>JALJCO010001162.1:0-477418 GCA_023101725.1 Atherinomorus stipes
ACTTAGTTTCGGTGCATGATAGTCTAACATATTAGCTCGCTTTTTCCCAAGTGTCTTGTGTTCTTTGATTCAGCTAGTTGTGAATTAAACTTTCAAACTCATCTGCAATTGGGTCCAGCTTCTGCATCTGCCCCACAGGGACATGGGAGTTTGAGCGACCGCTCTACATGTGCTTTGTGGACTTTGAGAGGGTGTTCGACGATGTCTACTGGGAAATCTTGTGGGGAGTGCTACAGGAGTATGGATTACTGGACTCTCCTTGTATGAGCTGTCCATTGCCTGTTAGGGATGGGCGATATTTTTATCGTATGCGATATATCGTCAAAGAAATTCCCCACAATAACAATGTGAATTTATCGTTTTTATCGTGAGATGACAATTTACCAGGTTGTGTTTTACTTTGGTTTTTTTAATAAGCAAAGTTAGTTTTGCTGTTTGCGTCGTTTGAATAAATGTGGCATTTGGTCTCTCATATTTCAGACTTGTTTGATTGGTGTTAGTTTTGCAATACAGGTCTACTACTTGAACTTAATTGATGTAGTGGCTTCTGGTATTTTATCGAAGCTTTCAAGACAGAATTTGGTGACAGATTTATAATGCAAATTATTTTGCTGATAACTTTTATCGTCATTTATCGTTACAGTGATAAATAAGAGAAATTATCGTGATACATTTTTTAGTCCATATCGCCCATCCCTATTGCCTGTACAACCAGTGTCAGAGCTTTGTCTGCGTTGCCAGCTGGATTAACTTTGGTGCAGGTCTCTGCTTTTTCAGATTATGTGGTTCTGTTGATTTCATCAGGCTGTGATCTCCAGCTCTCAGTGGAGTAATTCGCAGCAACTGGGATGAGAATCAACACTTCCAAATCTGAGAGCATGGTCCTCAGCTGGAAAAGTGTTGAGTGTCTCCAGGTCAGGAGTAAAATCCTGCTCCAAATGGAACAGGATCTCTCTAAATATTCATTTTATAAATATGTATTTTTGAAACATTGTTTCCAAACAGTTCAGTTATATTTCTTAAACATTTGTTGACAAGCTGGAGGTCAAAATTAATCTAAGCATCAACAATGATTTTATTTTTTTGCATTTAAGGTCTTGAAAGCCTCTTTCAGACTTGCGCTAGAAAGCGGTAATAGTGCGGACTTTGCCATTTATACCGTTTGCATTCAGACATGCTCTTTTACCCCGGAGATGTAACGGACATGTACTGGCTAGCCTCCAGGTCATTAGGGGGAAATGTTGCGGCGTGTTGTTTTGGCCGAAGGCACAAGGAAATGTTCAGAACAGAGCTGAAGGAAGAGTGTGGCTGTGTTGACTTATCCGGAACATTTCCTGATGTCTGAACGTGGCCGGGATGCAGTAAGTCCGCAAGGAAATAACATTTTTGAAAAGGCAAGTCTGGTTAAAGAGATGCTCCTCATGTTCCGCACTGCAAGTCTGAAAGCAGCTAAAGAGAGATGTTGTTGCAGTTTTGTATTCAATAGGAATTCTGAAAAATTAAAAATTTTCTGAGTTTTGTCAACCATACACATTAAATACAAGATTTTATTGACTGGTGATTTTAACTTGCACCTCAAAAACTCTGGTGATCCCCAAGTCAGTGAGTTTTTAAATCTTTTAAACAGCATGGGTTTTAAACAGTGTTACGTCCCAGCTCTGCTAGGGGTTGGGGATGCAAACAAAAGACTGGTTTCAGATGGTAAAAGGTGGAGTAAAGATGTTTTGTTCATGAGGTGAATTAAAGGCATAAACAAAACCTGGAAAAACTGTAAACTGAAAAAGGAGATGGGGTTAGAGATGCTGCTCAAAAGGAACAAATAAAGACAGACAAAGCCTAACACTGAAAGGGAAACCAAATGGGGAAAAACACAAACCTAGGCTATGAACCAAAAAGGGAACGAGCAGCACCATAAACTAAAACCTATGACCAAAACGCAACAACAACAAAACAAGACCTAGGGATGTTATGCTCGAGCCCATCTGCTCCACTCCGCCTCGATCTTATGAACCGGAAGTTTTGGTGGAAGTGTCAGCATGCCAAAAGCCACGTGACCACACTAACCGAGGCCTCGTTACATCATCCGCAGGTGTCGAGCCGAAATCTTGAAGAGACTAGGTTTATTAATCTGTCAGTGCTTAAAGGGGAAACTCAGTAACTTTTTTACCTCAATAAATGCTTTTCGGAATCCCCGTGGGGCTAAACAAAGTGTTTACGGAGCGATTCAATGTTTCCCCCCCTCCCACCGGTGCCTCGGGCCTGCGAGCAGCTCTATACAACTTTGCCTGCGCCGACCCGAGCAGAACTTGCAACAACAGAAACCGCTGTACGGTACTCAGGTCCCCTATCTACCGAGCTGCTTCCAGCTCTGATTTGAACCAGACTACCAGCGCTAATTCGAAAAAAACATTTCTTTAGCTTCACACCACCTAAACACCGGCTCCTGGCTCTCATAACCAACTCTTTTCTGGACCAGAGTGATTCAATAGCTTGCGCTGCCTGGGCGCCGGTGAAGCATCACTGCTTCAGGGCTCAATAATCACTTGTCACGTGCGCAAAAAGTAAATAAAAGTTTGTATTCTTACCTGCTACCCGCCAACACCAGAGAAAAATATAATGGTATATTTACCCGCAAATCGCGGGTAAAACATCCCGTTTCAGAAAATACAGGACTTTGCTTTGAGTAGAGGGAGATGCGGTGCTGCTACCAATGCAGCAAAGTAGCATCAACAAGCTAGTAACGCTATAGAAATATATCCAGGGATCACAATAGAGGAAAGGCAGGTAGAGAAGCCGTCTGTGTGCTGTGGGGGTGTAGGGGGGGTTGAACTTTAGACAGTGAAAGGGACGCCACTAGGGGGAGCCCCGAGCTGAAGTTACTGAGTTCTGCTTTAATACAGGTTCCAATCGCTTGGGAATTTATTGAAAAATAGTTAGTTTAGGATAATTCCAAGATATTAACCACAAAGGAAACACTAACTGAAGGTTGGCAACATATCTTTTATTATATACACCGTGTCGGAGACAAGACAGCTCCAGACAGCGCTTCCCTGAGCTGCAGTACCCATCCACGGCCAGCAGATGTAGCTCATGCTCACTGTCTCAAATGTCTCGAGACTTCGTGTCAATCTCTTGGCAGCTGTGTCAAAATGTCTCAGTGTCTCATGAAGCTTCGTTTTCACCATCCCTAACAAGACCTAGCTATCCCAACTCCAAACTATCAGTGCAAATTACAAAGAAAGAAAAGGGAATCCAGCAATTAAACCACAAACCAAACTGAAACACCTGGAAATCAAAAACTAAAGAAACAAAGTTACCCAAACTAAAGTCACCAAAACCAACAAATGAAGCAAACTAAGGGCTAACTGTTGCCAGGCCAAGCAGTTGCCATTGATTGAGGGTGTGCTGGGTTCTTTTGTATGCCATGCCAGCTGCTCCAGGTGAGACCGATCAGTAATCGGCAGGTAAGGAGGGAGGAGATGGTGGTGGCGGGGAGCCAGGCCTATGAGAATGGAGGGATCGAGCAGGAGGATTGCATGTAAAAATGAAAGACAAGGGGTTAGAAACCAGGCGGCCGTAACAAACAGCATGTTACACAGCTGACTCACAACAGAGGACACACCCTGGACCTGGTCATAACCTATGGCCTGTCCACTTGTGTGTCCTCTGTTGATGATCTGGCTGTGCCAGACCACTACTGTGTATTTTTTAACATCGCCAGTTTTAACCAACAGGGGGCCCCGGTGAGAACTGTGAGGAAATGATATATTACTTCTGAAGTGGCTGAAAATTTCATTGACATTTTACAGCAAACTCCCCCACAGTTTTTACCAACATCATGTGATTTTATTTTTGATCATTTTAACAGCAAAGTGAAGTCTGCCATTGATGCTGCAGCTCCACTTAAAACCAAGTTGTTAAAAAAACAAAAGTAAACCTCCATGGAGAAATGAAAGAATTAAAGAAATGAAAAGACATTGCTGGAGAGCTGAAAGAAAATGGAGGAAAACAAAATTAACCATTCATTTAGAATTGTTTTAGGAACATCAAAAAATTTACAACAATTCAATAAAACAGGCAAGAACCCTCCATTTCTCAAATCTCATCTAACAAAACAAAAAATAATCCAAAATTCCTTTTCAAAACCATTGATCTTTTAATAAACACAGATTTTAACCAGTCCTCCATGCCAGCATCCGATGCTGCATGCGAGGACTTTGCTGGCCATTTCAGAAGTAAGATCGATGGTATTCGATCTAATCTTTTATCTCAACAAAATTCAATTTTTAACAGATCTGAAGCATTGTTTTTACCTGAGGAAACACTGGAGAGTTTTGTCCTCGTTGATGCGAAGTTGCTTGGTTGAGTTTTCTCCCAGCTAAACCCAACAACCTGCCTTTTAGACCCCATTCCCACATCACTTTTAAAGACATTTTATGGTTTCTTTGAGTCTGACCTTTAAAATATTGTAAATTGCTCTCCTCACACAGGTGTCTTCCCATCTGCCTACAAAACAGCCGTGCTGAGGCCCCTTCTGAAGAAGAACAACTTAGATCCTAACGCTCTTGATAACTACAGACCTGTATTTTTAAATGAACAACATTTTAGAAAAGTATCATCTGGTTTTAGGACAAACCACAGTACTGAGACGGCCCTTTTAAAGATTGTTAATGACCTCAGATGGAAACCTTCTGTCCTGGTTCTATTGGATCTCAGTGCTGCCTTTGACACAGTAGACCACCAGATTTTATTAAACAGACTGAGAAGTCTGGTGGGCCTCTCAGGTATTGTTTTTAAAATGGTTTTACTCCTATCTCACAGATCGACAGTTTTTTGTAAGTATGGATACATGCTCCTCAGGAATACATGAGATAAAATGTGGGGTTCCCCAAGGATAAATTTTAGTCCCAGTATTTTTTAATCTGCATATGCTACCACTTGGGGACGTCATCAGGAGACACGGCATTGACTTTCACAGCTATGCTGATGATACCCAGCTTTACATCGCCGTGTCTCCTGAGGACCTGGAGCCAGTTAAAACCCTTTTAAACTGTATTTTAGATATAAAGTCATGGATGGCAGAGAACTTTTTACAGCTCAACCAGGACAAGACTGAAGTTTTAATCATTGGTCCTGAAGATGAGAGAGATCATTTTAACAAAATTACAGAATTTTTATCCTTCTCAGTGTGTGAGAAACTTGGGTGTTCTTTTCGACTCTGAGCTGAATTTTATTCCACATATCAGAAATGTCACAAAGACAGGATTTTATCATCTTAAAACATTACCAGAGTCCGCCTATTTCTCTCTCTTGCCAGCACGGAGGTGCTGATGCATGCTTTTATTTCCAGTAGAATAGATTACTGTAATGCCCTGCTCTCTGGTCTTCCTAAAAAGTCTGTTTCCAGCTTACAGTTACTGCAGAACTCAGCAGTACGAGGTTTGACGAGGACCAGAGGGCGGGAACACATTACACCAGTTTTGAAATTGCTGCATTGGCTTCCCGTGCATTTCAGGATTGATTTTAAAGGGGAAGTTCAGAATTTTTGACATAGGGCCTCATTTACAAGTGAGTCAGAATACTACTTATCACTGAAGACTGTTTCAACATATTTCATCCCGTTATTCTAGTTCCAGGAGGTTGCTGATGCTAATGCTGTGTGAGTCAATAGGAATCTGCTAGCCTGTCATTAAAAACAATCTTATCCACTCCACAGAACATCTGAGGCAAATCAGCAAGATTATCTGAGTAAATGCCATGCTAAACTTGTAAACTTATGCATTAAACAAGGAAAACTAGCCTTGTATGACAAATTTTGCATCACACATTGAGGAAGTTTCTTACCAGCTTACTACCTTTGCCAGTGTATTTCTATTCATAGAGACATGGTGACAGTTAGTTTGATGAAAAAAGTTCAAAATCATATTCAAATGGGGCGGTGATTAGCTCAGTTGGTTGAGCAGCCACCCCATGAACAGAGGCTACAGTTCCTCAGCGCAGTCAGCCCCGGTTCGATTCCCAGTCCAGGTCCCTTTGCTGCATGTCACTCCCCACTCTCTCTGCCCCTTTCCTGTCGCTATACACTGTCATATAAAGGCCACTAGCGCCCAAAAAATCCTTATAAAAAAAAAAAATCATCTTCAAATTCCGACATTCCTCATGCCTTTCAGATGTGGCCGTATTTTAGACTTAATATTTGTGTAATCAAATTCCTTCATGCACGTAGCAGCGGATGACATCATTCTGCTGCCAAATACAGGAAGTAAAACTTTATAAAGTGTCTCAGCAGCAACAATTAAAAAGCAACGAAATGCAGGTTAGTTTTATTTGTAACATTGTTCTATTTACACAGATAGTCTGAAGTTCAAGATAATTTGCCTCGAATGCTCTGTGGAGTGGATAAGATTGTTATTAATGACAAGCTAGCAGATTCCTATTGACTTGCACTAGCATTAGCATTGGCGACCCGCTGGAACTAGAATAACGGAATGAAATATGTTGAAACCGTCTTCAGTGATAAGTAGTATTCTGGCTCACTTGAAAATGAGGCCCTATGTCAAAAATCCTGAACTTCCCCTTTAAGGTTCTTTTAAAGTTGTACTTCCATGGTCATTTCATTAATATTTCTGTGTTCTCCATTATTATTGAATGCATTCTGCATCGTTTCTGTTCAAAAAAACCTTCTGGTTGCTTTGTATCCAGCTGTATTTGTATACTAGAAGAGAGGCTTGTGGTCCAACGGCAGGCTTTTCCGGGTCCTTCTCATGAATTTCTGTCTGATTGGCTGCCTCCCATCAGTGTATGAAGGAAGCTCCGCCCCCCGCTCTTATTTTGTTACAGACAGGAAATAGAGCCGACAAACAAGTTTGTTCCGCCATGCTAACAAACAGTTAGCTAATTAGCTTCTCAACTCCGAAGCTACAGTCGTGCTGTCTTCACTTCTAGTGCCTAGTGGAGGGTTACCTGCCTTCCAATGGACAGATATAAACCCCACGTGGGATACGCTATTTGCAATGTGACGTAGAAGTGCAAGGCTGTTCCCGATTCGCTCTTTTCTTCGTATTGTTTCTCTGATGAGAAAGCGCAGCCAACTGGGGGGAACGCAACGCTAGCAAGTCAGCATGTGTAAGTCAACAAGGGGAAACCCTCCGTATTTCAGAAGGAGCAAGTTAAACGGGTTTTTAGTGGAAGGAGGCCTTTATTGGTTTATAAATTTCTTAATGGTTTTGGGCCTTCTTATTGATCAGACTTGCTTTTAAACTATGAACCCTCGCGGACCCTGAGGTCCTCTGGTACTGGCCTTTTATTTGTTCCCAAAGTGAGAACTAAAAGTCAGGGCGAGGCCTCGTTCCACCACTACGGTCCTTGTCTGTGGAACAGCCTGCCAGAGAACCTCAGGGCTGCAGAGACTGTTTATGTTTTTAAGAAGAGGCTCAAGACCTACCTTTTTAACTTAGCTTTTAATTGAATTTTATCTAATTTTTATATGATCCTTTTTTAAAAATTAGGTTTGGCGATACTTAAATTTATTTTGTATGGACTTTATTTGTATTAATTCCTTTTATGCGTATTTAATTATCTAGATTTTATTTTGTTTATTTTTATTTATTTATTTTGGTTTAACCCTAAAAACTTTTAATCTCCCCCAGTGTTACCTCATGGGGATCCTTCACTCCGGGAGCTTTGTCTGCTCGGTCTGGGGGATAACGGCTGTGGTGGATGCCCTTTTCTTGGTGTCTGGGGTCCTGCACCGCAGCCCTGCGGCTGTGGTGTGGACCCTGGCCTGTCCTAATCTGGAGGGTCCCTGCAGCCGGGCCTTATGTGGCTAGGGTGGGCTGGCTCCTGGTGTGAATGGATCCCCAAGATATCGTTTCCTTACAGCAGTGTCATGCCAGATGGTTTTTACTGTTAGTGTTTTTATACCTGTTCACTTAAGAGACAGAAGGTGGGGGTTTGTAGTCAGGTGTCAAATTGGGAGGGGGATTGCGTGTGTGCATGTGTGTGTTTTGTGTTATATACTTGGATGTGTGAAGGTTTTTTTTTTTATTTGAATTTGCATTTGTTTTTATTATGTTATAGGAGTGATGACATAGCAGTAAAAATTTAGTTTATGTTGTTGGCATTACTTTATATGTAAATACTCCAAAGAAAAAAACGGCATTTTTTACAGCGGGTTATTGTTTTGAAACCCCAGACCTCACTTTCTCAGTAATACAGTTGGGTCCGGTTATCATATGGAGCTTTACCCAGAGACCACGTTGACTTCATTCTGACTGACTACACCTTATTTGGCTATAACCTTATTTGGAGAATCTAGGTCATGCTGCAGTCGGAGTTTGCTAAATGCTAACTGTTAGCAACATGTGCACTTCAGACAGTGTGCTACGTTTATCAGACAAGACAGCATTTAGAAAATAAATAAACTTACAGGTAATGACAAGGTTGTGGTCGCCTCCCTCAGTGTTGCTGCACAAGTTTTCTTTTAAATCCATTTGTTTGAAAACCCAGACCTGACTGCACAGAAGTTACTACTCAGCTACACACACGCAGCTGAATCAGATAGGGAGGGGGGAGCGAAGCGGAGTGTGCATAGACTGTTCGGACACTGTTTACTTGATAGTGTGCTCTTATTGGAGCAATTGAATTACGTAGAATGATAGAACTACATAGAATGATAGGCTGCTGTCTGATTCAACCATTTCTGAACAGAGAGACAAAACTGACAGACCATAAACAGGGACTTTGATACTCACTCTGGACATTCACATGGCCTCATCAGTGCACAACAGATCATATTATACCCCCCAAACCCCAGAAAAGGGAAATTTGATGTCTTGGCACCTTTAAGCACTTTGTGTTGCCTTTTAATGGTATGAAAAGTGCTTTAAAAATAAAGCTTGATTTGATTTGATTTCAATATTCACCCATGTATCAACTCTATTAAAACAAACTAGAAGTTTAATGGAAACATGTAGTTATAATTTATAAGATGAAAACATTAAAGAAGTGTTAAACTCTAAAAGAACATTTAACCTGTTCTTCTATGTCATCTATCACCACCAGATCTCCTCCTCTTCCTCTGCAGTCCTCTCTGCCTTCATCCCAGGAGCCAGATGTTGTAGAAAGAAGGTAGCAGGAACAGCTGAAGTTCTTCCATCCTGAAGGACACGGTTTCCCTGAAACATATGGCAATATTTTGGCCTAATCTGTAACTTGTTTTAAAACAAGAAAGGTTTACAAGGCTGGTTGAGTTTATAATGAGCCCCTCCTCCACTCAGCCACAGACGTTTTACTTTAAGGCCTAGTCCACACGGAGCTGAAGTTGGTTTAGGTGTGAAACCGATAGAAGAAATCCGGGGAAAGGTTTCACGATCCCCATGAAACTGCTGTAGCACATTATACAAGGTTGTGGGTGGCCCTATGATGATTAATGTAACCCATGTCTTTGGGAGCTGATGGGTTTTTCCTCCCCAACTGTAATTGCCCACCAAGCCACAGGTGGTCGCTGTTTTTGTCACGTCACAAGTGGCTGCTGTTATAAAGATGGCTGCCAAGCCCCTCCGGTTCGCTTTTGCTGATCCCAGGCTTTTTGCACAGCTCCAGTACTTCCTGAACTTAGTACTAAACCTTTGTTTCCTGTCTTTCATGATTGGATGAACTGATTAATCCAGGTGTGTCTGATCTCAGCAAATGGTCAGACACACCTGGATTAATCTGTTCATCCAATCTTCAGACAATCCAAAGACAGGAAACAAAGGTGCAGTATTAAGTTCAGGAAATACTGGAGATGTGCATAAAGCCTATTGATTTGGCTGTGCTCATGGCGGTCGGAGGCGAGAACGGCAGACCTGAACACTGAACGAGAGACAAAATACCTCAGATCTGACGGTGAGTCGTACCTGCTATACCGAGATTATAGTCCGAGCTTGTAAATTCACAAGAGTAGAAGGTTATGACAATGGCGATGTGTGATGATCAACCGGAAGCGTTACTTCCGGGTTCGTGAAACAAACATTTCTAAACTGATTAAAACTTTAAGAGCTTCTGAAAGGTGCAGACAGTAACAAAGATTGGAAGTGGATTTTGTGTTGCTTTGGCCATTCACCAAGGCAATACAGTATCACTGTTTTGATCTGTGCTGTTTTATTTCAATGTTAAACGGAACTGCTTAGCTTAGCTAGGCTTGGATTGGCTTAGCTTAGCTACGCTTAGCCGGTCAACAAGTTAGCCAGTGTAGCACGTTAGCATGATGTCATTATGAACCCCCATTCATTGCTATTGGACTGGAAATGGTAATGTCATATGATACATTGTTTGTAATGTTGCACAACTGCTTTGTGAATTATTGCCATAGATGCATGAAGCATGCTATGTGATCATGTTACATGTAACTTTTGGTATTTATGATGTTTATATTGTGTTTTTGGCCTTGTTTGTAGGTCAGTTTTTTTTTACGACCCCAGATTCCTCTTCAAGAGGTGGCGAGCTACACCTAGTAGGATCTATTACATTTTTTTCTCCATTACCTGGACGTTTGGTTTTGGCCTTGTTTCCCTCTTCCTCTTCTTGTTGGAGAACTGCATGAACTGAACTGGACATTGCGTTCCCGAAACAACACGGATAACCCGGAACGAATTGAACACTGTGCTCTCTTCCAGTAACAATAAAGACTCACGTCGCTGGAAATCAACAAAGGAAGAGCAGAAAAGTTGGGATGGCTGAGGATTTACGATGCAAATGCAAAAGTTTTCTACACAGTTGAAAACAGTCGCTTACTTACACCATTGCTGTCTTTTTTTCAATGAACTTTGTTTTTGTGAACGAGACCAACGGGCGTTATCACCCCCCCCTCCCCCCTCCTTGCGCGGCTACGTCGTCCCCATGAAACACAAACGCGTCGAGGTTTCAAACCTTTCCACCTTGGAACCCGATTTCAGAGATGACCGGTTTCGGAGGCTAATCCCTGGTTTCGTGAGGATGATAGGGCAGATTTCTTTAATTTTTTGACGGTTTTGCTGTAATTCGGCGCCGTGTGGACGGCCCCTAAAAGGTTTTGTGGTTTGTCTGGTCTTTTATTCAACAGTCAGAACAAAAGGAGATGGGGGGGTGGGGGGTAACATGGGACTTATTTCCATCTCCCCAGCTAAGAACTTTTTCTTGACTCACTTTGTTTGGACAAACTTTCAAGCCAGTTCAGTTCTTTAGCTATTTCACTGAGGTTGGTTTGCAGCTGGTTTCTCTCTTCTGTCAGGGAGGACAGGTTGTCGTTCCTGGCCTGAAGACGCTCAATCAGGTTATCTTTGATGGCCTGGAGATCTGCAGGGGGAGGGGGTGGAGGGCATCAGCAAAGTGGCAGGCTTTAAAACTACATCTGTGACAATGAATTTTAATTTCCAAACATGGAGCTCATTTCCATTTCCATGGCAACATCAAAGCACTCACAGATTGTGGACAAACATTTAACCTTGTTCATTTCTCTAGTTATTTTTCTGAGGTTGGTTTGCAGCTGGTTTCTCTCTTCTCTCAGGGAGGACATCTCATCACAGTTCTGATCTGAAATGAATCAAAACTCTTTATTTTTTTTAAAGGAGTGATGACACAGTATAAACTATTTCATGTAGCAGATATTGCTGCATATGTCAATTCTCCAAAGAAAAAATGTTACTTTTTTACAGCGGAGGATTGTTTTTGCATGCCAGACCTCCCTCCTCAGTAAAAGGGTTGGATGCATTAATGATATGCCACAATAGTGTGCTCTAACAATGAGCTATCCATGACAGCAATATGGGAAATGTCCAAGCTCAAATACACAAAACTTTAATGCTTTGCCATGTCCGGAATTTAAAACTAATAAAAGAAATGGAAACTTTTTTTTTTTTAAATGGGTGTAGAAATAAATTTGGCTACAACCTCCCCATCAATGCTGTCCTTCAGAGAAACTGGTTAATTAAATTCACATCTATGCTGGATTCTCACTTCCTTTTACTTATTTTCATTCCTTCTTATTTATGAATGTGTTGAGGATCCCAAAGGCACATATAAATGCTATGTCTGTTGTTATCATTATTTTTGTTATCATCATCATCATTATTATTATAATTGGGGGTTTGGTTGGTCGTTGATAACATGAGGAGGGAGTGAAAAGGTGGCGTGAGGAAAGGTATGGATACAATTAAAGGCGCTATAGAAGATGTTTTGGATTTCAGAAAGTAGAGACTGTTAGCGAGTTTTTAAATAAGGTGCATTCACAAGACCAACATGCTAGATTCACAGCTCCCTCCTTCGGCCACAGAATAACATGCACGAGCCACTACGGTGTTTAGCAAACAGCAGGTATCATGTCACAAACGCAAGTAAACGGAATGTTGTTGTCTGAACGTTGCTAACTGCTAGCAGAATGTCAGCTACCTGCTGTAAACGTCTGACGAGTGCGCGCAGCTTCCAGGATGCAGTATTACTCTTGCTAATCAATCACTCTCATTGATCAGTCTCACTTATTACCCGTTCTTACTATGGTAGTAAAAGTGATTGACGAGCCAGTAGACTAATGAAAAAGTTAAGGAATGCAGAGATGATTGCAGGATGTTTTTTTCACTATATCTCAGTTTGGCTTACAGTGAATTATACAGGGGTAAAAATTTGAGTCTGTAGCTGCCTTTGCTGTAGAAAAAAAAAATGAAGCCCTTGTGAATAGCAGTGTAGAGATGATTAATTTGCATCATGCATTGTGGTCTTGGTCTTCTGAAATAATTCTCATCTTTAAATCAACAACTCATGTGCTATCAAAGTTAGTCCATCATTATTCTGAAAAGCATGGCGCTATTCATTACAACAGCAGAACATTCTTTCTGTCCATTTCAGGCTGGGGAAACTGAAGTTAATCAATGACACAAATACTCACAACGGACTGCGAGGACGATGAATCCAGCCATCAGACAAATACTCAGGAGCCCCACAGAGACAATAACAGCCAAATAAACTCTCCTCTTAGAGCTGCTTGAGCCTGAGAAGAGAGATATATATATGTAGATATATATATATATATACATATATATATATATATATATATATATATATATATATATATATATATATATATATATATATATATATATATATATATATATATATATGTTAGGATATGGAAAATATTATATATATAGGGTTAAATATATTTATATATATAAATAAATAAATATAAAACAAATATATATATGTTTTTACATATTATATATATATATATATTATATATTTATATATTTTATATAAATAGTGTTATATTATATTATATATATATATATATATATTGAAATATATATATTTATATATATATATATATATATATATATATATATATATATATATATTATATATTTATATATATATATATATATATATTTATACATATATATTATATATAGGGGGATATATATATATATATATAAAAAAAAAAAAAAAAAAAAAAAAAAAAAAAAAAAAAAAAAAAAAAAAAAAAAAAAAAAAAAAAAAAAAAAAAAAAAAAAATATATAAATATAAAAGGGGGATATATATACATATAGAATAATATAATTCTCTGGCACCGAAGGTCACCAAGTAACCTGACTCAGCTGGAGCAGTATTGCAAAGAGGAGTGGGGCGAAACTGTCCAAGGACCATTGAACAAAACTTATTGCTGGCTATCCAAAGCGATTGGTAGCTGTTATTGCTGCCAAAGGAGCTGCAACCAAGTACTGATTGTGACTTAATGACTTAGTGTGAATACTTTTGCAACAATGACATACAAACTTATGCAACCTATTCATAGTAAAGAGCGCTTATGAACAATAACAGTGATGGATTGTTGAGTTTGTGCTATTTCCTTTCATATAAAAAGGTGAAACCCACTTTTGCTTTGTTCTTTTCTGAGCAATTTAGTTTTGGTCATGGGTATGAATACTTTTGCAAGCCACTGTATATTGCCAGTATTGGCATAAATTCCTTCCATTGCCTGTAAAGTTGCTTTTCTACTAGACTGTCTGATCTGGAGGTACAGCTGAAGTGAAACTGCTGTGTGGCTTGTGGCTTATATGTACCTTCTTTAAAAGGTAGTCACATTCAGAGATGGCGATGACTGCATCACAGTCTGCTGTACACATTTTTCAGATAGTTTTAGTAACCAGTTTCAAGTTACAAACTTTGAAGAAGCATACGTGCTTTCTTCAGGAAACTTTTTAAACGACATTTTCTTTCTATTGTAGATAGTAGACATTAATTGAAGTCATAACTTGTAAATATTACGAAGCAAGCCTAAACACATGCATGTGGAGCCTGATTTCAGCGTTTTTACATTTAAGTGAATCAGATCACATTTTTCAAAGAAAAAACGGATATCAGCCAAAGGGATCTTTTTTTTTTCCCCCAGAAACAAACAACATCAGGTTAAGCTGTCATCAGGATAGAAATCAGCAGCATTGTTTCTCTGTCAAGTATCAATCTCCATTATCTATACAACCTTTTTATGTTCCAACAGGTCATGGATCAGGCCTGAAATCTAACAATATGATTAATCATTAGACTGACAGAATCTCTGTTATGTGTGTTTATTTAAATGACACCATATCCAAAGCAAGACGAACATAATCAGTTCTGTAGAGTTGTGAATGGATCACATGGTTTTCGGTGTATTTCTGATCGTACAAACTGGCTTCCTTATCAAGTGAACATCTGTTAGCCTGTATCATTGCAGAGGCAGAAAAATTACATTAACTGTTAGATTAAATTTAATAACACTGACAAATATATCATCAAAAACTCTAATTATATACATGAATTAGGCTTCAGACTTAAAGCTTTTACTGCCTGCAAGAAATTGACGGCGTTTAAAATTAACACTTTGTTTCTGTTTTTTTGTTGTTGTTGTTGAAAATATCATTTGAGGTCACCAGAATAGAAGTTGATGGCTTCATAGTGGTGTGTTGATTGGCACCAAGGCTTCACAGCAAGAGGGTTGCTGGTTTGAGCCTTGGCTGTTTAGACACCTTTCTGTGTGAAGTTTGCATGTTTTCCCTGTGCTGGCTTTCTCCATTAGTTCATTAACTCTATGTGAAACTGTGTTGCTTTAATAACTGTCATGCATGTTACTTAGGTTTAATATATTTTAAGTAGTGAGGAAGCCACATGTCTTACGTGATAACAGCCTTCTCACCACTGATCTAAAACTAAAGCTCGTTTTTATTCTTGGGTATGAACTGTGGTCAGACTGAAGAGAAAAGCAGAGGGCTAAACTAAGTCCTTTTTATGTCAGCTTTCTGAGAAATTTCTTGAACAATTTCAAAAGTAAACTTAGTTTATTGAAGAAAATCAGTATAATTGACCATCAGTAATCCACAGTGGAAAGCTTGAAATAATGTGATGAAAATCAGTTGTTGAAGCAGAAATGAGTATGTGGTTTGCAACCATGCAAAACAACAACAAAACACTTACCAAATCTTCTCTGTAAATAATGGTTTATTCTGGTATTCACTTTTGTCTGGTGTAAATTTATTGTTTTTATTGACATAACCTAAAACTTTCCATAAAATCTTCCATTTAAATGCATAAGCACAGAAAACTTCTTTTTGGTCAGAAAATAAAAGTACTCCTGAAATGCGTTCGAGCAACATTTGTTTAGTGGTTTTTTAAAGTTACACATATTTAGTTACAGCTATTGTAGAATGAATCTTAGCTATTTTTGTAAAGCATTTATAAATATTAGCTTTAAGCAAAGTATGTGACTTCTTTTTCACAGACCCACGACAAATAATTTGTACATGTAAGATCATTCCAAGACCTTCTGTCATTAGTTGTGACATGTGCACAGTCCTCCTCACCCAACCATGGAGATCGACCACCATTATCAGGCTGCTTTTTGTCCCAACTCCTAGTAGGTCAGAAAACAGCAGAATTATTACACAAAATAATGAACTTTGACAAAAGAATGTTAAACATATAAGCAAGAAGGCACAAGTATATGATTATGTAATAGAAATGTTTATGCAGTAATGGTGATGGATGAAGCTGAGTGTAACAGATCAAACACAAGTAGAGATGTGAGCTGATATTGGACTTTATGATCTGGGTGTGTTAATGAGTTTTTCATTAAAATGTTTTCTCTGTGATGATTTGCCATCAAACTTGGCAACTAAAAGACTTCTGAACTTTTGTTGCAGTCAGGGATTAAACTACCAAAACCTCGATAATAAAAACTGAACACCTGAGAGATTTTCCTTAAAAAAAAGGAAATAGCTTACTAAATCTAGTGAATATGGGCATCGACTTCAGCTCCATCTCCACTACTGCCTTGTTCATCCTCCACTCTTCACTGTTTGGTTTGACTGCATAAGCAGCTAGTAACGAAACTGCTGAACACAAACTCTACATCCCACCCTGCACTTATTACAGAGGTAGCAAAGACAGTTAAAAACTAAAAAAAATAAAATCAATAAAAATCAATACATTATGACTATTATTACAATCATCATCATGGTCATTATTTTTATTAATAATAATAATAATAATAATAATAATAATAGTAGTAGTCGTAATAGTTGTTGTTGTTGTTTACCACTATTAATATAACCATTTTCATGAGAACTATGATTATTCCTGTCATTATGATGGTTCTTACTATTAATATAATTTTTATTATAACTTGGAATCTTCAGTGTCATTATCACTAATTTAAAACAATTTTTTGCTAACTTTAATATCCTCTGTAGATGCTTTTCTCCCCGTTTATCTAATCATTATCACTCTATGCTATATTTCTCCCTTCATCTCTGTTTTCAAGAATAATTTTTCTCTTTTCTTCTCAACTTCATCACGTTTCTTTAATTATTTTTCTAAATGTACACTTTACAATAAATAAATAAATAAATAAATAAAAAACATGAAATGAACACTTACATTAGAGTTGGGGTGGTTCCATCCACCCATTTCCAGACCCCCTCTGTTTCTTTGTCACTTAAACCAATCCAGCTTTGTGTTTTAATGAATACAGAGAGAAATTTCTGCTTGGAAAAATGAAAAAATTAGGACAGTATTATAGAATGAACAACAACAACAAATAGTAAAAATTATATTAACAAATCTGTTTACAAGCAGGAAAAGTTCAGACCACGGCTTGCTTTTAAACAGAAAAAGGCCCTTTACTCTCACTGAGGTGGCACTGAACCTTTTGGGTTCTTATGCCGTGTTTATATCAGGGTTACTTGAGTCGGTTCTACCAGACCCGCAATCCTGCAGGTTTTCAATGTTTCCCTGCTGCAACACACCTGACGCCTGACTGGATGAAAATATGTTCCCTCAGTTCCTCATCTAACTCCTCATCAAACATATGAATGAATTTCACTAATTATGTACAAAAACAGATAGATAAACTTTAAAGGAATGTTTCACCTGTTCTTCAGGGTCATCAATCACCACCAGATCTGCTCCTCTTCCTCTGCAGTCCTCTCTGCCTTCATCCCAGGAGCCAGATCTTGTAGAAAGGAGGTAACAGGAACAACTGAACTTCCTCCATCCTGCAGGACACGTTTTCTCTGAAACATAGTTTACTGTACATTGCATATAGATTTGATTTGCAGGTATTGAAACTAGATCTATGACAGTAAAATTCATTTCCACACATGGGACTTATTTCCATCTCCCCAGCAAAGAACTTTTTGCTGCTACTGCGCTACTGAGCTACTGCTCAACTTTTTCTTGACTTACCTTGTTTGGACAAACTTTCAAGTCCGGTTCAGTTCTTTAGTTATTTCACTGAGGTTGGTTTGCAGCTGGTTTCTCTCTTCTGTCAGGGAGGACAGCTTGTCATTACTGGCCTGAAGACGTTCAGTCAGGTTGTCTTTGATGGCGAAGAGATCTGCAGCCATCTCACTTGAGTCATGATCTGAAATAAATCATTTTAATTGAAATAATGATGAATTTACAATCACATTTCTGTACTTCTGTCAAAGGTCAAAATGTTTTTCTAATTTAGATTAAGTTTAATGAAATATATTCATAAGGACAGATATTTCTGTGTGGTTGCCTTTATTCCAGCTGAGACTGAGCATCTTTGTTGTGCATGGTTTCATGATTGAACATACGGAGGTGGACCTGAGGGTTGAAGTTGATCCGCTGTTGATGCACCTCTGAGTCAGCAGGTAAAATGGGTCTTCATGTGCTTGGACACAAGCTTGAATCGTGGAATTTTAACAAACATTGGTGTTGTCTCAGCTGATTCTGCAATGCAGCCTTGATGTGTGCAGTGACACACTGATGATGCGTTGTTCTTATTTTTCATGCATAAACACTAATAAACAGTGGTGGATTAAAAAGAACGTCTCTTTTTTTTTTTATGGTGCACCTGATATATGAAAAGGCCTGGAATAGAACCAGTGTGACTCACTTTAGTTTCATTTCTGTAAAGAACTCAGAGAGAAAAAGACACTGATTGCAATTTTATCTCTTATTTTGTAAATTGCAGCAACTGGACCACTGACTAGAGCAGGGGTGCCCAAGTCCAGTCCTCGAGAGCTACTGTCCTGCAACTTTTAGATGCGTCCCTTCTCCAGCACACCTGAATCAAATAAATGGCTCGTTACCGGGCCTCTGCAGAGCTGAATCAGAGTGTAGAACATCAAGAGGCAACACTCTGCTGTGTTTTTTGGGAACATGTTGTCCACCATTGTGGACTGAATACAGACTTTATTCTGGAAATATCCCTTTTATAATATTACAAATTAATAGTTACAGAGACAACGAGCGACAATAAGCCATCCTAGGAAGCAGTATGCGACAATTGTCACAATTATCAGTACTATATCAGAATTAACACTTTGAAGTTATGGATGCAGCAGTAGGGAACCCTGGTCCTCAAGGGCCGGTGTCCCTTCAGGCTTTCCCTTTCTCCCCAATCCAGCTCACCTGATTCAAATCAAATGGATCTAACAGCCAATCAAGTTCTGCATAGAGACTCATTGATTTGAATCAGGTGTGTAGGAGCGAGGACAAGTGGAAGACCTGCAGGATGAGAGCCAAGGTTCCTCACCCCTGTTTTAAGTCATCCTACTTTTTCTTGGTTTTCTCCCTTTGCCAAAATAACCTCACATTCTTCACATGGGACCAATTCTTAAACAACATGCTTCTTTTTCTTTCCCAGACACATCTTGCATCCCATCCATCATCACAGAACTGCAGGTGTGGAAGTAATTTGATGTTTTCAACGCATGTCTGGTACAATTCAGCAGTTATTTTTACATTCAACATAATATTTTATACAGAATCAAATCCCAGGTGCACAGTTCGGCTGGCATTGAATTATAAGAGTGTTAAAATTTAAGTCTGTAGCTGTCTTTGCTGTAAAATGAAGCCCTTGTTAATCGCAGCGTAGAAACAATTTATTTGCATTATGCTGTGAACATGGAAATATTGTAACTGTGGTCTTTAAATTAGTTCTCATCTTTAGATGAACAAGTCATGCTATCAAAGTTAGTCCATGTTTTATTCTGAAAAGCATGGTGCTATTCATTACAGCAGCAACGTTTCTTTCTGTCCATATTCAGGCTGGGGAAAGGTTAATTAATAACATAAATACTCACAGCGGACTGCGAGGACGATGAGTCCAGCCATCAGACAAATACTCAGGAGCCCCAGAGAGACAATAACAGCCAAATAAACTCTCCTGTTAGAGCTGCTTGAGCCTGAGCAAAGAGAATAAATATGGATTCAATAAATTCTACAGCATTAAAAATGACAGAAAAATGTTATTGCGATTTATTTATTTACCCAGTTAAAATAAATCGTCTCATTCTTACCTGTATGATCTGTTGCAGGAACTGGGCAGACAGCTTTGTCATTTTCAATATTGGCATAAATTTCTTCCATTGCCTGTGAAGATGCTTTTTTACTTAAAGCAACCCTTACCGATCTTGCATTTAAGAAAGCACAGCAAGATTATTTGAATATAAACAGTCCCGCCTCACTCCTAAGACACACCCCCTCATTCCCTCTGCCTCCCAATGCAGAAGCAAAGGTCTGGCAGGCAGGTCCCTTGGCCAAAGGGGTGCACCCCACTTCAAAGATTGGTTGGAGTTTTCATTGAAAATTTAGAGATTGGAATAATATATTATTTTGATTAATGGTGGGTCTGTCTTGTATTTCAGAGTTCCATTACCTCATCCATAGCATTTTACCTTATTGAAAAATAGTGTAACAATGCAACATCGGTAAGGGTTGCTTTAACTGTCCTATCTGGAGGTACAGCTGAAGTAAAACTGCTGTGGTTTGTGGCTTATATATGTCAAAGGAAGTCACTTTCAGAGATAGTGATCACTGCATCACAGTCTGCACACTGTTCTCAGTTTTGCTTTAAGTCACAAACCTTTAAATATTTCCACAGCATAGATGTTTTTTCCAGAAAAATTTGTAAATTGACCCTAAAACACAGTTTTTCTCCAACCTGGTGGCCAATAATGGGCAAAAGCCTTGCGTTCTTTTAAATGTACTAAACTGCCTTATAAACCCTCACCAGTCTTTGTGTTCTGTGTCATCGCAAAAATTATGTGAGGAATTTATGAGTTTTTTCACATAAAATTACCTCAATCAGGTCTCTTGTCTCCTTCTGGTCCAGATCCCACTGTTTTTTCCACATGCTCAGCTGTCTTTGAGCAGTTTGAGCCTTTAAGGTGGTATTTAGGCTTAAGCCTTCTTTTTTTTTTTTTTTTTTTACTTTATTTTTAAGAAGTCTCTGGTTTTACATTATTTTGCAGACATAAAGAAAGAGAGAGGGAGAGAGAGAAAAAAAGGTGAACATTAAAACAGAGGGAAAGAAGGGAGGGGGGAGCACAGATGGGAAAAAATTAAACGCACAGAGGTGGATCAAAATGACATTTATATGTTGTAAGAGGTAGGGTAAGGGCCCTGGTTTAGAGGCAGTTCACTTATTCCAGCTGAGCTGTCCATTTCCTCCAGTATGTATTGAATTTGTCCATGCACAGGTTCAGGGAGAAAGTCAGTCTTTCCATGTCATATATTTCTTTCACAATTGCAATCCACTCCTCTTTTGATGGGGACTCTTTTGATAGCCATCTTCTTGTAATAGCTTTTTTACTGGCTACTAACATTATTTTGATCAGATATTTATCAGCAACATTAATTGTGGGGGGAAATGTTACCAAGATAAATGGTGCAAAAATCGTGTTCAATCACAAAGCCTATTACCGATTGAATTTTCTGCACTACAGCTTGCCAGTAAGGTTGTATAATTGGACAGCCCCAGAAGACATGGAAATGGTCTGCCTTCGTATTTCCACACTCTCTCCAGCACCTTCCATGACTTGAATGACCTTTCTGATGTTGCTTAATTTTGGGGGTAATAAAAAAACGAATTATATTCTTCCAAGCAAATTCCCTCCAGTGACCAGAACTGGAAGTGCTCATTTGAGTTCTACAAATGTTTAGCCAATCATCTTCTGATATAGTTATTGCTGCTTCTTTTTCCCAGCCAGATTTAACGTGTAGAGTTGAAAAACCATTGAATGATTGTAAACAAGAGTATATTGAACAAGAAGTTGAAGTTGAACAAGAAACAAGTACTGAAAATGAACATTTTATTTTTGTTAAAGGTGCTGTGTGTAACAAAACCAAAGGTCAATAACAGAAAAATTTTAATAATTCAAAACTGTTTCTATTGTTGCGTAATAGCTTCACTAGAATAGCTGTTATGTTTGTTTTCATAATATGAGCCATTTATATCTACTTGCTATAGGGCCACGTACATGGAGGCTGCCATATTTGTGCTGCTATTTTTTCTACAATGTTTCTGAATGGACAAAACTACAAAAAATAAAATAAAATAAAACTTTCAAAAAGATTAAGAGCAATTAGAGCACTATTTGGGATAAGTAATGCCTCAAAAAAGGCATTAAAAGTAGTTACCTGTATTACAATCATATCTACATCTCTGAGACCACTGGATCCACTCACAGATGAAAACATCTTTCTGTCTGTCTGGGAGAATTTTTGGCCCCTGACAGGCACTGTACATACATGTGATAGGAGCTTTAACAGCAAAGATATACTGAAACTGGAGGTTTTAACAGCTGCGTATCAGTGGTCAGAGTGGGGAGAAAAAGACAGAAATCTAAAATGTCCTTTTCACATCAACTTTGTGTGCTCAATTTAAACTCAGGGTTAACACTGCTGTTTTTACCCAACCTGCTTTGGGAACGGGCCTCTGATCGTCCTGGTAAATTTACAAGATTCTAACTCTCCTATTGGCTGACACAGTGAACCCAGTATCATCTGAAGTTCTGGCTCATGATCACATTTCCTGGAACAATATTTCATGCTCAACCTCTTTCAGTTGATATGTAAAAAATCCAGTTTTGCATAATATTTCTGTATGTTGGTGTATGGTAGCAGTGTCCAAGACCAATCCTTTAGAGCAGTGTTTCTCAATCCTGGTCCTCAGGGACCCCTGTCCTGTTGGTTTTCAAGATATTCTTACACACCTGATTCAGATGAAAGGCTTGTTAGCAGGCTTGTGAAGAACTTGATGAGCATTTGAGTTGATCTGAATCAGGTGTGGTGGAGTTGGAAACCTGGAATAGGGGATTATCATGCTTAACGGAACTTCCCGGCATTTGGGCACTTCCTCTTCCGGGCCATTTAAACAACAGCCGTTCCTGCTCTGTTATGCTGTTTAAATCGTATAAACTCCAAACATACTTAAGTTTTCATTCCAGACTGAAGTAAAACTGGATCAAAAGCTGGATCAAAGCGATGGAATCGCCGCGGTGAAGGGCCGAACTTCATAATAAAACACACGTTTGTTTGTCGCCGGTGGGGCACAACACCGGCACTTCACAGCATGCTAGCATTAGCCAGCTAGCGTTTACTGACGTGCTTAACTTTGTGCGTCTTAAAACACACATACATCTGAAAATCGGGTCTGTACCCCCCCGTTTCCAGTGGAACAACTGGGGACTGCCAAGAAAGGAGACGCTTTCAGATGCTTGTGTGTTTTCAGCCGCACAAAGTTAGGCACGTCATCAAGCTGGCTAATGCAAACCTGCTAACAGTAGTCCGCCAGCTACTACTCTGTTAAACTTTGTAAATCAGATAAACGCCAATGCCAAGTTTTCATTCCAGACTGAAGTGATGCTGAGGAAGAAGTGGATCAAAACGACCGATTCGCCGCGGTGAAGGACCGAACTTAATAATAAATCGACACACGTTTGTTTGTAGCCGGCAGTCTGCACAGTCGTGTAGCCAGCTCGATGACGTGCCTAACTGTGTCCGGCTGAAAACACACAAGCATCTGAAAGCGTCTCCTTTTTTTGGCAGTCCCCAGTTGTTCCACTGGAAACGGGGAGGTACAGACCCGATTTTCAGATGTTTGTGTGTTTTAAGACGCACAATGTTAAGCACGTCAGTAAACGCTAGCTGGCTAATGCTAGCATGCTGTGAAGTGCCGGTGTTGTGCCCCACCGGTGACAAACAAACGTGTGTTTTATTATAAAGTTCGGCCCTTCACCGCAGCAAATCGATCGCTTTGATCCAGCTTTTGATCCAGTATTACTTCAGTCTGGAATGAAAACTTAAGTATGTTTGGAGTTTATACGATTTAAACAGTATAACAGAGCAGGAACGGCTGTTGTTTAAATGGCCCGGAAGAGGAAGTGCCCAAATGCCGGGAAGTTCCGGTAAGCGTGATAATCCCCTATACATGCAGGGCAGGGGTCCCTGAGGACCAGGATTAAGAAACCCTGCTTTAGTGCAACTATCATGCAACTTTTAGAAGCATCCCTTCTCCAACACACCTGAATCAAATATATGACTTGTTACCAGGTCTCTGCAGACCTGAATAGCATGCACATGAGGTAATTCAGTTAATTTGATTCAGTTGTGTTGGAGTGGGTATGCTCTAAAACTTGCAGGATAGTAGCTCCCGAGGTCTGGACTTGGACATTTCTGGTATATGTGTGACAGTGTGGGGTCCTGTCACTATGCGTCCGACTGATCATGCACCCTGGCTAATTGGCCACAGGGATGTCCCTTTGGCTGAATGGTCAGCGCGCATGACTTTCACCAGGGAGTCTGGGGATCAAATCCCACCCGGGCCCTTCGCTGCATACAGGGTGCATGATCACTCGGAGGCATAGTCTGCTGTTGTCGGCAGGATCCATGTGAAATGCTGGTAAACAGGCCATGGATTCGACAGGCAGCCTACGTGGCAGCCTACGTGGAACATGAGAACATGCTTGTGAAAACAGGCGGAAGAGATGTGGCAGTTGACAGTCCTGTCACCATGCCCCCGATTGATCATGCAAGCTGTATCAGTTGACTTCCACACTTTTTTTTCACTCAATGTTAGTTGACAAAGTTTAGGCCTTTTCAAAGTGGGATTGTTGGGCTCTGATTGGTCCTGCCCTTACTCTGTCATCATACAAACTCTGCCTACCCTAAGGGGGTTCCTGTTGAGGTTAATAACTATAAAAACTGAGCTCAGTAAAAGATTCTGCTCAGAACTGAGCAGAAGCACCCGTTTGAGCCAGTAGAGCCATGAGTCGTCTTAGGAATGATGCAACAAGTTTTTCACACCTGGATTTGGGGATCTCCAGAGATGCTCAGTTGGGTTTATGTCAGAGCTCTGGCTGGGCCAGTCAAGAATGGCTACAGAGTTGTTCTGAAGCCACTCCTTTTTTTATTTTAGCTGTGTGGGAGGGATATTGTCTTGTTGGAAGGTGAACCTTCGGCCCAGTCTGAGGTCCTGAGCACTCTGGAAGAGGTTTTCTTCCAGGATCTCTGTACTTGGCGGCATTCATCTTTCCTTCAATTGCAACCAGTCGTCCTGTCCCTGCAGCTGAAAAACTCCTCCATAGCATCATTTTGCCCTCACCGTGTTTCACTGTTGGGATCGTATTGGGCATGTGATGAGCACTGACTAGTTTTCTCCACACATACCACTTAGAATTGACACCAAAAATTTCAATCATGGTCTCATCAGACCAGAGAATCTTATTTCTCACAGTCTGGGAGTCCTCCGTGTGTTTTTTTGTTTTTTTTGGCAAACTCTATGCGTGATTTCCTATGTCTTGCACTGAGGAGAGGCTTCCGTTGGGCCACTCTGCCATACAGCCCCGAGTGGTAGAGGGCTGCCGTGACAGTTGACTTTGTGGAACTTTCTCCATCTCCCTACTGCATCTCTGGAGCTCGGCCACAGTGATCTTTGGGTTCTTCTTTACCTCTCTCCCCAAGGCTCTTCTCCCAAGATTGCTAAGTTAGCTGGACAGCCGGGTCTAGGAAGAATTCTGATCGTGCCAAACTTCTTCCATTTAATGATTATGGAAGCCAACATGCTCTTAGGAACCTTTAGTGCTGCAGAAATGCATTTGTAACCTTGGCCAGATCTGTGCCTCGCCACAATTCTGTCTCTGAGCTCCTTGGACAGTTCCTTTGACCTCATGATTCTCATTTGTTCTGACATGCACTGTGGGCTGTAAGCTCTTATATAGACAGGTGTGTGCCTTGGCTTTCTTAATCAAGTCCAATCAAACACAGCTGGACTCCAATGAAGTAGAACCATCTCAAGGAGGATCAGAGGGAATGGACAGCATATGAGTTAAATATGA
The DNA here is from genome assembly GCA_023101725.1 of Atherinomorus stipes. Lineage (NCBI taxonomy): Eukaryota > Metazoa > Chordata > Actinopteri > Atheriniformes > Atherinidae > Atherinomorus > Atherinomorus stipes. Next base: position 25,639 of record JALJCO010001162.1, read on the forward strand.
GTGTGACTGCAAAGGGTCCGAATACTTTTGACCATGTAATATTTCAGTTTTACTTTTTCAAGAAATTTGAAAAAAATTCCACATTTCTGTTTTTTTCTTTCAAGATGGGGTGCTGTGTGTACACTAATGATAAATAAAATGAACTTTTTTATTTTAGCAAATGGCTCCAATGAAACAAAGAGTAAAAAGTTTAAAGGGGTCTGAATACTTTCTGTACTCACTGTATCTTCAGTAAGATTATGGTCTGACAAAAACCACTGTTAATCCAAACAATGTTTTAAACAAAGTTTCATGGGTCACATTCATTCATCAAGCAGGCGTGACCCATATCTCTCTCCTACATGTTCTACTAACTGGATAGAGCCATCACTCTTGTTTTCCTTTGCTGGTGTAGAGTTTTACTTCAACAAGCTTAAAAAGAGGCCAACACGCCTAAGCCATGTCATACTCTGTTTTTGTCATTTATCTTGATTTCAAAGAAGATAAATCTGTGTTCTGAGATTAAGGTATGTTCTTGTGTTTTCATAGCATCACATAATTTTCATCAGCATGTAGCTGTCATATGTTTGTAGGTGTTCAAATTTAGTGCATGAACAAAGTTGTCACGTTTTTAGCAGAAATTAAATGCAGCCTCTGATACAACCTGGTGAGATTGTTTTCATGTTCTGTATGTGGCAAGGGATGGAACAGAGGGCTTGGGCGGGATCTGACCGCCAGACTCCCAGGTGAGTCATGCGCACTGACCATCCAGCAAAAAGTGACATCCCTGTGGCCAAGTAGCCAACACGCATGATCACTTGGAGGCATAGTGACAGGACTGTCAACTGCCACATGTACTTGAATAATGCAGCTTTTTGATTTGGTATCTTTTCTTTCGGTCAACTGATCTTTGGAATATGGGGGATTATCACACTTACCGGAACTTACCGGTATTTGGGCATTTCCTCTTCCGGGCCATTTTAACAACAGCCGTTCCTGCTCTGTTATACTGTTTAAATCGGATAAACTCCAAACATGCTTAAGTTTTCACTCCAGACTGAAGTCATACTAAGAAAGAAGTGGATCAAAGCGATCAATTCGCCGCGGTGAAGGGCTGAACTTTATAATAAAACACACGTTTGTTTGTAGCCGGTGGGGCACAACACTGCACGACACCGGCACTTCACAGCATGCTGGCATTAGCCAGCTAGCGTTCACTGACGTGCTTAACATTGTGCGTCTTAAAACACACAAACATCTGAAAATCAGGTCTGTACCCCCCCCCCCCCCCCCCCCCGTTTCCAGTGGAACAACTGGGGACTGCCAAGAAAGGAGACGCTTTTAGATGCTTGTGTGTTTTCAGCCGCACAAAGTTAGGCACGTCATCGAGCTGGCTAATGCTAGCCTGCTAACACGACTGTGTAGTCTGCCCGCTACAAACAAACGTGTGTTGTTTTATTATAAAGTTCGGTCCTTCACCGTGGCAAATCGGTCGTTTTGATCCACTCCTTCCTTAGCATCACTTCAGTCTGGAATGAAAACTTGGCATTGGCGTTTATCTGATTTACAAAGTTTAACAGTATAGTGGCCGGCAGACTACTGTTAGCAGGCTAGCATTAGCCAGCTTGATGACGTGCCTAACTTTGTGCGGCTGAAAACACACAAGCATCTGAAAGCGTCTCCTTTCTTGGCAGTCCCCAGTTGTTCCACTGGAAACGGGGGGGTACAGACCCGATTTTCAGATGTTTGTGTGTTTTAAGACGCACAAAGTTAAGCACGTCGGTAAACGCTAGCTGGCTAATGCTAGCATGCTGGTGTTGTGCCCCACCGGCTACAAACAAACATGCTACGTTGTTTTATTATAAAGTTAGGCCCTTCACTCTGGAGAATCGCTTTGATCCACTTCTTCCTTAGTACTTCAGTCTTGAATCCATGAAAATTTAAGTAGGATTGGCGTTCATTCACGTTTTTTACTAGGTAAAGCAGAGACATTGAACTGGGCTGGAAGAGGGCCGTCCAAGTGTTTCAAACTGGAAGTTCGTAACACGGAAGTGTGATAATCCCCTATTGTGGTAGACTTTTTAAGTACAATAGTCCTGAGCTATAAGCCCTTGTCGCCACTAGAAGGGAGGCAGTGAACTTTAAGTGTGTTTGAACTGCATAGTGAAGAAAAGGCTTCCCAGTCTATCATTTTCAGGTAAAAAAAAAAAAAAAGAGTTTAAAGCTCTGAACTGTGTTGTGAATTGTCCATGATTTAGTTTTAATGTGTTGTTTAAAGGTGTCATAACTTAGTGTTTTACATACACAATCCTTAAATTATCTTCAAATGAATTTTTAATTATAGTTGGGTGGGGGGAAAATATAATGAACTCTTTTTATCCTTAACTTTTGTTTGTCGTGAGAATACGCACGAGAATTAGACCTGTCAGTAAGCGCGTTCACGAGGCAGTCGTCAAAGCCAAAACAAGTTTTATTGGGACAGACCAAGTGAAGGAAATCATGTCCCAACAGAGAAAAACGTGATAAAATGTAACGGTGCGGTTGATAGAGAGGATCCGCCGAGTAAAAGGGCTGGACTCTGATGAATATAAGGAATAGACGTCTGACATGAAGTTACTCAAATAGCAACAACTGTGTTAGCTTTTGTAGCTACATTAGCAGCTTGTCACAGTTCGTCTACTATCGTTTACTGGCCTCTTACACAAAAGATAATAAGTTACACAAGCAGCAACACTTACCAAATGCACATATTCATTGAATAAATATAATCCACTGGTCGCTGGTATTGCCGTCCCTCCTGTTACAGCACTGAAAACTGCCGAAGCAGCTCAGCACCGCACTTTTTTTCCCCCTTTGTTGTCGTCGTCCTCTCCCTTTCTGACAAAGCTGGCCATTAAATGCTACTCCGCGTCAGGTAATCAGCTGATTTCAGGTGGTGCTAACGAGGCAAGCTTAGCAGCTAGCAGCCTCTGTTAGATCACGTCATCAACTAGGGATGGGCGATATGGACTAAAAAATGTATCACAATAATTTCTCTTATTTATCACGGTAACGATAAATGACGATAAAAGCTATCAGGAAAATAATTTGCATTATAAATTTGTCACTAAATTTTGTCTTGAAAGCTCGACAAAATACCAGAAGCCACTACATCAATTAAGTTCAAGTAGTAGACCTGTATTGCAAAACTGTAGTGACACCAATCAAACAAGTCTGAAATATGAGAGACCAAATGCCACATTTATTCAAACGACGCAAACAGCAAAACTAACTTTGCTTATTAAAAAAACCAAAGTAAAACACAACCTGGTAAATTGTCATCTCACGATAAAAACGATAAATTCAAATTGTTATTGTGGGGAATTTCTTTGACGATATATCGCACACGATAAAATATTGCCCATCCCTATCATCAACAGAGATAAAACTAAATCGCGTACTGTGGAGAGTGCACTCTTTGGCCAATTCTGGTGAGAAGAGAGAGCCCGCACTCAAAGACGAAGCCACTTTCACTCTCCGGAGTTTCTGGCACGTTTTAACTAAGGTCCTGTTCCAATACACGTTTTGACAAGAGAAAGTGGGATTTCCGGGTGATGACTCCTTTAACCCTCCTGTTATGTTGCGGGTCAAATTGATCCATTTTAAAGTTTAAAAATCAAGTATTTGAAAGTATTTTTTTTGGGAATGAAACTTCTGCTTTGCTTAATAAGTGTAATTAGCATATAAAATGAGTGGTTAATTTTATGTATTGGCAACACCTCCCTTCATGTTTTTATTACATAGATGATGTCAATTTGACATTAAAGTGGAGGTTAAAAACGGTCAGAAATGTATACTGTTAGTTTATTTGCAACTCTGAGGCATATACACTACTCAAAAAAAAGTTAGTGATATTCAACTTTCGGTTTTGAGATGATGCAGAATAAATATTTAACCATTGAACAATGTACATGTGCACTGAAAAGTTTAAAGAAAGTTTCATTCAGTTCACCTGGAAAGGTTGTAGTGGATTTTAGACTAATTCTGACATCATACAAAAAGCCAAATATCCTTAACTTTTGTGAGTAGTGTATTTCACCCCATCTCTCTCTCTCTCTCTCTATCTTTCTTTCCCAAAAACACACATAGCTACACACCCATGCGCACGCACACATCTCCCTATTCTTGTGACCTCATCTGTCAAGTGTGAGAATACAGGTGTTAATAGGTGCTTTCAGACTGTAGGAACCTTTTGGAGTTCCTATAACCTTTTAGGGAACCAGGCCGTTTTTTTTTTTTTTTGTGCATTCAGACATATAGGAACTAGGGACCTCGGCCTTCAGTTCCTATAACCTTTTTAGTTCCTACTCCAAGTCAGGGTCTTATCGGGGTTCCATAGGAACTGAAATATGTAGATGTTTGGTGATTTGTAGAACTGGCAAGCCGCGCCCCTTGTGTGATCTCCGCTTCCTCCAGCCCCGCCATATTAAAAATTTCCCACAGCTGTTTGGTGGACGAACCCTGGTCCGTCCACTAAAGTGTCCAGCGAAAGGTAAACAAGACGTTAGTAGGGCAGCTTTCCAACGGGGCTGTTCCGTTACATGATACAGATGACCGTGATGATGGAAAGCTGTTAAGCTAGCTTTTATAATAGCTTTGAATAAAAGAGATGAGAAACCTCAATTTTGTTTTAGATCTGCTGGGGCATAAATTTGTCATTGTCGCAAACGATTGCATCAAACATGGTCCTTATCAAGGTCCTCCCTCATGTGCGAACGCAAACTGATGGGGAAGGGTAGTTCTTATAACTAAGCTCCAGACGGGTAGTTATAGGAACTGCGTTCTTAGAACCTCTCTGTCCAAATGTGCCTATTGTAACTTTCCATGGTAACCTTTTCTGTTCCTGTGGGCAAACCCCTGTCATTAAGGTTGGGTGAAGTTTGCCACCAAACCTTATTGGGTTGGGCAGGGGCAAAACATTAAGATTCACTGCAAGGGACCCCCTACCAACATTACATTCTGCATCTACATACGATATGTTTACTGTCAGAGCTGTACAAAATGATTAGGAGAAGAAGAGGAATCATAGCTCACGAGGCTCTGGAACTCATCTTTGATCAGGAAATAGAGGACATATCTGAAGAGGAAGACCATATTCAGATCAATTCTAATGAACCAAATGATACACTGATATTCATGTTCCTCCAACCAAGACATTCACATCAAAAAATGGTGAAAAACAGTTCATCCCCAAACAGATGTCAGGCAAAAGTGCCTGAAAACATAATAAACAGTGCCACAGCCCACTAGGATAGCAGTGGCTTGTGGGACAGACATCAGGTCAGCTTTTGAGCTGGACATGTCTGACACTATACAGAAAATTATTCTTGAAATGACTAATGTTGAAGGAAGGTGTGTTTTACAATACACAATACTACAATTTTCTTCCTGGTATCCTTTGTCAACTCTTTGGTCTTGGCCATGGTTGAGTCTGTAGTGTGACTGGTTGAGGCTGTGGACAGGTGTCTTTGATAAGGAGTTCAAACAGGTGCCATTGATACAAGTAATGAGTGGAGGACATAAGAGCTTCAAACAGTAGTTACAGGTCTGTGAGAGCTGGAAGTCTTGCTTGTTTGTGGGCAAGAAAGTACTTGTTTCTGCCGTAATTTGCAAATAAATTCTTTAAAAATCCTACAATATGACTTTCCTTGATTTTTTTTCCCCCTCATTCTGTCTCTCACATTGAAGTGTTTGCATGAAGAAAATTACAGACCTCTCTCATCTTTCTAAATACTGCCTAAATACTTTGAAATTTAAAGAAGCACAAATAATCATTTTACAATTCTGTCATGGATTTTGATGTCTTCCCCGAGGGATTTTTAAAAAATGATAGGGGGGAATACCCTGATTTCAATTATATCAAGAGTAAAATTAAAACAAGATGCATAGAACGTAAATAACAGGGCAAAGTTGACGACTTTTAGAATTTAGAGCAGTAATTGTGGTTAAAAGTTGCTCACTCCCCAAACCACCGCCATCCTAGTTCACAGTCTCATCATCTCTTGCATTGATTACTGTAATTCACTTCTTTTCGGCCTCCCAAATAAGTCCCTCCAGAAACTGCAGCTCCTTCAAAACTCTGCAGCACACCTGATTACACGGACCCCCATGTCTCATCATATCACTCCCATCCTGCAACAACTCCACTGGCTCCCCATCAAACAAAGAATTGTCTTCAAACTCCTCCTCACTACATTCAAGGCACTCCATAACTTGGCTCCATCTTACATCTCTGATCTCCTTCACGTTAACACCCCTACCCGCTCCCTACGATCCTCCCACACCTTCCAGCTCTCCGTTCCCCCAGCCCGTCTTTTCTCAATGGGAAACAGGGCATTTAGTCGCTCTGCTCTCCATCTTTGGAATTCCCTCCCTCCTGATCTCCGTACTCTGGACTCCTTCCCTCTTTTTAAATCTAGACTCAAAACCTTCCTGTTCACAGTCTTATTCCACCTAAGTCCATATGCATCTCTCCAATGTTGTTTTCTTCCCTGTTTTACTTCCTGTTGTCTTGTTTTCTGTGGTACCTCTAATGCTAGTGTTTTTTTTTGTTGTTTTTTTTTTTTTACTGTTTTAGCTTCCTGTTTTTAATGTTTTATCTGCCTGTACAGTGTCCTTGGGTGTTTTGATAAGGCGCTTAAAAAAAAAGGTATTATTATTATTTTTTTTTTTTTTATTATTATTATTATTATTATTATTATTATTATTATTATGATAGAGGTGTCTAGCTCCAGTCCTCACCACAATCCTGCAGGTTTTCAACATGTTCCTGCTCAAACACACCTGACTCAAATAATGACTGTGCAGAACTTCAAAAGCTGCTGGATCCATTCACTATGAGTCAAGTGTGTTTCAGGAGGGAAACATTGAAAACTTGTAGTACAGTAGCCCTTGAGGACTGACTTTGGAAACCCTCAGATTATAAATGGAAACGCCTACTTGTCATATGTAATTGTTAAAAATATCCATCCAGCCTTTTAATAAAAAGAATGAAAATTCCTAGGTCTGAAAGGCTACCATTGATTGTTGGAACCACTAGCGCGGTCTTACGATTTCTTTAGTTAACAGATTTTTATACTATAAAACTATGTTGTCCACAAAACCATCAACTTTAGAGATTTGATCATGTTTACACTTGCATAATAAGTCTTATTGACATTTTTTAAAGGTAACACTTCAATTTCTTACACTGAGTCTGATGTAATCACAAAAACTCAAAACAAATTAAAAAACTGGACAAAAGAACAATACTGTCACCTGCATAAGGAAAGTATCAGATATATTCAAATCGGCGGCACCAGCAAACATTACGTGAGTTCACCGTTTAATGAACGAGTCTTAGATAAAAGACTAGCTGGTGTGTGCAAGCAGCAAATTTTTATCTGCATGATGATCATGAGTTGAGGTTTTCAGTGTGTCCTTTTATGTAAGTGTCATGATGATCCTGGCTCAAGTTGTTCTCTAATTCTCATTTTGTTGTAAATGTTGCTAGTTTGAAGTTCTGATTTCCCATCAGCTCAAACATAAAGCTCATGAATATCTTAACCTTGCATATACTGTATACAGGTGATACTATGATTTTCTTAATTTCATAGATCAAACTAAACTAGTCTGAATATGTCCACATCTGTCCTTGTCCAACTCAGAAATAGAAATGGTTGAATGAAGAAGTTGCTGTTGACCACTTATTGTTTTTATTGTTGCAGCAACTATTGATATCAGGCTGTTAGTTAGAGTTATTGTCATTGTTTTAAGTATACAGAAAGCCATTGAAAGCAATTGGATCCATTTAATCGGAGTCGGGTATTTGGAGCAGGAAATCTTGAAACCCTGAAAAAAGCGGCACTTGAGGACCAACTTTGGACACCCTGGTACGGTATCATAAAAAAGGGCAACAAATACTGGTTGGAGGGGCCCCCCATGAAATTTTGCCTGGAGCCCAAGAGAACCAAGAATCGCCTCCGACACAAATCCCAGAAGCCCTTTTTTATTTGAAGCCAGTCTTGACTGTAGACAGAAGTCTATTTTCTTTATATCAAGACATTCACAGATATTATAAGCCACCACTTCAGACGTTTTCTCCCTCCCACCCTTATCAGAAAGCTCGGTACAACCATTACAATATGACTCCTGTCATATGGTGTTTAATGTCTGTGTCATTTTTTGTCAAGTCATTTAAATGCCAGTTTACCACAGATATGCCACCAAAGTTCACAGCGACAGTAAAAACAAGAATTAATGAACAGTAGGTTCTACTGCAATTATGATACTGAAAAAAGAAGGTCAGTTCAGATCGTCCAATTTTAAGAAGGTTCCCAAACTTTTTAAGACAGCAACCAGTCTGTGGAGATATGTGTGACCCATAAGGACCTACCAAATATTTCATTATACACATGATCACCAGCTCTGAAACTCAACCTAGATGCAGAAGTTTTGTTGTGAAATCATCTTATTTCCTTTCAAGGAAACCATACTGCAACATTAAGATGAAGCCAGGAAATTTTTGTCCGTTGGATTTTTTTTTTTTTGTTTGGTATGAAAATGCTCATTAGAAATTAATCTTATGTTGGAAAGTCTGTTTATTTCTGTTTATAATGGAGCCACATTTTTTAGGTAAATTAGTTGTTGGATGAGCAGCAGAGTTGAGTATGTGGGTTGTACCCACTAGAAAAAAATGGCCAACTATTCTCTGTAAATGAAAGTTTATTCTGGAAATGACTTTTGTTTGGTGTAAATTTGTTTTTATTCACACAAGTTAAATTTTGCCATCAGATTTTCCATGTAAAAATGTAAGAGATTATATAGCAATGAAAATGACAACAACAACAAAGCATGAATTTAGTTTGCTAATAATTGGAAATATTGTTTTTGCTCTAAAAAAAAGTAGCGTGTATTCCTGAAATGCATTGCAGTAACACTTATTCAGTGTGTTATAAAGTTGCACATATTTAGTTAGAATACATAATTAATCTTAGCTATTCTAAAGCATTTATAAATATTCCCTTTAAGCAAAGTATGTTGGTTCTATTTCACAGACCCATTTCATAGAAGTTGTACATTTAAGATCATTCCAAGATTTCCTGTCGGCACTTATGACCTCTACACAGTCCTCCTCACCCCAAAATGAGGATCCACCACCGTTATCAGGCTGATCTCTGTTCCAACTCCTGGCAGGTCAGAAAACAGCAGAATTATTACACAAAATAATGAACTTTGCCTTCTTGCTTTACCGTATAAGCAAGAAGGCACAAGTCTATGATTTTGTAATAGAAATGTTTTCTCAGTAATGGTGATGAATGAAACTGAGTGTAACAGATCAAACACAAGTAGAGATGCGAGCTGATGTTGGACTTCGTGATCTGGATATGTTAATGAGTTTCTATTGGATGTTTACTCTGTCATGATTTTCATCAAACATGGCAACTACAGGATTTCAGATCTTTTGTGGCAGGCAGCTTTATTTTCTTTCTTTCCAGCCAGGACTTAAACCCCCAAACCTCAAAAATAAATACTGAACGCCTAGAAGTTTTTCTTTTTCCATAAAAAGAGAAAAATTAAAATAACTTACTAAATCTAGTGAATATGAACATTAACTTCAGCTACATCTTCACTGTTGCTCTGTTCATCCACCACTCTTCACTCTTTGGTTTGATTGCATCAGCAGCTAATAATGAATTGCTGAACACAAACGCTACATCCCATCCTGCACTTATTGCAGAGGGAGCAAAGACAGTAAAAAAACAAACAAAAAAACAACAACAACAAAAAAACAATGAAATGAAAACTTACGTTAGAGTCGGGGTGGTTCCATCGACCCATTTCCAGACCCCCTCTGTTTCTTTGTCACTTAAACCAATCCAGCTTTGTGTATTAATGAATGCAGAGAGAAATTTCTGGTTGGAACAAGGAAAAAAATAGGACGGGATTATAGAGTGAACCAAAGAAATGTAAAATTTATGTTAACAAATCTGTTTACAAGCAGGAAAAGTTTGGATCATGGCCAGGCAAAATTGATTTTAAACAGATGGCCATGAAAAGGGCCTTTTACTTCACTGCGGTGGCACTGAACTGTTTTGGTTCTTATTTAGTAACAGGAGCTTGCATGCCATGTGTAGGCTACGTAAACTATGTTTATAACAGGGTTACTTGGGTCGGTTCTACCAATCCTGCAGGTTTTCAATGTTTCCCTGCTCCAACACACCTGACTCCTGACTGTATATGTCCCCCTCCTCATCTAACTCCTCATCAAACATAAATGAATTTTACTGATTATTTGAAAACACAGATCAACTTAAAAAACAAAACAAACAAACAAAAAAAAAACATTTCACCTGTTCTTCAGGGTCATCAATCACCACCAGATCTGCTCCTCTTCCTCTGCAGTCCTCTCTGCCTTCATCCCAGGAGCCAGATCTTGTAGAAAGGAGGTAACAGGAACAACTGAACTTCCTCCATCCTGCAGGACACGTTTTCTCTGAAACATATTTACATTGCAGATAGATTTGATTTGCAGGTATTGAAACTAGATCTATGACAGTAAAATTCATTTCCACATGTGACTCATTTCCATCTCCCCAGCAAAGAACTTTTTCTTGACTTACTTTGTTTGGACAAACTTTTAATCCTGTTCATTTCTTTAGTTATTTCACTGAGGTTGGTTTGCAGCTGGTTTCTCTCCTCTGTCAGGGAGGACAGCTTGTCATTACTGGCCTGAAGATGCTCAGTCAGGTTGTCTTTGATGGCGAAGAGATCTGCAGCCATCTCACCAGAGATCTGATCTGAAATTCATCAAACGATGTTTTGTTGTTGTTTTTTAAATGAAAATAACCCTAACCACATTGTTTCTGTTTTTTAGTCAAAGGTCAGAATGTTTTTTAGTTTGAGACAAATTAAATACGTTAATAAAAACTACACTTGTAAGTCTGTGGTTGTCAAAGAGTTGCTGCCCGTGGATGTTTTTTTTTTTTTTTTTTTTTTTTTTTATTTTTCTTTTCAAGCTGAGACTGTATCTTTGTTGTGTATTGTGACGTGAGAAAAACATTGTAAAAGACAGAATGAGGAGTTGAAGCTGATTCACTTGTTACAAATGAGGTTTAGAGCGCACAGTTTGCTGAAAGTTCCCATGTAAAACCCCAACGGGCAGAGGCAAGGAGAGGAGCAGGCCAAGGAGGAAGAGCAAGACAAACTTGTTTCATCATTAGAGACCAGATGTGAGCAACAGTCATTGACCATGTCATTGACTACAGTATGGCATGACAATGACTGGAGCAGGACAATGGTAAGAGTCTTTCCCAACTTGAACTGGATCTCATTGGTCACCAATATCCTGACATTCAGAGAAGACAGCAGGTATTGAACTGTATTGTTGTGTTTGTCACTACAGTAGATTTTTACAGTATAGTTGTATACAGCTGGTTTCATCTAAGTACCCTTGCTACTGTATATTGAATAACATGTCTATTGATGCTTCTGTTTAAGGCTACTTTTTCTTTTCTTTTTTTTTTACAGCAAAGTTCATACAAGTCAGTACTGTAGGGTATTTGTTTCTCTAGAGTTGAAAGAATGCTACATGAAGGTGGAAGCTGTATGACTTACAGTATGGGGAAGTTATGGAAGCTATGTTCCTGTATATTTATATGTGATATATAATATGCCATATAATATACATCATATAAGTATACAGGAACATAGCTACATCTCAGACATTTATAAGAAATCAAGCCGTTTGAAAAGAGGTTGAAAGTTGAGCCAGATATGGTTGTTTTATTAGTACATGCACCATTGACATTAATGTTGTTCAAGGGGCCAGCTGTCTGAGGTAAGGTGGCTACCATGTAGCTACATCGCTTTCCATTAGCTAACACAGTTGTGTGAAAAAGTGTTTGCCCCTTCCTGATTTCTCATTTTTTTGCATGTTTTTCACACTTTAATGTTTCAGATCATTAACAAATTTAAATATCAAAAAAGATAACACAAGTTAACCCAAAATGCAGTTTTTAAATGAAGGTTGTTATTAGTAAGAAGGAAAAAAAAATCAAACCTACATGGCCCTGTGTGAAAAAGTGATTGTCCCCAAAACCTTATACTGTAACTGGTTGGGCCACCCTTAGCAGCAACAATTGCAATCAAGCGTTTGCGATAACTGGCAATGAGTCTTCCACAGCGCTGTGGAGGAATTTTGACCCACTCATCTTTGCAGAATTGTTGTAATTCAGCCACAGTGGAGAGTTTTTGAGCATGAACCACCTTTTTAAGGTCATACCACAGCATCTCAATCAGATTTAGGTCGGGACTTTGACTAGGCCACTTCAAAATCTTCATTTTGTTTTTCTTAAGCCATTCAGAGGTGGACTTGCTGGTCTGTTTTGGATCGTTGTCCTGCTGCAGAACCCAAGTGCACTTGGGGGGGTGTCACTTTTTCAACATTCCACATGTCTAATATTTAAATAAGGGGGAGTGGGTACCCTCGTGGCAAAGTCGCAGGCCTTGGCGCAGAGGACCTGGGTTCAACAGTCGTGCACATACTGCATTTTCTGTAGATTTATATACCATTCATTTGAACACACAAATCTAAATCCCAATACTGTTGGTTTACGGTTTCTAAAAAAAAGTGTTTTGGCAATTGTAAAAAAAAAAAAAAAAACCTTACAAAAACATTTTCACTCACTGAATATTGTGTTCTTGGTTGTGTTTTGTAATAATGTATATAGTGTTGAAACTTTTGCAGGCTGAGCTGTTTTGGTGTGAAAGTTTGAGTTGTGAAAAGAGGTGGTGTGGTTTTGTGTATGTAACTTTAGAAAAGTATGTTGTGTTTAGAGTTTTGGGAAAATGGGGCAGCAGTGGCTCAGGTGATAGCTGGTCGGCGAAGGATCGGCGGTTCGAATCCCAATCCCCTAGCCATCTGTTGTTGTGTCCTTGGCCAAGACACTTAACCCTCCTTTGTCTCCAGTGAGGGCCTTGCTGGTGTGTGAATGTTCCTGTAGTAGTCGGAAGAGCCATAGGTGTGAAATGGCTGCCACGCTTCTGTCAGTCTGTCCCAGGGCAGCTGTGGCTACATTCGTAGCAAGTATGAATGAGAAGTGAAAGAAGCTTGAAATGCATTTTAGCAATTAAACACAAGTAAGAAACGAATGTGTGCAAGGACACATTGATACGCGGCTGTTCTGCCTCTGTTTGACATGCATGAACGAACAGTGCAGGAAAATAACGAGCTTAAAAAGTGAGGAACATGGTTCATCAGGGTTTCAGCTACCAACTCATAATGTCAGCAAATTATTACAGTTTGGCTTGTAATGGACTTCTATGGGGGGTTAAATTTGGGTCTGTAGCTGCCTTTGCTGTAAAATGAAGCCCTTGTTAATTGCAGTGTAGAGACAATAAATTTGCATTATGCTGTGAACATGGAGATATTGCTACTGTGGTCTTTTAAAATAGTTTTCTTGTGCCATCAAACTTAGTCCATTATGCTTTATTCTGAAAAGCATGGTGCTGTTCTTTACAGCAGCAGAACGTTCTTTCTGTCCATATTCAGGCTGGGGAAACTGAGGTTAATCAAAAGACATACAGTATATGTAAATACTCACAGCGGACTGCAAGGACGATGAGTCCAGCCATCAGACAAATACTCAGGAGCCCCAGAGAGACAATAATAGCCAAATAAACTCTCCTCTTAGGGCTGCTTGAGCCTGAGCAAAGAAAATGTGAATTGAATTGATTTTATAGCGTTAATAATGACAGACAATAAAATCAATCTGCTCATTCTTACCTCTGTGATCTGTTGCAGGAACTGGACTGACGGCTTTGTCATAGTCAATATTGGCATAAATTTCTTCCATTGCCTGTAAGAATACTGACTTTTTACCCGACTGTCTGATTAGGAAGTACAGCTGAAGTAAAACTGCACTGGGTGTCTTTTTATATTTTTAGCCCATATTTAAGGAAGTCACATAATCATAACCACACGCTTTTTTCTTTCTCTCATAGTTCTAAGATCCCTTTGATGAAGTAGTCATACAGATGTTTTTTTTCATGAAATAGTCTGAATAAACTTTTATTTATTTATATTTATATAAACATATTGTAGACATTGAGCTATCTCTCTTGTTTTCCTGTGCTGGTGGAGAGTTTTACTTCAGCAAGCTTGAAAAGAGGCCAACAAGCCTTGGCCATGTCATGTATTACACTGTTTTTCCCATTTATCTTAATTTCAAAGGACATAAATCTGTGTTCTGTTTGAAATATAGGTATGTTGTTTACTTTTCACAGCATTGCATAATTTTCATCAGCATGACGCTGTCACAGGTGTGTTCAAATTTACCTCTAGTCTAGTGTATGAACAAAGTTGTCATGTTTTAGCAGAAATGAAATGCAGCCTCTGATACAGCCTGGCAAGATTGTTTTCAAGTTCTGTACTAGAACAAAACTGTTTTATGATTTAGTATCTTTTGCTCAACTGATCTCTGGGATATTGTGGCAGACTTTCTAAGAACAGAAGTCCTGGTCTATAAGCTGTTGTCGCCACTAGAGGGAGGCAGTGAACTTTAAGTGTGCTTGAGCTGCATAGTGAAGAAAAAGCTTCCCAGTTTTGTTCATTTTTAGGTAAAAATAGTTTAGTGAGCCTAATTGTGTGTTGTGCATTGTCTATAATTTAGTTTTTCTGTGTTTTCCACTGATTCTTTATTTTGTTTAGATTTAATGTAACACAACTAATAACTTTGGTTTTGTGCTGTGTCAGCTATATCTGTGCTTGGTCTTACAGTTGTGTTCTTATTTGTATTTACTGTTTGCTTTGATTTTTTGCTTGCAATTCTGTGTTTTATAGCCTTTATATATATTTATTTGCGTTTTGTTGCTCTATTTCTGTTTTTCTTTTTCCTTTTTTTTTTTTTTTTTTGGAGTGTATACAGGTGTACTTTGTGGCTCTTGTAGACCCTTGACATGATTAGGGGTCCAGCAGGATTCTGGGAGCAGGGAGCAGCAGCACAGAGGGGCTGATGGAGTCCTGAGCCCCGAGCTGGTCTCTATTGTCCCCGGTAATTGGATTTGGTCAGAGAGGAGAGATGGCTGCCAGTAGGAGGCTGCAATCATTAGGTGTGAATGAGACAGTGTCAGGGCACACCACACACACATACAAACATGGTATTGTGCCATTCAATAGACACCAAATACATACTCACATGTGTCAATACTAATCCAGATAAATCTGACAATGTTTTCATGTCAAACCCCATTGAAACCACAGGTGTTTGCAGACCATTTCCTGAGAGCTCTTTCTCACTTAAACATTAAAACAAACAGAACAACAATTACCTACTTATCCTCTGCATATTATTGTCAAACACAGTGAGTGGGAGTGTTTCATGATTATCATTTATAACATGCTTTAGTGAAACTAATCAGGAGACTTACATAAGGCTTGGATAAATCTGACCTGGTTAGCTTTAACCCTTCAATCTACCATCAAATACTAGAATGCGCAGGTGTTTTACAGAAACAACGTTTAGATTTGATCTTTTTCTTCCGGTGGGGATGCAAGTTTCTGGGCTTTGTGATATTCCTCTCGCTTTACATCTTATCTTTGTATTTTGGCTGGGAAACCTTCTCTAAGTCATTGGTGTCCAGCTCCGGTCCTCGAGGGCCACAACCAGCAGGTTTCCCATGTGTCCCTGCTCCAACACACCTGACTCTAATCAATGAGTCATTCTCCAAAACTTCAGACTGCTGGATTCATTTAATTTGGGTCAGGCGTGTTGGAGCTGGAAACATTGAATCAGGTATTCAAGAACAGGATTGAGGAGCGACTTCGGACACCCCTGCTCTAACTATAACAAAGCATTTTGTTATAACTGCCCCTTTGGCTGCCCCTTTGTAGAAAAAGTGGCAATAGCTGCTGCAGTAAACCATTTATTATTAGTTATTATCATCATAAGCTGTCAGTGTGTATCTCACAAGATAAATCTCAGACATGACTTTCCAGGCTCTATCAGTGAATATATTGCTAATGGGGTTATAGCTGCAAAAGAAAAGTGTAGAGTTTTTTGTTTTATTGTTGGTGTTTCCTTATAGCTGGCAGTGAGCAAAACAATTAGCATATCCAGCTGCTTTTCAAACTCCAAGTTTGAACTTCCAAGGCCAATGGATGGCATTAGCCCTAGCTACAACATGGTGAAGCTATTAGCTTTATCACCACAGTGGGGTGTTGTATCACCAACAGAAAGGTGGCTGGAGTAAGTGAGTAAAGTTATTTATATTGGACCTCTCACAGGTTAACAGTTCTTCACAACAGAGGCCACAAAATTAACTTTACCTACTAACTAGAGAGGAAATTAGGAATTAATCATCAATATGCATTCATATTAGATTGTATAAAATAGATTATGGTCATTGATGATCATTATCTTACTATAAGCTAGAATTTTGTGTCTCCTTAAGTAAAGTGGAAAACATTCATCTTTCGCTGTTTGTATGATTAGGAGTTAATCATGTTCACTGGTTAAGTAGGTGACTAATTAGTCCTTCATTATTCAATCTTTTTGTTAACCTATCATTAAGTGACCTCCAACTAATCATAAGCCTTTTTTCTCCCCTGAAATCTAATAAGGAGTGTAAGATCTGTTTTTGTCATTAATAATAGTATTAGTTCCTATGTAATTAAGAAAAATTTGTGCCCTTTATTGTAAAATGCTGCCAACCCCCTACTCCAAATACTGTTTGTGTCATTTTAACAACCTTAACAAGTTAGATTTAAGTGTATCAAACTGGTTGCCTGTAACTTTTAGGGTTCAGTTTAAAATTCTTTATATGTTTTGAAACCTTTAAATGCCCTAGCCCCCTCCTCTCTTTCAGAGCTTCTCCATCTTCATGCTCCCACTCGCCCTCTTCGGTCAGCTGAGTTGCTGCTGTTAGATATCCCGAGGTCTTGGTGGAAGATGTGGGGGGGATAGAGCATTTTCTGTGGCCGGCCCAAAGTCGTGGAACATGCTGCGATTGTACATCAGACAGGCCTTATCTCTGGCAGTTTTTAAGTCCCCTCTTAAAACTCACCTGTTTGCCCTGTCATTCCCTTCATGAGCCACTTTGACTTTGTCTGCTGTTTTAAGTCCTATTTTTTCTGATATTTATATTGTTTTTACTGGTCATTGTTTTGATTGTTCTTATGTTTCATATTTGTTTTAATGTTCTAATTTTTCCCCCATTGTGCGACCTAATTTCTATTTTTACCTCTGTTCAGCGCTTCATCGGTAGCTGCTGTTTAAAGCGCTATACAAATAAAGTTGACTTGACTTAACTAGAGAATGAGTTTCTGATTTTTATTTCAGAAAGTGCTTCATATCATAATTAAGTCATATTATGGCCAAATCTGCCCGACTCTACTGTCCTAATGCTGCTAATTCACTGAGCATAATTTCCTATAAAACCTTACGAAATGACTCAGGCAATTATGCTATTAAACTAATGAAATATGACATTTTATTTGTGGAAAATAATTATCTGAGCATCCAACTCTAGTAGGTGTGAGAAAATCTGATGAGTAGATAAGCAGTGGTTCCATTTTTAAATAACATAACCCGAAAAACAAGATGCACATTTGTTAGTTTGACGCTTGATCTTTTCTGAATGACTGGCATTTTACAGGCTGATGCTGCCCTTTCTGCCTGGAATTTTCCTTGGGAAAGTTTTGTTCCAACACTGATCTCTGCAACTATCTGATTTCGTAAAACTACCATCTAATTGCCTTGGATGGCAAAGTCATAATTTTATCCAGCTGCTTATATTGAAAAACAATTTCATCATTAAAAAGGAGCATAAAACATTCAGCCTCAATATATATATTTTTTTTCCATAAATCAGTATTAATCTGCTCTCCTTTTCCCAGATTAACACATCTTTAAGTAACTAATGTTTCAGTAACTGCCCATTAAACTCATAAAAACATCATGCAGCTTCTCTGCTGTAATCGTAAACAAATTATTTGCATGTCAAACATTGGCTTGTGTATTTTTTATGTGTATGTTCTGTCTTATCTCAACAAGAGAAAAACATTTACTCAGCACACATACATGTTTCCATGGGGACCAAGCAGCCACTCTTCTCTTCAATTGGGTGTGAGTCAGTGGAGGTAGACGCCTATTGTGTTTTGTGTATTTGGGGGTCAGGGTGCTGGTTTGAGGGGAGTTATTAAAAAGCCTACTAGACAGATGAAAGCCCTGCACATCCTTAAATCTAATCATAATTTTGTCACCAGAAAAAGATTGTTTTATCAAAATGAAGAAGGAAACAGACAAGACTGACAGGAAGGAGAGATACCCGAGTGCATGAGTCGAGGGAAGGGAGATGGAAGATTGCTCTTCGATGGGAAATGATAGAGTCTCATGGACAGATGGTGTTATTCCTGAAGCTGATGCTGATTTGTTGCATCAATCTTGATATCTAGGCACAGGCACTTACCCTAAAAGGATTGTGAGAGCTTAGATGCTGCCATATTGCTTCACCACTGGCTGGACTTCTAATGTCAAATTGCGATGAATACGTTGCAAAAGCTTCATTAAATTTTAAGCAAAATGGTATCAATGTAGGTTAAAAAACCCCATTTTTTTCTGCTTACTGAAACCAGAAAACAGTGGTTCAGATTTGTCCTTAAGAGCACAAATCCAGAACAAGATTACTTTTTTTTTTCTTTAGTTTATTTACAACAAATTTAGCAAGTGTAAAAAGAAAAGGTGGGATACAGAATATTGCACATATCTAGCAGATAATGAAGCAGACATGCAGTATTGTTGTCCTGCAACAATGCTGCAGAGAGAGCAACATAGAGGAGCCCATTAGAGTGACCTGGACCTCCCTCCTCTTCCCTTTTAAAACAAATTCAGACAAAAAGCATTCAGAGATGAAGGGAGGAGGAAGAGGAAGAGGAGGAGGTCTGACTGAGGCATTCCCAAAAGGGCTTTTGAAAGCTTATAATGATATTTCTGCAAATGTTGCCACCGATTTATCATGTCTTTGACACAGGAGTTATCTTTTGTTATGGAAGATAAATTCTCAGTCTGAGGCAAGATGAGCATTAATGCTGCTGAATGTTGTCTGCAGCAGAAACTGTGACTTCCTTTAAAGTCTATTATTTAATTTGAGCAAAAACAGTCTTGTTCTGTTTGTAGCTGAACAAATTTGATTGCTGATCATTTGAAACAAGTCTGGTCCTGCTCTTCTTCAGACAAAGAACAGAATGATCCAGAGCAAACTGATGATAATGATGATGGTATGACAAGAGTCTAGAGTTTATTTATGTTCGTAATTCTTGTCACAGCAACAAATCCCTCAGCTCAAAGCAGGAGAAAGCCAATCCAACCAGTTTATTGCGATTTTTCCCTTAAATTACCCACACTTCTATATGGCAAACAAAATAGAAGTGGCTTGGACTCAATTTGAAACACGGCAAGTCAAAGTAAAAGAATTCAGACTGTTTCCAGAATAGATAACAATTAGTTTAACGTTAAAACTGACATTTAAAACCTTTTTTCTGAGCTGCAAAAATCTCCATTGCAGTTGTAACAATTTCCCTACAATGGAAACACGAAGAAAATTAAGAACACCAGTTTCACTGCAAAAAGCTACATGAACTCATTGGATCTTTTGCCCCAGTTTTTGTGTGGTGCTTAAATGAACGGAGCCCTTTCAGTTCTGTGAATACTTATCATGGCTTTAACTTTTGTCATTAAGCATTGATTTAACTAGATCCCTCAATCTTACCTATCCAGGAGCAAAAAAATGTGTGTTTAAACAGTTTTTATAGAATGTCAACTTGATGAGAGTAAATAAAGAGAAATCCACACTCAAAGCCCATGTTTGATGAGTTTTACAGTTTGTCACATGACTATCAAAGTAGCATCAAAGTGAACAAATTATAAATCGATATTTGCAAATATTGTCGTAAGACTTGCTCACTAAGCATCCCAGTGTTGATTGCCCTTTGCTAAAATATGCAACATTGCAGTTAACTAAGTTATATTACCAGAAAATACATTTTACCTGTATAAGCTGGAGAGCTTACATTTTTACAAGCTATCAGATTAACCTCATTAACTCCTTTTGTTTGTGGTGATATTAAATAATCACAGTTTCTTCCATGCTTGGTAAAAATGGGTTTATAGGGCTAAAAACGTTTAGATTCAGTCAAAAACCTTCCAAAAGTGTGTTTTGTTATACAGGGGAAATACTGAGCATATCTGCGATTCAGCAGGGAAAATGTTTAAGCACAGATTTATGTTCTCCATAAGAAAAGTCTGTCACTGGCTGCATGGATTGATTCAGCTCCACTGTGAACACGAGTTGGAGGAGAATTGTGTGTTTCTGTGTGTTAGACTGACACTTTGGATTCTGGGTCAGCTTCAAGGAGCCCATTAGCAGCAAACTATTCTCCACCTCTGCTTTGTCCTCCTTTCTGCGGTCCTCTCCCCATCTTGGTCAGATTTGTCTGTGCTGACGCATGTCACAACCTTTTTTTGTTAGACTAAGTAAATGTACTGCCTCCTGCAACCAGCAATGATATTGATCATACTTTTCAGACATTTTTATCCCATTTCATGTGAATAAAACTAATGGAACTATGTTGTGTTGTTGTGTGTAATAGAACTGGTTTAAAGCATAGCACACCAGCGAGAGACAGTGTAGTTGTTGAAGACTCTTAAGGCTCGTAAGGTTTGGTGAAATAGCTTTGATCCTATTTTTTTTAAAAACAAAAGGCATAAATGGGGAAAAAAAAGGGGGTGGGGTGGGGTGGGGGGGGGGGGGGGGGGGGGGATTTCCAACTTTATTAAACAAGACGCCACCATGGGAGTTAAAATGTAACACTGTACATAAAATGAAAGAAAAGTGTTTCAAAATGAACACCATTATGTTTTATTTTAAGTCATAATAATGGGGGGAAAATATAAGTAACTGACATCAGTATGACAATCATGATGATGGCTTCAATTTTTTTTTATTTTACAGGTTAATGATATATCTAATAAACTGTGACACCACGTAAATATGACTTGTTTCGCACAAATATATAAATACTTATTAGCAACATTTAAATTCTGGTTTACAATGCAGAAGAAAAAGCATCAAATAAAACATAAAATTATTTTCACATATTATTTTTGTTGATCATTAAATGCCTGCTTCTGATTGATAAATTAAACACTAAATAAGCAAGTTATCTTGTGTACATGGTTGCGCGGAACCTTTGTTTCTTTTCCCAGTTACTTGCCGAACACTTTCACCGTAACGGACTCCAGAATGACATAATGGTAAACACAGTAAGGTGAGTTTGGATATATGTTTTTTAAATGGAACGTGACACCACTTTCACCGCCAGACAATGCCAGTATAGCTTCTCTTAAATACACTGGTTCTGATTTGAGTGGCTGAAAAGTAAAACCTTTCATTAATATGACATTGATCAAGGATGGAGTGCGGCTAACGTTAGCTTTTAGCTAAGTAGCTCCATCTTTCATCACATCAGCCGGGGATACACACGGGCCTTGTTCGACCAGATACACGCTAAAGAGTTGATTTTCTGTATTTGGTTATTATATTAGTTTATTTTGATAAAGATCACTTAGTTACAGCGCCATATAACCAATGAAAGGGATGTGGGAAGCTGACCGTGGCTTCACCTCTGTCAGTGTTTACTGCAGAGATGCTGATTGTGTGTTCATGAAGGAAACACACTCACAGCTGTATTTAGGCTGGATGCTGGTTATTTGTCATCACTTACTGCTGAGGGTCTTCTTAAACAAAGAGTAGATCCTTGTTGAAATCCGTCTTACATATGAATGCTAGTATTTACAGTACGAAGTGAGGAAAACTAATGCGTTCAATGTATTCAAGAAAACTGATCGTTTTAGTTGAAAATGTGTCTTTTCTCAAATGTTTATTGTCTAATTTGACTCGAATATTACAAGTAAGTTTTGCGGTTTTTAGTGACAGACGTGTCCCCTGTGTAGAAACAGGACAGGCTTAATCTGGTGTGTTATCATCAACTAGAAAGTAAAATGAGATTTATTTTTTTTTCCCCCAAGCCAGCCACTGTGACGATGTTTTCTGTGCTGGAATCTCATATTTACCCCATATGATGAAGCTAATATAAATTTAGTTCTAGTCAAGTCAAGTCACATTTGTTTATAGAGCACATTTAAAAACAACCTCAGTTGACCAAAGTGCTGTACAGAATAAAAGAATAAATTAGAAATAAAAACAAAATTAAAACACAAGCACATAAACACATAAAATGCGTAGATATAGATGTATAGATTTGACACTCTCAAGCTGGGTGGAAGGCCTGTATTCTAGCCTGAATATTAGCAAGAATATAGAATAAAAGGGAGAAAAAAAACTGATTTTTATTTACAGCTCATGTGGTGTCCTTTGAAAATAAAACAATAGTTTAAGTAAAAGCATTGTATTAATTAATTAAAAAGAAAAGAGTTTAATCCAAACAAAGCTGCTAGAAATCTCACAGTTTCAATGTTGTTCCAGAAAATAATTTCTGCTACCCACATGTCAAAGTTATTATTTATATTAGAAATCTCTGCTTCTATGGTAGAGAGCATACTGTTCAGACTGACAATTATTAATATCAGTTATAAAGTGAAGCATTGTTACTTTGCGGAATAGACACTGCACAAAAACTATATATTTGGTCTTGTCTGTGCCGTGGCACCTGAGTAGAGCTGATACGGTGTAAAAAGAACCCTGCGCGCTTTTCACCACATTACATACTAAAAGTGAGGCTGACTGTATGATAATGATTATGATAATGGAGATGTTTCTAGCTTCCATATCAATGGTTTTGATGTGTTTGTTCTATTGATGAAATACTAGAAAGCAAACTAAAGTCAATGTAAAGTACGCTGTAACTCCTTCATTCACACATGTACTTTATTGGACTTTATCTTTGTAGAAGCTGACAAAAGTTTGTTGTACTGTATGTCTTGATAATGCTGTAAAAATACCTTTGCATATAAACATCCCCATGTTATTCTTAATGTTTTATTTTAACCTCAATGAAGCTAGTAACACTGCAAAGGGACCTTTCTGAGTCTGAAATCCAAAACATGGGAAAAAAGACTAAAAATGTATTCTGCATGACTCAAATACACCATATTTAGAGAAAAATGATGAGTGAAAGATCACAAAAATCACAATCAATAGAACCAGTTTCCCATTGAGGGGATTTTCTAATTTGAATGACATAAGAAGGAAATGAAAAATACTTTCTGTAGAGGGAAATTTAATTTAAAAAACATAAACATAAAACATGCATTATTATGTATGTATTAATCATACATTTAAACATTTTGTATTAAACATACATTACTGCTCAAAAGTTTGGGATCACTTTCTCATAGGATTTCATAGGAAAGTGATCTCAAACTGTTGAATGGTAGTGTATTTTCTACACTACTGCCTCCCAGTCACATTTGTACAAAAACAATTTTTTTCCCACCTTATTTTCAGCTCTTATTTCTTCATGAATGTGTTTCAGATCTGTGCTCTCCAGGCTGTTTTACTGGGTTGGCTGTGTGTCCTGGCAGCTTGTGCGAGTCAACATGAGTTTAGAGGGAAGCTCGATGAGTAACTCATGATGATGCACCATTAGATCAGCGCTGTATCCGCAGGCAGATGATGTCATGCTAAAGATGCTGCTGTGAGATCATGGCAACTGGTGAAATAAGAGTGGAATATAAACTGGTTAAGACTAGTAGTCATCCTCTTTTTGGGTGTTTTCTGTAACTAATATGTTCTATGAAAAGTGATATTGTAAAACTACATTGTACGCATATAACAAATTAATGTTCATTCTATGAAATAGTAAAAATTTTAGATTAAAAACATAAAAAGTTAGATTGTAAGGATTTTCTGTATAATGTTGGTGTTATTCACATAGTTTTCTTGGTGCTTCTTAGGTTTAGATATTGTCTGCCTATTTAGGACTGGTAAAATGTAGCTGCGAGAGGCAACAATCATTCCAAGCAGGCTGTGGCTTGACTTAAATGACCACATGAAATTGCACCATGTACGTCATTTAATAAGTTGTTGGCATGTTCTTTAGTTTTTTGTGATCAAGAGATTCAAACTGTGGATTTTCATGGTCATGAGGAAGGTGACTCACATTGCTTTGAGACAGACATTGTTGTAGTTCTGGTTCCAGTTGTTCTGCAGTCTCACATCCTTGGTGCTTTGTGGTAAACTGGCCTACTTTCACACCAGAACCAGAGCCTAAAGGTGTGTTTCAGTTGTCTTGTAATTCCTTGCATCTGGTAATAGGTGATGTCATTACCAGGTATGTACGCCTCCAAAATGGCCCAATTGTGAGCATCTACAACTGCAGTATAAGCAAGAAAAATTCCAAAGACATGATTGTATCCATGTCACCATGACAACACCAACCAATTTGGTGTTAGCGTTTAATAAAAGACACATGTTCACGCAATTTATTTTTCTTTAAGAACAAGACCACCGTAATACTGGTTAGCGAAAGGGATATGCCCTTGGGATCAATTGGAGGCATAGTGACATGACTGTCAACTGTCATACAACAAAAGTGCCGTGTGCAGCCATCTTTAAATCTAAAACCTTCAGGTCCTCTGCAAATCATGAGTTTGCAGCTCAGAAAAACATCATCATTTCAGGGAAATACTACTTTTGAAGACAACTGGAACGTGGGAGGACTTCACTCTGCGGATGTAAACGTAAACAGCTGGGAAATTTGCTCATGGAAGTTGATGGTTAATTCATCAGACTCCAGTGTAAGCTCTCGTTCCTTCATGCAAAGACCACTGTTGTTGCTTCCAGCTGAGAGAGCCAACTTCTTTATGTTCTGTACCAATTTTTTCGGCCTGAACCTCCCGTCCAGTTCAAAATGAGGTTCAGGAACCTTGAAGCTCGGAGCCCTGCCGATGTGAAAGGATTATTAGAGAGAATTACATGATGCTGCAAAAAAGGGAGTTTTGTTTGTCCAAAACTAGACTTCCAATACATGTGGACATGTTAGTCTAACATGAACAGGTTTGTCATAAAGACTGAGCTAATAAAAAGATGAAGAATTCGTATCAGTAGGGATTAAAATAAGCAGAAATCCTAAATCATCAAAGAAATAAGTAAAAACATCAAATCGCCATAAAAGCTTCAGTAATGCCATTTTGTTACAACTTTAACAAATTCTCTGAAATAAAATTCAGTATATTTGTTGTTATTACAAATGGGAATGCAACACAGGGCCGTTCAATAATTCATATGTGGGGAAAAGTAAAAGAGACTGAGTGGTGGAGGAGAAGAAAATCAATGAGAGCGAGACAGCACTAATGAGAAGAAAGTAGTGTTTAGATACAGTAGATGGAGTGGAGGGGATCGGAACAGATGGGCGGTCAGGCAGATGGATGGGAACCCCACCCAGACCTGATTCCTCTGAGCTCAGCCCAGTGATAAGCAGCTGAAGGGGAAGTGGAGCATTATTTCATCAAGACATTGGAAGAAGCTTCAGGATGATCATGCCTGTTTGGTGAGGCGGAATCTGTCGCGCTCAGTCTGTCGAGGGTTTGGCTGATTGGTTGGTAGTTTGAAGTAGACGCTGAGTTATCCTTTAATCTAACTTTTATCTCTATCAAGTCTGATTAAATTAACATCAGCACCTGGAATGAGAGGCGGTTTCAGTAGAGATCAATCACAGTATTCTTACAGTCAGCTGTGTGACTGTTACTGCTGTTTGCTTGGCTTGCTTCCCCTTTACAACTTCCTCTTTATCTCTTCTTCTTTCTTACAGTGAAGCCAAAAACAGCCTTCATCTGATGACCTTCCAACTGCCTAATTTGGCCAGAATACCAATGACAAAGTAGTCACCTGATGTCAGACTTCAGATCCTGAACTGTTCAGATTGAGCAAAGTTTTTGGTGCTTTTCTTACCCAGAATGAATGTATCTGGCTTTATGTGTTAGCTTTCAGCTCAGATTGGATTTTTTTGGGTCCCTGATAGCATCAGTTCAGTTAAATTCTGGGATGAAGCCTTTGCAGCTCCGCTTCCATCGAGGAAAGGTTGATTTTCCATCAAAGAGCTTGATAAACCTCACTGAAAAGAAAGACTCTAAAACCAGATGAAGACCTGAGGTGGAGAATAGGACTTGGCTAAGGATAAGCGGATAAGGAATCTGTGGCTTCCCTCCTCTTTTTAGCTTGCTAGCAAAGCTAAAGACTTGCATTTCTCCAATCAGTTGCTAGTTTTGTTCATCAGACATGTGGATGCTGCTAAAGGGGTTTTTGTATTCCTTTTGGAAAACTGAGCAGTTGTAAGATTTCTGGCTCAGGGGAAAGCCCATCTAAGTGCAGCCATGGAGGGTCTGGAGCAGCTTGATGTGGTGGGTGATATCAGTCCGGCTCTGGAGGCCACAGAGGACTTCATCCACTGCGTTGATAGGATGCAAGGCCAAGGTCCAAGCCCAGCTCAAACTAGCAACCACCAGCCTTCCAGGCAGCCGAAGCAGCTGCCGGACGTGTCCAGTGCTGCGTTGGGGAAGCTGAGCTCCAGCGGTGTGTGGGGGCTGCTGGCCGGAGAGCAGCCAGAGGTGGGTCCCCTTGGCCTGGCCTGGGCTGACAACTTCAGCGTGCTGGGGCTGGGAATGGGTTTGAGGCACGGCAAGAGAAGCAGAGCGCGCTCCACCAACGACCTGGCGGCCCATTCAAAGGAGTGCACCAACAACAGCGGCAGCAACTCGTCTAACTCGGTTTTCAAAAAGGGACACAACCGTTCCAGATCCGACGTTAACTACCGTCCGTCTGCCTACACGGACAACGGGCTGCCGGCGGTGGACTGCAACACGCTGAAGAACATGATCCTCAACCACCAGCAAGAAGGTGAGTTCACAAGCGCTGTGAATGTTGGTGTGAAAAGAATCATCTTATTTTTTAATCAGTATTTTAGCTTTTTAAACCATTTCCAGCTCAGTGATTTTTCACTGCTTATGTGGTCCAACAAAATTTCTCTTTTTTCAACAATAGTGAATGTAGATAAATCCCGTCAACTTCATCAGACACACCAGATAAATATCAGTCAATGCCATTGTCGGTTGATGTTATCCTATTTACCAGTAGACTGATTGCAGTCAACAAGCTGAACATTGATCAATACAGAGACGAGGCTGATGTACAGTATCTACATTCTTACTAATTATCAAGACATGATTAAAAATCCAACTTTTTCACCTTTTTGTTTTTGTTGAGCTGTTGTTTGACCCCTTTTAGCAGCAATCATCTGTATGTGGACTCTGTGCTTTTTTATTATCCAAAACAAATTGCATTTCTGTTGTTGCAGCTGAAATTTGGCAAACTTCTGGTGACCAGAAATCCAATCATTTTTATACATTTATATATACAGCCATGGAAAAAAATAAGAGACTATCTTTGTTTTCTCATATTAATTGGTCAGTTTAATGGCTGGTACTACTAAAAGTACATTTTTCTGGACAAATATAATGATAACAAAAATAGCTCAAAGGAGTTTATTATACTGATATCTGGCTATTTTCCATGCTTTTCTTGATTAGTGATCTTGGTTATTAAGTTCTTGCATCAATAGCTATGGCATTATACTGCCAAAAAACGCTTTCAGGCATTATGCATTTTCTTTTCTGTCTCTTTTAGTCACACGATTCACACCATAGTTGGTACTCGATTGCATAACTATTATTTTTGATGACGGAGTTGGTCTCAAGTTATACACACACACAGACACACACACACACACACACACACACACACACACACACATATATATCTATATATATTTATATATCTATATAGATATACGTATGTATAGAGAGAAAAGAGAGAGAATTTTTTGTAGGTTCAGTATGTTTTGTGACAATTTATGAATTCCATAATCTTTATAAGTTCAGATTAAAATATCACCCATGTGTTCTGTTTTTTTAAGTTGGGCATTAAAGACACAGTACAGAAGTTTTGCAGATTTTTTCGGTGATGGTCCAGACCCCAGAGTTTCAAGGTCAGAAAGTTACACAGGGCATCTTTAAATTGAGGCCCTTAACCGGTACAATGAAAGACAAGACGGTGTTAGTGTATCTCTACAGCACATTATATGTACAAGACAATTCAAGGTACTTTACATAAACATTAAAAACATTACAGCCGGGTGCAAAAGAAAGCAAACTTAAAAGAAATAAAAGAAATTCAAAGATGTTGAATCGAGTAACTTTAATGATTATTTGTAGTTGTGCTGTGATCATCTTTCCATACGTTGGCGGTTTGGTTCCCTTTTTTTATTTTTGCCTGTCAAGCTGGGGCGATCACACCTTTGTCTCACATTGGTGTAATGTGTGAAGGTCAGTGGCAGAAACAAAGCAGCTACCTCACATCCTGCCATTGCACAGTCAATCTGAAAAATGAAGTAAACTTTTAAATGTTGCATCATGGGAAATGCATTTTAAGATTAATTTCCATGCTTGATTTGGAGTTAATACTTCTGCATTATCATGACTGCACCACTAATCTGCAGTAAAACTTGCAGTAAGGATTTTAATCATATATCCGACAAAAATGGAAAGACCTTTGGTACTTTTTCTCATTATGGGTACATTGAAATAATTCTTTAGTTCTAATAAGTGTTGATGAAGTTATCATCAATGAGGTCCACCTCAAGCTAGTTTTTAAGGGGCAAAATTGAGGGAGGGTTTTTCATAATTACACGATTCATCTTCTCAAGCATCTAATTCGTTGGGTACTTAAACTGTTTACTCATCATCTAGTTTATTCTTGACCCTGGCATGTGTTTGCAATCAGTGTTTTTCAAACCGTCCACCACTCCTTAAAAGTGCTGCTTCTTTGTGTGTGTTTTTTCATCTGAGTGAATTGACCCTGTCATCACGTTGAGTTTGCTTAATTTGTGCCATGGAGAGTTGCTTTAACTCTGAAAATGATGTCATGCCCCCTGGTGACCAAATCATTGAACCTGAAGTATTTTTAATTTCAGCCAGAAGGCCGGCCGTTACCTGTAAGAGGCATACGCACCTCCCCCCTCCTCTTCCTCTTCCTCTGCACTGATCAACTGTCCATTCAGTGAAAAGCTTTCTCTACCTTTGAGAGGCTTTCGGAGGAATGAAGTCCCGGACTATTTGTGCTTCAGATTGGGGCGTGTGCTGTACTTAGGTTGAAGCATCCTCAGAGAAAGCAATAATGATAGAAGATGATGATAACTTAAAATGACACAGCTGTGGTGTGACGGTCCGTATTCAGGCAGAGAGCCCAACAAACACACATGCTCACACTCTCACACACACAAACAGTGCATTTGTTTGTGTGTTTTGGCTATCTGAAGGCCTAAGGAGATCCTGAGGGATCCTGAGGGATAATAGCCTGTAATCCTGTCAGCAAATGGACTCAAATGAGGCGAGAGAAGAGGCAACCCAATTACCCGGCCCCTGATATGGGCAGGATTATTTAGTATTAGCATATGTGTGAAAAGACATCGGGCTGTTTAGTTTGGCTTGATGTGTATTGAAAGCAGAGAAGTAGGAAAAAGACGGTAATAAGCAGAAGGCAAAGTGATTTGGCTCGGCCTCGTTACGTCTCTTTATTCACATAAATTACAAAAAAAGGGGGTCTGTTTGCCTTTCCATTAGTGGCAGCTGGGGATGTTTCGATGGTAATTGGAAAGATAATCTCAGTATTGTAGAAAAGTATACATATATGTTTGTAAGTAGATGAAGTTGTTATTGAAGTTTTGTAATGTTTTTTTGTTTCTACTCTTCTTTAAAAGCTGTTTGTCAGAGAAATGGGTCTGAAAATTGTCATTTGTTGCTCATATCTGATGTATAAAAGCTCAACATTTACATTAATTAGGGAAAAAAAAACTGAATTTAAGGCCCTTTTAAGTGAAAGGAATCAAAGCCAGATGTAGTAAATAAGACATGAAGAAGTAAAATAAGCAGGCAAAAGTTTAGAGTTTATAACTTTTGTGGTGTGTGAGTAAACATTAACAGCATATGGGTGCAACTCTGCTATGTGCAACACAGAAAGCACATCAAGAGAAGTGGTGTGCTGTGGTGTAAATAAGATAACAGACTGTTTAGTTTTTACTACAAGTACAGGGTATAAAACTGTTGTAGAGGAAATGTAACTGGACTGCAGCAGACACATTTCTGTTGGTTATTCTGGACAATTGATTTTGTCGCTTCATTAAAAGATGCATCGGTAAAACAAAACTGCCTTCAGCATGACAAAGTCCCACGTTGCTCATATTCCTCCAGGAGAAAATCCTCTGGTCATCTTCTTCTTCTTTTTCTTCCAGATTAATTCATATCACGCGTGTTGAATCGTTACATTATAATAAATCTTTCCCTCATGTAAGCCCAGCTGACCGGATAACTTTATCATGTGGTGTGTCCGCTGGAATCTTTGGTCAGGTTGATTTCAACCAGACAGCAGAAATATTTATGTTAAGTGAAGTTCCTTGAACTTCAGCCACGTATGAAGCATGAGTCTCAACTTTTTTGCTTTGGCAAAGCAGGCGATGTGATGAATACAGGGTTCTCTTGTATCTGCTCAATTTTGTGAAACTCTCAGAGAAATTGAGATAGTTTTGGTCAGACTATTTGTTTTTCTAGTGTCATGTACCCTGCTGACTGTTTCCTAGAGAAGTTTAACATTCAGGAAGCAAGAAGTCTGATTGATTGTAAAACAGCCTGATTTATTAAGTAGAAGTTTGCACTGCAGTGAGATTGAGGCGGTAGAGAGTTCGTTTCGAACGCAGGGAATGACGTATTAATTATGGCTGAATGCTTGTATGTGTATATGAGGCGTTTACTCACCAGGTAGACATGAAGGCTAATTCAACAAAGCAGCTCTCCTCACCACAATGCCTAATTCTCATCTCAACCCTCCCAAGCGTGAAGACTGCCAATCAGTTGGACCTGATTCCACTTAAGCTTATTTGCATATTAATTTGTTCCTTTTTCAAAAGGTTTTTTAACATGCATAGTGCGTGACCTGCAGTGACACCGTGTCTGCTGCTGTTTTGATAAGATTGATGAGACAATGGACTCGCCACCCTTACGTTAACCAGGGCTGTGACTGATGTTAGTTTTCCCTTTTTTTCCAGGTGAGTGATGGAGCACATTAAAGAAACAAAATGCAGTAGCTGCCAATTAAGCTGTGTACGGTTGGCTGTTGCAATTAAATCAGTTTGTCTGGTTTAGGGGTTCATTACAAGTGATTGTTATTAAATTTGAATAGACCCAGCTGTTCAAGGATTTGCAGGTTTGAATGCATTGAAATGGGTTTTAAAGGTTTAAGGTTTTTCTTTAAGCATATATAGTATTGCAGCAATATAATAACTGATACAGCTCCATGTTTAAATGTAGACACTTCTGAACATATACTGTAGCCTTGGTAAATAAAAACTCCATTCCTTAAGTTTTTATGTCTTTTGAGCTCGATATCAGCCTTCCCCAAACTGGGGGTCCCAAGATATTATTGGGAGTTTCCAGATCAGTAAAAAATATGGCCTACATGTATCAAATAAATTCAGGATTTTTATTAGAGCTGTCAAAATTAGAGATGCACCGTCCGGATATCAGACTAATGTGGCCGATCCAGTCATTTCTGTTTTTTTGTTTTTTTCTGTTTTTATTAATATAAATGTGCACTTTGTTATTTGTTAATAAGTAATATCAAGAACATTAATATCTGTGTTGCTCACGTTTTTTTTTTTAACAAGGCAAAATGTTAAGTTCAAGCCTGATGCCTTCACTCACACGGCAAGGTATACAGTTTTCATTTAACAGTAGTATCGGATCGAGGTGTTGGATTGGATCACAAAAAACTAGTCAAAATGAACATGTGAATGCAAAGAGATTTAATAATGCATTCATTTTTAATGCATTAATGAAGAAACAACAAAGTTACTACTCATGGCATATTCAAAAAATCCGAATTTGTCATTATCTTGATAATATCTATATGACCAAATGCAGCTCTTGATCTTTTCTAGTCCCAACACCTAAAGTTACTGCTATTTGTCTCTGTTTTTATCACATAAGTTGCAGAAATTGTTAGTTGGCTCTGTAGCAGGTGGTTTCTTTCTGTTCCTCTTTTTAGAGAGGAAATTCTGGGTTGAGGCCTTCAGCAATTATAAAATCTATATCCAGTGTTTTGGCCGTCTCCTCTGGTTGTGAGAACGAGGTTGTTGCCAGTTGTCTGTATTAAGGAATGGCCAATACATCGGCCGGCCGGCCGATATTTTAGGCCAATAGTGGTATCGGCATCGGCTGATGCGTCAGCGGTATTGGCCGACACCCTCGCTCGGCATAGTTTACAGACTTTTTCAACTGTGAGGTTGATCTCTCATATTTTGAGAAATACAACTACAATACAATCCTCAAAATTATTCATATCCTCCAATTAAAGAAGAGGCTAAATTCATAATTATTCAAACAACAAGAAACTAAAGAAACAAACAATACATAAAAATTTACAAAATTATGCCTTAGTGAATTTGATTTCGAATTGTGGTTGAAAATGATAATAATAAAAACAAACAAACTAAACTGTCCCAGATTAGAGCGCCTTTCCCATGAACAGTGGACCAAAATACCTGTCAGCAGGTGCAGAAGTCTTTTTGAACATTCACTTGTCAGAAAACACCTGATTTCAGTGATTTATTACCTTAAAATGTTGCTTAACAAATTTTTAGCTTCAGAGCCCCATTATGCTTGTTTACTTTTTTATTTTTGCTGTGTTTGTTTTTAATATTTATTTTGAACCACAATTTAAAATCAATATCATGATTTTCGTTTTTAATTTTTTCAATGTCAACTTATCTCACTGACACCTGATTTTTTTTTCTGTCTTTAAAGGAGTACAGTGCAAGTTCCAGGTTTTTTTCCAGAAATTCGCCCCCTGTGGCGACATGGAAGTGACTCTAATATCGTGCACACGCATGAGCTGCTTCGACTGCGTTGGTCTCTAACGTTTAACCCACATTATATTCAGTCTGAGCCCAGAGTTAGAGTCACAACGTCTACTGAAGTAATAGTTATAAATCTGCAAGTTGTTTACGGTTTGATCGTTGACTAAACTGACGGACTGTATGCTAACGGTAACAACAGGCTAACGCTGGCTTGTAGTTCAAATATCTAAATTCGCAGGCTGAGACCACGATTACCTTATATTACCACATCAACTAAATTTAGCAAGTTGACAAGAGTGTATCTCTTCCCCTGAAACAGTCATATGGCTGTTATACATTTACCTTGTAAGCGAGAAGAAAGCCAACTGTGGGTCCCATTTTATTCCCAGACTGGATCAGAGCTCCCTCCAATTAAAAAAAAAAGAGAGAAAAAAAGCTGCTCGGTTGTTTACTCCCGTTCTACTCCGGTGCCGCCGGTGTGCCAAAAAACGCCCCCCTGCCATGGGGACCGGTCAGACTCCAGTTTGGTTCTCTTCGTCTCACAAGACCAAACTTTTCTTCTTTGTCTTACTGGAGTCTGAGTTGGGGTTTAAGAGGCACCTGCTCTCCATCTTCTAGCAGCAGTTAGTGTTCTCTCAACATTCGCGGACCTGCGGTGCACAACACCGGTGCAGGTGCAGCCAGACGAACGAGAACCTCCCAACCTCGTCTCCCCCACAAGCGCCCCCTTGAAGCTTTGTACCCAAATACCTGACATTGAGCATTCAGAAACAGTATTAGAGATAACCGCAGTGAAGAAAGATCGGCTCATTGTACGCGTCAGGCAATTGTAACAGCCTGTGGAGGAAAGAAAAGAATAGTATTTAACATTTAAACTTGCGCAATGCACCTTTAATGGAAGGGTATGAATAATTTTGAGGACGATTGTTAAGTTTAATGTTTATATTTAATATTTGTTTACAAGTACACTATTTCTTTTTGATGTATTTAGTTGAAGTGCTTAGTTCTTTTTTTTATATTAAAAGAGTTGTAAAATTACTTTTCATGGATCGTTCATTATATTAATTTGAGAGTAAAATGCAGTACCGGCCCCAAATATCAGCAGATTGTATCAGCTATCAGCTGAGGTTGATGAGAAAATATTGGTATTGGCCCTGAAAAGTTTGTATCCGTCGATCCCTAGTCTTTACTGATGTAAACTGGTCTTTATTTACTCTTTTTATCCCCCCTCTCTGTGTAGCATCTCTAGCAAAACCTTGTTTGACCAGAATTTAATGGTAGAATCAGGTTTCCGTTCAGTCCAGGGATCGACTGATACAATTACTGTAATAACTAAACGTTAAAGTTATTTGTATCACTAAGTCTTTACATCCAAAATGCAAACATATTGAGGTGCTAAAGCTGGTTAAAAGTTTTTTTAAACGAAAGGGAATGTGTTATTTGAGCTCACAGTGACTGTAACTGGTCAGTTTGTGGGAAGGAGTTCGTGCAACTGCTGATGCTGACCACTCATACATGAATCATATAGTTCTTATTTCTCCTCTTCTGTGTCTTTGTTCAGCTGATAAAAGCAGCAGTAGCAGTGTGGTGAAGCAGGGTGAGATGGAGCAGCGCGAGTGGCCCCGAGGCCGTTGGGCACCCTGCTATGTGGAGTTGACGCCTTGCGAGCTCCGGCTTTACACTCTGGACAGCAGTGCCAACCGCCAGCTGGGCACCGCCTACTCGCTGTCACACTGCCAGAGCGTCATCTCACCAGCACCCTGCAGCCAGCCCAGTCAGATCAGCCAGCCTGCAGACCAGCGCACGCTCCAGGCTGTGTTCTTCAACAGCACACGCCTCCAGCTGAGAGCGGCCAACCAATGGGAAGCCATGGAGTGGAGGCGGCTGATGTGGGAGAAGGTACAGGCGACCAGACCTATGAGACAGGAAAGCCGTCAGCATAAGAGTGAAGTGGAAAACCAACAGATCCCCAAATTTCCCGCACCCATGTCGCCTTCCTCATCGCCTTCTCCATCTGGGTTGGACACCAGACCTGATGGTGACAGCGACACCCCTACATCAGCGGAGGCCTCGCTCTCTCTTCAGCCTCATGCTGGTGTCCTGTGCAGACCCACCACCTTGCCTCTGTTCTCTCAGCGCTGTCAGGATGTCCTCAAAGCTGGTCTACTTCACCAACTCATGGATCAGAACAACTGGCGAGCCTTCACCTTTGTCCTGACCAGATCCACTCTCCAGGCCTTCCCAACCGAAGGCCGCGGTTCTGTGTCTCAGCCTGTTCTCCAGTACTCCCTTGCATCCTGCTTGGCTGTACAACATGATCAGGAGCTGGAGAACAGAGAGCCATGGAATGATAACGGGGACATTTTCCAAGCTGTTTTCCCCAAAATGATACTCAGACTTCGGGCAGAAGATCGGCTGAAGGCTGAGGAATGGGTGGAGGCTCTGCGTGAGGCAGCAGGAGGACAGAAGCCTGCACAAGAGGAAGGGAAAGAACCAGCTGAAGGATCTCCAGGCCTTCAAGGAGTTCTGTTGAGATCTAAACCATCCAGGGACAGGAGACAGAGGGAGGCCCAGAGAGCCAAGCGACAATCAGTCACCACCAGTTTCCTCAGTATTCTCACCTGCCTGGCTGTGGAGAAGGGGCTGACAGCTCAGAGCTTCCGGTGTGCAGGTGAGTGGCCTCTGCAAACACTCCCTGCTTACACACTCACAAGCTGTTGGTTAGACATGAATAATCATTCATGTTTTTCTCTAATTTCCTCTTTTTCCGTCTGCCTGGAACAATTGAAGAGCACATGATTAGTCAACATTAGTGTTTCGGCTGGAAAATAATGATATTAAAGTTCCTCTTGATGGGAGGCAGTCTATGAGGCTAACACTCATGGCAAAGTCATACCTATTTACGTTTGTAAATGTGCCCTTAGTTTGGAACAAAAATGTTCAAATTACGTTTATTCATTAACTCTTAATCTGTCTTTGTACCCCTAAAATTCAAGTAATCAAGTCAGATATTTCCCACTTTTGTAAAGCCAGGAGGGTAATTTAGGAAAACCTCATCAGAAAATATTTCAGAGTTTATAAAGTAAAGCCATCAGATTTTTTTTGTGAAGTTTTCAAGCGTAAAAAAGAGGCTCACAGATATCAGAAAACCCCATACCTGGCTACATATCTGGCCACAGATTCTTTGGAAGGTGGCAAAGATCCCTGTTGACAACCAACATCCTTCCATTTAAGGTGACATTCACTTGTACTTCCACAAGTGGAAGTGACAGCCATTTTAAATAGTTTATCACTAGAGCAGGGCTACCCAAGTCCAGTCCTCAAGTGCTATTATCCTGCAACTTTCAGAGCAAACCTTCTCCAACACACCTGAATCAAACGGCTTAATTTGCTCATGCACATGTCATTCAGCTCTGTGGAGGCCTGCTAACAAGCCATTTATTTGATTCAGGTGTGTTGGAGGAGGTATGCATCTAAAAGTTGCAGGATAGTAGCTCTTGAGGACTGAACTTGGCCACCCCTGACCTAGACGGAGTTTCCTTGTAAAACAGTGATGTCGATGCTTACCCTTGTTATTCGAACTGGTTGGAGTTTTGACAGAGTGGCCAAGGAAACAATCATTACAGGAAAAAAGCCTCTAATGGCTATCTCTGTATTATTAAAGGTCAAAAACTCTGAAAGCCCTACTTCCAATCACTAACCCTTAGTTCTGGCTTAAGTGAAATTGGCTTTAAGGCCTTCATTTGTTTTTTTTTGTTTTTTTTTTTTCAATATTCAGAATTTTGAAAGTTGTGATAAAACCCAGACCTCAAATGTTAAAAATGGCTATGTGCAGGTGCTCTGAAGGGAATATCTTCCTAAATGATGAGTGCAGCCATAAAGGCATTAGGGCTGTCAAAATTGCTCCAAAATGACATTAGAATATTTGCTGTAAAATTAACACATAATTAGAATAAATTTGAATATCCATTTGAGCAATGTGTCAACAGGAGGACAAACTAGTACAAGACATAACTGCTTGTACAGACTAATGCGACGAGTGTTTTGTGTGTTGCGCCATCTTGCGGCGCTGCTGTTGCCTGGAGAACGAGTCCCAATTACCTCATATCTGCCAACATGGAAAACAGCTTGAATATCTGGATTTACAATGCTGTACAGTTGTCTAAGGTAATGATAACCTATAGGTATGTTATCCGGAGAGCTCTAAAGTATTCTGACATTTTATTTATTTTTTTTTACATCTGAGCATTAATTTAAACTATTATTCATCTCCGGAAACTTGCTATAATGACAAGCCACACTGGAATACATAACGCACATCTCGTGATTACTTATCAAAGTTTAAACTCTTTCAAAGGCTGTTACTTTTCTATTTTATCATATGTTTGGCTTTTGGTATTGTTTAAGGACTGTATAGACCATGTAGCCTTCACATTGGCACAACACAGGACACCGTCTTCCTGATTCGTTTGTGTTTGCAACTGAACTGTTTTTATGTTCTGGTTCTATGTTGCCCTGATCAGAGCAAATAACGTTTCATATCACAGTATCTCCCAGATTAGTCATTAACTGGCAGCAACACCACAGCTGTCTCTGTTAGCATTAGCTAGCATAATAAGGTTATGCGGTGTGTCATTTTCAGGAGCATAGATACGTGAAATAAAGTGTCAGATTAATGAGTGTTCACCATAATTGATTGTGTTTTTGTTGTTGGGGATTAAATCCAGTGTTTTCTCCGCCGTGGCAGCAAGTTATTCCGTGATCTTCTCACTTTTTACCACAATTAAAAGTTTTCTACTGCTGTTCCAACAACCAGGAATGCGACAGTCTTTCCAGATTTCCTCCATATTGTTAAGAAAAAAAGTCTGATTTTCATCTGTTCTAATTACACATGTACAGAAACGCCCCCCCAGGCAATGGTGGACCGTCTAGTTGTGGCGTGTGGCCGGATTAGTCTAGGTATTTTTTTATGTTTATGTCAATATTGACATCTTTAACAATGCCCAGGAAATTAGAAAATAAACTCGCCGCAGTTCCCCCGGCCCCCCGCATCTCCCTAACTTGTGCGAGCAATTAAAGGTCCCAACAAATTAAAGTTAAATTAACGAACATTGAATGCTCCCGAAAGCTGTAATAAACATGGAACAGCTTGAAGCAGTCTGCCTATAAGCAAACCAGTGTAGCAAATGTAGGCCAAATGTAAAAGGCTATTTTTCCCACTGTTTATTTAATATTCGAATATTGATTTTCACATCCGAATTTCGGGTTTTTATTAATATTCAAATATATATTTGAATTTAGAATATTCGTTGACAGCCCTAAAAGGCAGCCCTTCTACATGTTCTCTTGATTTTCTTTTTATCAACACAAGAAAAACATCAATGATGTAATCCTGATCTACAGTCAGCTCATTATACACAATCCCAAGGGAAAAAAAAAAACAAAAACTGATGCGGTTGCACAATTTCAGTGATCCTTAATGATACAGCTAATGTTATGATCATCTGTGACTCAGCACAATGTTGAGCCAAACACCTCACAATAAGGTGTGATTTTCACTGCAACCCCTTTTCCCAAAAATTTGAGAGACGGTGTAAAAATTTAAATGAAAAACAGATGGAAACCTATAAAAGGAAAAATGGAGAGAAAAGGGAAAAATTGTCTATTGCTATTTAAACACCTGTTTGAGCATTTAACCAGGTTGGCTACAGCTTGAAACATGACAAACAGAGCTTTCCACACAGTTTAAGAGTCTTTTAGAAAAAACAACAGCATGGGCATTACTTGAATATTTTCAGAATGTTTCTAACTTTAAATTGAAGAATAAAGGTATTTCATCATAATGCATATGCATAATGTGCTATACAGTAGTATACGTAGTATATATAACATCATGACACTCTCTGACCCGAAGAATATGGTCCTGTGATCTGATGAATCTGAAGTTTGTTTTGGAACTGATGGACTGAGTCTGACTGATCAGTGCACAAAAGCCAGCATCCATGTTGTTATAGGGGTGCTTTAGTGCACATCTATGGAGGCACCATTAATCCTAAATAATGTATACAGGGTTTTACAGAGACATGCTGCTGTTTCCATCACATCTCCTTCTTTTCTTTGCTTTCTTTCAAATAATACTAAATCATATTCTGCGTAGTTCAGAGCTAAAATGAGCCAATTTTGGAAATGACGTTATCACTAATGTAAACTAGGTAGTAGATTGCATCTGTCTATTAATGTAAAACAGCTGGTCTGGATGAGAAAATGGGCTCAAACAAAAAACTGAAAAACAACCAATAGACGAATGCAAAAGGTACAATTATCAGGAGGAGCATTCTTTATTAAAACAAAACAAAACAAAAACAATGTTCAGTTCTATGAAAAAGAAATTACTTTAATTCCAAGTTTTTGTTTTTAATCAATAGAATAATAAAACATCTCCTCTTGGTTTTAAATTTAAGTAAAATAAACCCTCAGAAGAACAGAAATTTTTGATGTATTTCACCTTGTCACTTTTTGAATTGACAAAAAAAAAAAAGTAAACTTGAAGATATATGTGGAAAAACTAAGAACACTCCTTAAATAAGTTTTTTAGCAGCAATACCTTGAGGTACTAATTATTTTCTGTTTCTCTATTTATTTATTTATTTTCATTTTGAGGGAAATGTGATCCACTCTTCTTTTCAGTGGTTTTTGTTCAGCATAAGTTTCTGCGCAGCTCTCCGAAGGTCTCACCACAGCATTTCAGTCAGGTTGAGGTCTGGACTTCAGTACCCATTGCAACATTTTGCTTTTCTTCTGTTAGAGTTGCTGCTGTCCTGCTACATAGTTCAATTTCAACCAAGCTTTAGCTGGCCTCACATTTGATTCAAGATCACTTTGGTATACAGAAGAGTTCTCGGTTAACTCATAGACTGCAAGTTGTCCAGGTCCTGTGGCTGTAGTACAACCCCTAGTCATCACCCTTCCACCACCATGCTCAACAGCTGGTATGTGTTGTTTAAGCTGATATGCTGTTTGGTTTTCACAAACCTGCTATAAACCGTGCATTCTGAGTAAACATCTCCACTTTGGTTTCATCTCTCCAAAGGATATTGTTCCAAAAATCGTCTGTTCATATGTAACTTTGCAAACTACGCTGTCCTGCCATGTTATTTATAAAGAAAAGAAACTGCAGTCCTTCCAACAAAGATATATTTTTTAGCCTTAACTCTTTGGTTTCTTGGAGCGTTGTACTGTCTGATTTTGGGGTAAACCTACTGGAAAGTCTACTCCTGGGGATCCTGCTGTCTCGACTGTTTTCCACTTGTGAATAATCTCTCTGACCATACTGTAGAACTCAATTTCAAATGTTTTGAAATGACCTTATAACTCTTCCCAGATTAAAGAGTAGCAACAGTTGTTTCTCTAAAATAATTTCTGATGTCTTTCTTCCTTCACACAATTAGATGTTTTTGATTAGCAGCATCTAGCTGCTACTATTCTTTCTCTATCACTTTATTGGTTGTTTTTTTACACCCTTGGCTTTCTTTATTAATACTCCTATTAGTCTTCCAACCAGACCTTTGGACAACCCCATAAATAGTAGGCGGTGCTTTGCTCTCTGGGTGTGACACGTAAGTTTCCTCTCGCTCTCTCTTAGGAGGGCTTTGAATAATCACAGCTCACCTCCCTTTTTATTTGTAACAACTGGCTTATTAATGCAGGACTGTTTGAAAGGACAGCTGAAACAGGAGCAAGGATTGAGGCCGTCTGGGGGCAACTGATGATAATTGGTGGGCTTAAAGCACCGGCGGAGAGGAAAAATGAATGAATGAATGAGAGCGAGTGAAAGCAGCCTGTGGATGCTACAGTGGTCAGCTGGAAGCATGGTTTTTTTTTTTTTTTTTTTGGAAGGGTTTCAGATTAGAGCTGGATGGATGGGACAGCTGGATACATCCATTTTCTATACAGAGCACACCTCTACTCACTCACTTCATTTCTTTCCCTCCTGTCCCCCTTTTCTTTCTTTTTCTCTTTCACCAGTTCATTCATGCTCATAGCCTTTTTCCTCTTTATGTCTCCCTTTCTCCTGCTGTCCCCCTTATTTATTTGATAGTATCCCTTCTTAGTTCCCTGCGGTGTTAGGAGCCCCTGAAAGTCTATACACCATTTAAACTCAAGGTCTTTTTTTTATTTGACAAGGTTTTGTGGTCTTCTCATGGGTTTATAGTTGTTTTACTTTCACTTCTGTCTGAGAAAGTCAATCTTAACATTATTCTCATCTTCATTAAGATAAGAATTTTAAATGTTTCTCCTACTTTACTCTTTTCCTTTTATCTTTCTTTCCTTCTTTCTTGAATAGTTTCTTTCATCAGTTAAGGTATTTGGTACTGAATTGAGAGTAATGATTTTAAGAATGCTGCCTTGAGAAAAACTGGGTAGGTACACAAAAATTGAACAATGCTAGCCTTAGTGTTTTATTTGTTTATTTACTTTTACGGCACATTTTTGCCTTTTTTTTTCTTTTTTATTGAGGGTTAAAAAAAAAATCAATGTTTGAGACTTTGAGACGTTGATGCTTTGATATTTGCCTACATTTTAGGCTTCTCCTCAAAAATCAGATACCCATAATGAAATAAGTATATCTCTGTAACCACAAGGTCTATTTGAATATTTTTTAAGTCGTAGTAAATTGAATGTGGAGCAAAGATAGAAACATTTTAGGCACAAGTTTGTACCTTACACTGCAGATGCCAATGAAAGCATTACATCTACAAGAATGACACCACAAGTTTAAAAACACAGTAAAAGTTAATTATACAAATCTGAAGTAAAAGTAAATTTTATGTCTTAAAAAAATGTATTTTATCACTTGTGAAATTTACAATCTACCGTTATCAGGCTCATGGAAACACGAGAAGAGCTGCTTAACAAGTTAGCCACATCAGCAAGCATTGCCATAACAACAGACTGTTGGACCGCTTCAACAGCAGAGAGCTACCTCACCATAACGTGCCACCACTGCCGACCTTCTCGCTGAGAAGATGATTGAGGCTGTAGAGCAGTGGGGAGTTGAAATGAATACATATTTTAGAAAAAAAAAAGTCTGCCTGTGGTATGTGTAATCATTTTTTAACATGCATTTCTTAATGATTAAATCGATAATTGATCGTTAATTCCTCTGACAATTGATCAAAAAGATGTTTGCAGATGCCCATCCCTACTTTCAGGAATATGACTATCCCAATAAACGAAGCAACTTTAGCTTTAAACTTCTTTCAAATCATGGAACATGTAAGCATTATCTCTGCAAAGGCCAACTCTGATAAAGTGAAGTAAAACAAAATTAGAGATTTTAGTACAGACATTTCAAGTGAGGTAAAAAAAAAAATACAGTAGCTGTTTTGGCACATTGGCTAAGTTTGGCATCAACTTTTCACTAAGTCCCCCAGTTGCGTCAGCTTCACTTTTTAATTTAACACTATACCCACCTTCCTATTGTATCAATGACAACATGACGTTTAGTTGTTCTTGTCTAATTTTGATGAGCCTTTTTAGAAACCTGGATCATTTTGTAAAGTTTAGACCAGGATCGCCCAAGTCCAGCCCTCTAGTCCAGAGCTACTATCCTGCAACACTTAGATGCATCCCTAATTCAACACACCTGAATCACCTCATGCACGTGTCATTCAGCTCTGCAGACGCCTAGTAGCAAGCCATTCATTTGAATCAGGTGTGTTAGAGAAGAGATGCATCTAAAAGTAGCAGGATAGAAGCTCTGGAGGATTGGACTTGGGCACCTTTGGTTTAGACAAACAGATCGATTTATGTAATCAACATCAGCAAACATTGAATGTGGCCATGGAGCCTCAGAAGCCTGGTTAATCAGAAACATTTATTCCCCCTTCTTCTTTCTTTTTTGTTTATTAAAAGAGAAATCAAATCATTTTAAGGAGACACTAGATCTCCTGATGGTTGCGATTGTGGTCCAAAATGCTTTGCATGCATCTATAGTTTCCACTCATATTTCTTTGAACTTGTTTCATGTCCTTCCTTTGCATATGCATACACCACCTCCATCCATGAACATATTGAGTGATTGGTTCTTTAACATCAAAATGCAAAATTTATGCACCTAATTACATATGGAAACAGCTGCATTTTAGATTCCTTTTGAAGGAAATGGGGTTCGTTTGAAGACTGTGACTCCCCATCGCCCCATAACCTCTCCCCACACAAACACACACACTCATATGGACACATTGTGCAGTGTGTCCCCAGGGTTGGTGGCCCCTGTTGTTTCAGTGGAGCACGTTCTCA
The DNA here is from genome assembly GCA_023101725.1 of Atherinomorus stipes. Classification (NCBI taxonomy): domain Eukaryota; kingdom Metazoa; phylum Chordata; class Actinopteri; order Atheriniformes; family Atherinidae; genus Atherinomorus; species Atherinomorus stipes. The sequence continues at coordinate 68,918 of JALJCO010001162.1, forward strand.
GGCCCCTGATGGACCATGTGAGTCCATCGGACATGGTGGGGGAAGGGTGTGTGGTTTTTGGTGAAGTGGGAATCGGTAGTTATGAGGGAACTGAAGAAATAAGAAGTGGATTCACATCAAAAGATGGACAGTGTCTTTCTCAACACACACATGCATCGCGCACACACACAATCTTACTCATAGCACTCCCTATTTGTTCACATTTTCATTTGAGTGTTTGGTCAGTGTGAATGAGAAACATCAAAGCCTGAGTTTCTCTTGTCTTTTCAGTTTTAATTCACACATGTACATGACACACACACACACACACACACACACACAGCAGAGTCCTGTCAGAGGTGTGGTGGTTTGAACCAGTGGCGGGCAGATGAAAGTGTGCAGTCCTTTTTTTTTTTTTTTTGCCCCTGATGTCATCTCTCTCTCTCTCCGTCTGTGTCTCTATGTCTCTCTCTCTCAGTGCGAGCGGGTCAAAGTGACCCCCTCTCACTACAGAGGGCCGCGGTACAATCGGTGGACCTTTGAGCGAGGTTTGAATTCCCATTCATCTTTCCCTCTCTCCCTCTTTCTCTTCATCCCAGAAAGGCACATAAAAGATCAGAGACGAGTAGAAAATGCAGTTGTCACTCTGCTGATAGCATCGGTTGTATTTGCTTTTTCCAAATCCTTTTTTTTTTTTTACTGATAGTAATCAGGAAGAATATTACAGTTAAATCCCAAAGTTTCCATACACTGCATAAAAAATTAAAAAAACTTTTTTTTTCTCACTATCGGAAGTTAAATCAGACCAAAATCGTCCTGTTTTAGATCAGGTAGGATTACTAGAAATAAGGATGCACAATAACCATTTTTTAAAAACCGATATCGATAACCGCTAAATTTCAGCTTCTAAAGGCCAATACCAATAACTGATAACCGATAACACACGTGCATACCTAATCATGACATCAACACTGTTCACAAAACCAAAAAGACTTTTTATTCTTTGAATGGAGAAATATTTATTTTTTCCAGTGAAAAAACTCTCAGTAAGCCTCTCAAATATTTTCTAAAAGATATCAAACTATTTAATATCTCAAATGCACATCAACTAAAATAAGGTGCATTGCTTATTAATACAAAAATAAAGGCTCCTTGAGCTGATGCAGAAACATGCATCGGGATTTCAAACAGAAAAAGTGCAATCAAGAAGTTAAAAAAAAAAAACATAGAAAATGATGCTGACAAGTTATATTCAAACATTTATTATATGTAAGCACAATCTGAATTTTTTAAATTTTTAAACAGTAACAATGACTGACAGGTTAGACTTGTTTAAGTAAATAGGAGTCATGATATCGGACTTATCGGAATGATGTCATGATTTCCTGTTATCTGCCCGATAACTATCGTGCACCCCTACTAGAAATATTTCTGTTTGTACGGTGCTACAATAATGAACAAGAGATTTTTTTATTACTTCCTTCAAACTTTGGAGGTTTACATATTTCGGTAGTATTTATTGGCAAACATTTGGGAATCCTTCCACAAGCTTCTCACAATAGTTTGCAGGTGTTCTGGCCCAGTCCTTCTGATAGATCTAGTGCAGCTGAATCAAGTTTATAGGGCGCCTCCCCTCACATAAGCCTTTTCAAATCTGCCCTCAGATTTTCTATAGAATTTAGATCAGGGCTTTGTGACGGCCACCCTAAACCATTGACTTTGTTGTCATTAAGCTACTTTGTAACAACTTGTTTGTTTATTTGTCTATTTAAAAGGATCCCCAGTAGCTAAAACCACTATGTCAACTAGTCTTCCTGGGGTCCAGTAAAAATATCAACAACAAACACCATAGAAAATATCATGTAGTAACACACAGAGATTGATTAACAATACTAAAGAATACATTATATTCACAGACTTGCATGTAAAAAACCCATTGTGAACAATAACAGAAATTGATACATACTCCCACATACATTATAGTATACTGATACACTTGTGCACATACACAGAAATTACAAAGACAAGTAAAACCCTTACCTTCTAAGCACTGGACTTAGATGGTCATTGTTCATTTGGAAGTTGTCTTGAGATGTTGCTTCAATAGATGAACATAATATTCTTCCCTCGTGATGGCGTATATTTTAAATATGCACCAGTTTTTTTTGCAACAAAGCAGCCCCACAACATGATGCTGCCACCCCCATGCATCCGTAGAAAGGCGTTTCCAGGTTTACAAGCTCCTTTTTCCTACAAATATAACAATATCCATTATAGCCAAACAGTCCCACTTTAGTTTCTTCAAAGCACAGGACATGTTGCCAAAAGTTCAGATCTCTATTCCTGTGTGTGTTTGAAAACTGTGATCTGGCTCTTTTATGCTGTTGTTGGAGGAATGGCTCCCTCCTTGCTGAGTGACTTATCAGCCCATGTCGGTACAGGAATTGTTTCACTCTGGACAATGACGCTCTTACCAGCTTCAGCCAGCATCTTAAAAAGGTCTTCAGCTGTTGTCCTGGGGTTGATTCACATATTTCGGACCAAAGCGTGTTGATCTTTTGGACACAGAAGCCATCTCCTTCCTGAGTGGCAATAAAGGCTGGACTTTCCCATGGTGCTTATACTTGGATATAATTGTTCAAACAGTTGATCGTGGCACCTTCAAGCCTGGATGAACCAGACTGTGGAGCGGCACAATTCTCTTCCTGGTGTCTTGGCTGATTTATATATTTATTTGCCCATGATGTCAAACAAGGAAGCAGTGTGTTTGAAATGTAGCCATTAAAATACTTCCTCAGGTGTGCCTCCAATTAATTTAAATGTTGTTCAGCCAACCTATCAAAGCTTCCAAAGCAGTGACATCTGCTGGACTTCCCCACATCTTTTAAAGGTATAGTAATCCTTATTGGAAGAACTTTCTAAAATATTGTCTCTCTCATTATTGAGGCATTTAGCAAATGGAAATCTTTCTTGTTATCCTAACTGATCTAAAACAGAAGTTTAGTCTGATTTAACTTTAGAATGTGAGGGGAAAAAAGGTTTTGTATCTTTTTATAGCATACAGCAAAGTTTCAACCTTTCTTCTGTTTACTTTAGATTTTTGTCTTTTTTGAAGTTTTTTTGTTGCTTGTTGAGGCTTTTTCAGATCGTATTATTATTTAATCCATAAACTTGCTGTTTCCTCCCTTGCATGTATTTTCTGTAAGGTTTCCCAACCGCAGCAGAAGACCTTCCAGAGTGCCCCTGCGGTGGTAGACCTAGCTTCACCACCATGTGTTTGTACGTGTGGGCGTGTTCTCCTTTTTCACTCATGATATAGAATTTGGGGTTAAGGTTAAAGGTTGTTTTTCAGTTTGCAAATGTTTTCAGGCTTCTTACGTATGCGTCTTTGTTCTTGCGGTACCAACAGCAGCAGGCCAAATTTGAGGCCGCACTTGGCCAGAAAACCAGTCTGGTGGTCAGCTGCTTCCTCGAAGTGACACAGTGTTTCTGACTGTTAACCATCCCCTCTGCCCGCTGCTTCCCAACTAGTGGACTGTGGTTTCTTCTTTTCAAAGAGCATCCACCCCAAACAACAGCATGAGATCACTGCTGTAATTAGCCTACCTAGATCTGAGTTACACATATGGTTTTCATTGGAGCCCATGGGTAAAGATAAGCTGTTTTCTTTCTCCTGGTAGATTCAGGCAGATAAACTTTTGAAAGTTTTGGAAACAGACTGATATTTTATTGATTAGTTTGATACACAGTTAGATAAGGTTTATAATTATATACTGAAAATGTCAAAGTGTAGGATACTTCTTTTTTTTTTTTTATTAAATTAATTTTATTTATATAGCCCTTTACAATAACCAGTAGGATACTCAAAGTGGTTTACACTAAGAACAAGGAGAGCAGTAAGAACAACAACATGGGACATGTAGAAAAATACAAAAAGCGAATATAAAATATAGCAACTTTACAATACAAAAAGTATTACTATAATACACAAACATACAAAATGAGCAAAAGCAGGAGATTACCCTACTGGGAGTTAAAAGCCAAACAGAAAGGGTAGGTCTTCAGTTTGGATTTAAAAATTGGTGGTTTAAAACCCGGGTTCGATCCCCCGACACGACTCCTGGGTGTACCACTGTGGACCCCTGAGCAAGGTCCTTAACCCCCCACCAACTGCTCCCCAGGCGCTTTAAGTAGCAGCCCACTGCTCTCTGATACTCACAGTACAGAGATGGGTAAAATGCAGAGCCCTAATTTCCCCTCGGGGATCATACAAGTATAACAAAAAAAAAAAAAGGAGCAATGACTGCGTTTACATGGCGCAATTTTTGTCCGATCAAACACCAATCGGAATAAAAATGTGTCATGTAAACCTGTCAGCTGATCCGGTCGGCCTCGATCTGAAATAATTTTCAATCTGATTGAGAGGGGTGGTTTAAACCTTTTTGCGATCCAGTCAGCAGGAAAAAATAAGCATTTAAACACTCATTTGGATCATTTCTGTGGAATATTGTCACTGCGCATGCTTGAACTACGTGGGGGTTGCGTGACATAGCAGACAGCAGAAGCAAAACAGATCCCAGGTGGCAAATGGATGGCGCCGTGGATCCACTGAGTCATATAGGAGTCCACTTGCACAGTGGAACGGATCTGCCGATGATCCGCGTTCTGACTGGAAATTCTGATGTTCGGCAGAGCAAAGGCAGAGCTAAATCTGTAGCTGTGCCTGTACCTTTGCCCCGGATCCATAGCGGATCCATTCATAATCATGTGCTTCCATTGTGGGTCCAGTACGGACCCATTATATGGAGGTTATTATTTAATCCCTTCTGAAAGAGTTAATGATTATTGAGCATATCGATGGTCAAAAGATTATGAATTTAAAAAAGAAAACCCATCTTCTTACAAACTAGGAGCCATTGTGCATGTCAAAAGCATCATGAACATATCTGTCCTTCAAGTAAATACAACCGATCGGATCACTTTTCCCACTGTCAATGTAAACACGTCAACTGGAAGCTCTGATCGGAAAGATTTCAATCGGTTACATGAATTATTTGTCAATGTCAGCAGTAAGGTGGATATCAAGGGGCAGTGTTCCATAATCTGGAAGCAATGTCAGCGAACGACCGATATCCCCTCTGCTTATGTCCTGACCTTGGAATTTCCCACAGAGATTGGCTGAAAGAGCACAAGGACCCATCATGGTCAGAAGAAGTTAACAGTTCAGACAAATAGAAGGTTCCAGGCCCTTTATAGACTCAAAAACAAAAGAGCAGTAGTTTAAAATCAATTCTAAAATGAGCCGGGAGCCAATTCAGTGGAGACAGGACGGGGCTTATATGCTCTCGTTTAGACCGGCCTGTCGGAAAGTTAACAGCAGCATTCTGAACAAGCTGAGGGCGTAAAATATAAGACTGATTAAGGCTACGTTCACACGGCAACGATCAGAAGAGAAGACGCAGAAGTGGCGTCTCATCTTCATCTTTTTATCCGCGTTCACACGATGTATGTATGGAATTTGATTGGATATGCACGCCAGGCCTTTAGGTGGCGCTGTGACTGAACTCCACCATGTCTGTGCGCATGCGTACAATTGTTCGTCTCTGTTCGCTTCGAAATCAAAACAACTATGGCGGCGGCGAGGAGGAACTTTGTGTGGACAGATGAGGAGGTAGAATTACTTCTCCAAACGACACTCAATTACAAGCTCGCAATGTGGAGATCCGCTGGGCTTACGTAGTCCGACGTTGTTTTTCCTGTATTGTGTGACGTCATGCGCATGCGACGTGTGCACGGCGTCTGCCGGTCTGTGGGTCCACCATCATTTCTGCGTTTTGGACCGTGTAGAGGAGGGCGCAACAGCGTTGCGTCCTCAGTAATTCCACTTTGGAATGAGTCTTCAGATTTTTGCATCTTCAACCCAGAATAACGCCGTTGCCGTGTGAACGAAAGGTACTTCTGATTAAATATTTTGCTGTTTTTACCCGCAGTCCTCCTCGTGTGAATGGCCCCTAAAACTAACAAAGAGAACATTGCAGGAGTCGAGTCTAGAGCTTAGAAAAGCAGGAATTGCCTACTGTATATACTGATGGCTAAGAAAAACTGCAGGTTCCTGCGCTCTGGAGGCGTGGCTTCGGGGGGAGTCTAAAGAAAGGGGGGTTGGACTTTTGAAAAGTGTTTTTTTTTTTTTTTTTTTTTTTTTTATGCAGCTTGCTTGAACTGTTTTTCCAGAATCTCCAACTCTACTGTTAAACCCATCTGCAAGAGGTGGGAACTGTGGGGTCAACAAGTCTTTTCCATGTCATGTATTTGTTCTGCCCAGTCACTGAACCAGGTGAATCCAATCAGCCCAGTTTAATTCATTGTGCTGATTGGACTCACCTGGTTCAGTAGCTTGGCAGAACAAATACATGACATGGGAAAGACTTGTTGACTCCATAATTCCCACCTCTGCCATCTGCATTGGTTGAATAACCAAAATCCCTGGCTGTGTCTGTTGTGAGGATGATACTCGATGGTAGCCGCCTGTCCAAAGGCCAAAAGCGTTGACTGGCTTCCAAACTGGGCATGGAAGAATTTGTCAGAACAAGCCCAGTACACACACTTCCCCTCACAAACCACATGACCTAAAGAAGCTGCTGCTACGGTGGTGTCATTTCACAGCAGGACAACCACAGGGCATGGACAACTGTCCAGGGCATGACTTTCTCTTTCTTTTCTTCTTTCTTTTTTTTTTTTTAAGAGGAAATTTGTCATCTCAGATAAGTTATTTGATCAAATTAAGTACAGTATGAATAAAATCAACATTTTAAGTAAAAATCAAGTGATGTTTATTTTGAGCAGTGGCTCAGTCTGTGCTTGTTTGTATCTGCAATGAACTCCAACATGATTTTTTTTTCTCCTTGTGTTGGATAAAGAGGGCATTCAGCTCTGAATGCTGATTACACCATTGTATGTGCTGCTCAGACATCAGATCGCAGTCTACGATAGAAAAGTAGCTGGAAGAATTTCTCTTTATTATCTGCCTTCATCTTGTTTGATCTTCCGTCTTCTTTGCAAGCTCATTCTTTCTTCCCATCTCTTAATTATTGTTTAATTTTCCATTTCCTCTTTTTCTCTCCGTTGTTTCTTGTGTTGGATAAACCTGCTGACACACGTCCCCTTTATTTCCGTCTTTTCTTTCTTTTTTGTCAAGCCTCTGGAAAAAAAATGTAAATAAAAACTAGATAAAAATCTCTAGATTCTTTTCTTCTTGACCTGTCTGCAGTCGCTGTTTTCCTCCAGGCTCCGTGCTCTCTTAGATGGTGTGGATAAGGGACACCTGTTGCAGTGTTTCAGCGCTCAGCTGTTTGGGTGTGTGTGATCCTGGAGCAGCTCCGGGTGTTTGGGTGAAGAAGGAACTTTAAAGGACCTGGAAGACAAAGCAGAGTGGGAAAACTATCAGGCTGAATAGAGCAGTGGATCTGTTGGTCTTTTAGATCTACAAAAGCTCTTTCTTATTTAAGGCTGCTGTGTTGTGACTACAAAAAAGGGAAAAAAGACAGTTATCTGGGGATTGCTTCAGATGAATTTGGCAGGTAGATTCTTAGCAGAAGATGAACTAAACAGTTGTCAGTAAAATGATGCACACATTTTAGAAACCATCCTCCTGGATGGATACTCAGGTGGATTTATGAGCTTCAAGGTTAAAAACTGGATGTATTCAAATCAAATTCTCACAAAAAATTCAACTAATGTCTTTGAAATATTAAAACAAATGTTACTCTGAAACATCTCTTCACAAAATACAAAGGTTTAACCTAAACTTGAGTTGTTGACTTAAAAAAATATGAGTTTTGTAGTTCTTTCGTGAGATGAGCAAAGGTAAACGTGCAGATTCCTTTACTCATATACTGTGTAAAAGTCTTGAGCCACCCTGTCATTTCTTTACATTTTGCTTCCAAAGAGCTTTGTTATAACATGTAACGTTATCTTGAGCATTTAGTCTCCAAGTTTGTTTGTTTTTTTGGGGGGGATTACATCTTTGAATGCTCTTGTACCAGACTATTTTCAGAGTAATATTATTTTGTTAAGCCTTTGAAAGACCTTGTTTTCCCAGACATATTTTGCTCCCATTATATTAGTTTGATCAAGGAAAAAGTGACAGAGGTCAACAAGGGGGTTCTTATAAAGCTCTTGACTTAAAACCTGTCAAATCTCAGCATGGTGTGAAGTGTCAGTATAAGAACTGAAGAAATTGGACAAGTCGAGAACAAAAGGGCTTAAAAAACAACTATCCACAGCAGATGAACAGTAGCTGGACATGATGTGCTCAAGAAATAGGAACTTAAAATGTAAAACATCTCAGAACCTCATCAGAAAGGGGGTGGCTGGGAAATGGGGAGAAAGGCAGAGTGATGCCAAATAACAAGGTCTGGACAGAAAATCAGCAGCAACGGGTATGAGTGATGAATCCTCCCCAGAGTCCAGACCTCCATATTAATGGAGCAACGTGGCATCATTCCAACAGAGAACGGAATAAAAGGCAATCAGTATCATCTGCAATCTGCATCACCCTGTCCGTCCTGTATCATGGCTAAGGCATCTCAGGAAAACTTTGCACTGCATGAGCATGTTGTAAATTAAATAAAGAATCAGAAGAACTTCCACATTCTTGTATTCATCTTGAACAACTCGCTCTGTCACTGCAGGATTGAAGTTTAGCGTCACTTTTGCTTTCCCACTTTTTTTTTTTCTAAATCTGCTTTGTAATACTCCGTAGATGTATATTTTTTGTTGTTCTTGCCACGATGCAACAGATTACCCTTCCAGGGTCAGAATTCCCTTTGAACTTAGATCTGTTATTGTTATCTGCTCCCTTCCCCGGCTGGATTAGTGTGGTATTTAGTGCGCGGCTATAAACTGACACATATTAACACCAAGTTATTTGCTCTGCAGCCTTTGTCTCTGAGCTGACTTGTGCAATACATCAAGGCCAATTAGCCTTTGAGCAAATAGAAGTTGCAGATATGGATCTTTTTACTGAGGCCTTCGGTCAGTGATATGAGTTTGAGAAGACTAGGTTTCCTCACAATAACAGAGATAGCAAGACACTTCAGATTATCACGTTGGTTCATGTGTTTATTAACAAGGTGTAAGCATACACTTACTAACCCAGTGACTTTCTCCTCAGGGTGTCAGCGCCCAATCGGCCTATCCAGAGGAAAGGCAAAGGTGTGTTATTACAGCGGCTGGTACTACTGTCAGAGCTGCCATCAGGACAACTCTTTCCTCATCCCAGCACGCCTGCTGCACAACTGGGACACCAGTAAGCACAAGGTGGGAAAAGAGGCTGAAACATCAGCAGTGTATTATTAAACTATTAATGAGCCACTTTTGCAGTTAGTGTTTGTTTTCCTAGAAATATTTTTCCTGCTGGGAGGTAGATGAATACATCCATGACTGAATTTATACTCGGGCATCATCCTGATTCAGAGAGGTGGAAACAGTGAACTGGAAATAGGGAGAAACTGTTATCCTGGCCTTGTCCAACAGATGGGCAGCATGATGTCAGGAAAATGTGTGATTTTGTTTAATATTTTGATTATGGCACAAGTTAGAGTTTATATGGTACAAATGTCAGGTAAATTAAGAAGGCTGCATTCCACTAATTCATGTTTGTATACTTGTTAATTTTTTACAAAGGTAGAACTTCTTCTAAATGGATTTCAGCCCTCACTCATAAACCTTATGAGTCCTATTTAATGGTACAGAAACTTAGACACCTTCAGAGCTCGCACGTGAGCACATCAGATTTGTTTTATTTACACTATATAAAACAATATTAGACTCATAAGCTCGCATCATCCATTTCAAGCACAGAAATGATCATTTTCAGGGATTATCTGTAGTTCTTGGTGCATTGAGCTTATTGGGAACTCTTGCATGCTTTTTTAGGTGTCCAAACAGGCCAAGGAGTTCCTGGAGTTTGTGTATGAGGAGCCGCTCCTGGACATCCAGCAGCTCAACCCCTGCCTGTACGAACACTGTGAAGCTCTGAGCACAGTCCTGCGTCTCCGTCAGCAGCTTCAGTCGCTGCGAGCTTACCTGTTTAGCTGCCGAGCAACCGTTGCTGAGGACCTCAGGCGAAGGTATGATGGCTGTCGTGTTCTGTCAGGTTTCCAAAACACTTTTTTACAAAAGGAGTTGGAACAGTGGTTCCCAACATTATTTGGCAAAAGATCAGCTGTTTGCAAAACATTTCGATGGGTTGAGATGAGTATTTTAAAGTCAATAAAAGTCAGATTATCCACTAGTAAGTTAAGTTTGAAGCTCACCATCATTCACTTGAAATTAAAATAACTAAATTGCAAAATGCAGCAGCCCGGATCAATTAAAAAAGAAGATTTAAGGTGATTAATTGGTTTCCTGCGCTCAGTAACTTAATATGAATTGGCTTTATCTAAGCAAACATATAATGAATTGAATGTATATTCTAAGATAACAGAAAAGATGAATATCTTATAGGCACTTACACACATCACATCACACTCATTCCCATAGAATTACTGTAGCAATGATAAGTTGCATTTTTTGTCAGTCATACATGCAGAGGATGTGTGTGCACAAAGGATTGGTTGGGTCGGAAGTGAAAAATTACACTCCGGGAAAAAATTCTTTTTTAATAAAAAAAAAAACAAAATTATAGAAGAAAAAAAGAAAGGAGGGGAGAGAGAAGAGGGGAGGAGAAGAAAAAATAAAAATGGGGGGGGCAAAAGGCTAGTGAAAAAAACAAAAAAGAAAACAAAAGGGGCCGGTCGGAAGGGAGAGAAGGGGTTGGGGCAGAAGGGCAAACAAGAGAGTCTACGACATAAAAAAATTAATAAAGCTAAAGAGAGGAGAAGGAGAGGAAGGGGAGGAGGGAGGGAAGAAAAAGCGGGGGGGGGGAGGGGGAGTGAGGAACAAGCTCCTGGAGAGTTAAGGTGGTAGAGCGGAGGGAAGTAACCTCTACCAAAAAGGAGGGATAAAGCAACACATAACTCAGGGCTTCTCCAAATCACTTCTAAATCACATTTGAGTAATACATACTAGGGTTGTCAGTTTAACGCATTAATTAGATTAATTAATTACACTGCAAAGTAATGCATTAAAAAAATAATCGCAATTAATTCAGAGTGCATATTGAATGCACGAGCATTTTGAATTTGGCCCACTGAATGACCCGGGCAGTGGGTAGCGATAATGCACCTAAAGCAAATAAACACTAGAAGAAGAAGATGTGTGATGGTGCATCAGGGGCGTCAGGTTTACATGTAAAGTCTATGTAAACGCACCTGACGCATGTCACGTGCGGCATCGCCGGAGTTGGAAAATCTGACCTTGTGCCGCTTTGACGTGGGGCATCAGCCAATCGAAGACTCAGCACTTGTGACACATTTTCTGACAGGACGGCAAATACAGAGGAGACCCGGGGGAATCTCTTCACTCCACGGAGACAGAGGAGGATAAACTGTGATCTGAGTCCAGTCCCAGGTTTCCAAACGGCGGGTTGACGACCTGCTGTCCCGATCGGATTAATGAGCTCATGCATCACTAGTCTGAATTTGAAATGTCCCGATGCGGGACTGCAGGTCGTTAAACTGGGCCGGGTCAAACGAAAACTGAAAGCGCCCACTGTTGGTGTGTGGTTCCTGGAGTAAACGGTGAAATTAACTAAACTTAGAACACTTCTGAACAGTGCTGAATCCAGACACGGCGCAGAGAAGCTTGCCAACGTCGTCCTCTTGCTTTGTGGAGCAAATAAAGCCAAACAGACAAAGGAAAACAACCGGGTCCACCACCACACTCTAGACGCTCTTGCTGCGCGTCACGCGCGTCAACAGCTTTTCTCTGAATGTCAGCGCCTGATTTTATGTGAACCAGCGTCAAACTTTAGGTGTCAAGAGCATTTTTGCCGCCGACAACGCGGACGGTCTGAACGCGCCATGAGTCACTGTACAGAACTTCATAGGCTGTGTTGAAGCAGGGTTGCATGGAAAACTTAAAGGACTGCGGTCGTTGAGGACCATTGTTCCCCACGGCAGCTTTAGCAGATATGAGATTAAAATGTGATTAATTGGATTAATTAATTACAAATCCTGTAATTAATTAGGTTAATTTTTTATAAATCGTCTGACAGCCCTAATATAGACATATACTGTATGTAATAATTGAGTTGTTTTGACTCTTTACAAAAGGGCCAGAATAATGAGCTCTGTGTTTCCACCAACCACCAACAAGGATTCATAGCAGTAAACTCCTCAGGTTTCAGTCTAACTTAAGGTTTTAGTTTGAGACTTGCTGCTGAATTTGTCTTAATTTAAAGAAAGAAAAAAAAAAACAGTCTGAGTTTTCATGGCCTGCAGTGGAAGCTGTCACTGATGGGCTTAAATATTCATAATGATACAGACTGTTAACATCTCATATGATCCTCATCTGTGTGTGAGTTCATGTGTGCATACTGCCATAGCTTTAATCTTTATGCATTCCTGTCTGTGTGTGTATAAAGTAAAGTTCTGGTGCTTACATGTTGCTGTGTGTGATGGTCAGAGGGGATAACTGTTTATCTGAGTGAGGTCCCACACTGAAAGCCTTGTCTGTGTGCTGATGGATGCCACTTGACCTGGTCCAGGTCACTCATTTATTCTAACCTGACAGAATATTCCTACTGAAGGATGAGCGGATTGACTTGAATTTAATTTCACCCTTGTCATATTAAACTTTGTGGATGATTATAAGTTATTATTACAAGTAAGATGTCAGAGCCTGTCATGTCTTTAAAAGAATTAGACTTCATCCTTTGTGTTGCATCAAGAGCTGAAAGAATTACACATTCCAAGAAAAAAAAACCCACTAAATAGATATTTTTCTATTGTTATTTACAGCAAATTACTGTTATATGTACTTGATTAAGTTTAACTGGACCATTTTAAATTATTGAATTGTACTGATGATCCAGAGTAGGAAAAAAGCAATACAAAACATTTTTACTTGACAAATTTTAAGAATTTGTAGTTGATTTTGTCATGTGAGGTGACTTTTTCTGCAGGTAATGTTGCTATAACATGGCTAAGAGGCAGTTTATAACATCTTTACATTACAGATCAGGATCAAGTTGAACTATAGAGCTATTATTCCTAAAGAAAGCTCTAAAGGAAGCATGTTGCAAAGCAGAGCAGCATCATAGCGTTCTGTTTACTTCTGTCCCATTAGCTAATGCTGGCCAGCGCCCCAGCACTTCCAAACACTGCAGGATTGATGAGAGCTATGGCGCTAAAACCTTCCCGAAGTCATCAGTCTACTCGAGGGAGGATCTGAAAAGAGATGTCTGTTGCTCACAGGCAGACACATTTTCACAGACAGAGCTGTAAATATTGTAAGGATGAGTGTTTGTAGTCCTTTGCAGCAGTTTTCCAATTTTTCAGAGGTTACTGGATGCAAGAGTTTCTCTGTTGCCAAGTAGGTTGGCTGAGTTGCTTTGGTATGGAAAATATATATTTAAAAAAAATCAAGATAAAGTAAAAGGATGAAGTAAGTGGGTATAATAATGAAACAAATGAACTACGTGTAAATAAAGGTTGAAAATATAATTTTTGCAGGGTGGGGTTTTGAAGCAGTTTTTATCTGCTTGATATGCTGAATCAAAGCTGTTTTATTGTTAGTGAAGATGAGACTTGTAATCAAACTGTTGATTGACAGTGATCATGATAAATGAGGTTTTCCTATTGATTCTTTGTTGGAGTGTATCCTACATGTTCTAATGAGGCATTTACATAAACACACCACATGCTTTTGGGAAGGGTCAGTCATGCAGGGTATGTGCAGGGTATGTTTATCCCCAATTTTTTGATTTTCTTGTTTGTTACTGGCTGCTGGTAACTAACCATTGTTGTTAGAGATGCACTGACCCGATATCTGGTTGGATAATGGCTCTGATATTGACTAATTAGTTGGATTGGACGTCAGATGAATGAGGCCGATCCAGCATTCCGATCCAGTCATTTCTGTTTTGTTTTTTTGTTCTTTTAAATATCTGTTTGCTGTGCACTTTACATGGAAGTGTTGTATATTTATTTTTGCTTCTAATCTACACTTTGTTAATGAATAATATTACGGTAAGTACATTTAAATCTGTGTTAATTTGTTACCTTTTTAACAAGGCTGAGGCCCAATTCAGTTCTCCTCTTAGCCCTTCCCCTCTGTTTTGTGCGTTCACATGTAGGGGTAGGGGTGTCCCATTTCTGTTAGGACAGAGGGATAGGGGTATATAACCCTTCAAACGAAGGGTTTTCCAATGCACACTTACAACGAAGGGGTATGACAGTCACCAGCAAGATGGCTGCTACCGAGTCCAAAAAAATCCACAAATGTAAATATTTTCTCCAGAGATGAAGTTTAAAAAGTATGACAGCTATTGTATGATCTAGTTTAATGCTGTTTAAATGTTTAATGGTCATTTTCTTTTTAAAATGCACATGAAAAAAAAAATTGTTAGGACTACATTCAGTAATATAAACGCTACCAGGCTGAAAACCAGCAGTGCTCTGCAGGCAGCCCTGATAATCTACGGTGATAGATAATCAATAAAAACTTCAGCAACATCGCTGCTGATCTTCAGTGACATGGAGGTCCTTCATGGGATAAAACACAAGCAGGAATGTCATGCACAAATGAACTTGCTTGTTAACTTTAATCCACAGCTGTAGACGGCTTGATTTCTCGAGATTTGTGCCACCAGCTAAGCGAGCATCTGCTTACACACAAGCCAGCGGGATCACTGATGACATACTGGTACTACCCAAAAACTTAGAATATCCTGAAAAAGTTCATGTATTTCTGTAATTCAACCTAAATGAATGAATGAATGAATGAATGAATGAATGAATGAATGAATGAATGAATGAATAAATGAATGAATGAATGAATGAATGAATGAATGAATGAATAAATAAATAAATAAATAAATAAAAAATGAAATGAAAAATACTTTATTTATCCCAGGAGGGAAATTCAACATTGTTAAAAAGCTTACTCTTTTTTCTTTCTTTCTTTTTTTTTTGTTGTTTTTTTTTTGTTTTTAATGATATAACATTAATATGAAACAACAATATAACAATAAGAAGTCAGTCAGTCTTTCTGACTGACTGACTTCTTATTGTTCTGTGTTCTTTAGGGTTATGGCTGCTGGCAGGAATGAATTTCTGTATCTGTAGTCACTGTTGCATTTCCAGTCGAGTCTGTTGTCCAGCTGAACTCCAAGGTATTTGTAGTTCTCCACCACCTCCACCTCCTCTCCCAGGATGTAGACAGGGCTATGCTGCTTATTCTTGCTCCTCCTGAAGTCAACAATCATCTCTTTAGTCTTGCTGGTATTTAAGATGAGCTGATTGTTCCACCATTTCACAAACTGGTTGACCAGTTCCCTGTACTCGGCTTCTTGTCCATCACTGATACACCCCACAACTGCAGAGTCATCAGAGTATTTCTGCAGATGACAGGACTCAGAGTTGTACTGGAAGTCTGAGGTGTACAGTGTAAAGAGGAATGGTGAGAGTACAGTTCCTTGTGGTGCTCCAGTGCTGCTGACCACCATCTCAGACACACAACCTTTCAGTCTCACAAACTGTGGTCTGTTTGTTAGGTAGTTGTAAATCCAGGTAGTTGAGGAGGGATCCACCTGGAAGTTATGGAGCTTCTCACATAGCAAAGCAGGCTGAATAGTATTAAATGCACTTGAAAAATCAAAGAACATGACCCTCAAAGTGCTGCCTGAATGGTCCAGATGAGAGTGGGCTCGCTGAAGCAGGAAGATGACGGCGTCTTCAACCCCAAGCCCATTACGATATGCAAACTGTAATGGGTGCTGAAAGGTGTTCACTTGCCTGTTTAGGTGAGCCAGTAAGAGTCTCTCCAGGATGCATGCATGCACAGCATCCCAAACCTCCGTAAACAGGGTTGCCACTGGATGCTGCGCATGCTTGCTGCCTTTGCTACTATCCGCGGTGCTTCGCCTGTGATTGGCCTGTACTATTTGCCTGTACCGGCATATAGTTTATATACATGCATATAGTATATGCTTTAAGGGACACTGGTAATCGGGAGCAGCCCCTGTCTTTTAGTGCATTCGCGTGAAACGGGCAGACCGAGACAGCCGATGCATGTAAAGTTTCCCGGCCTTATGTGAAGACGGGTCCGTAGTTACAGTGACATCAGTCCACATCTGATTTGTTGTATGGCGATGTCGTATTGTTTTCCCTGACCCATGTTTTACCGTTTCGCTCGGCTCATTGATTAAAATGACATCTGGTTTGTTACCAACGGCCGTCTGCCCGACGCACGTGAATCCAGCATCAGTGAGACGCTAGTCTCTCCCCTCTGCAGCGCGGTGACTTTTCAAAGGCATTACCTCGAACTGAGCTGAAAACTCCGGTGTGTCCGGTGAGTTTCTGTGTTTTCCTACTGTCATGCTTCTCCCGAACGCAAAAACATGGCGATACAACATGGCAGCCTCCACCGAGCCGCCCCGCTCGATGTGTAAATGAATGATACGAACGGTGAATTTAGAACTTAGAGGAGCACTTCAGTTTGTTGATGGGAGTGATTACTGATTAATGAAAAAACACTTTTGAACCAAATAATCAGTTTTTGTGAATAAATAACCGGAGAACTTACACAATATCCCTTTAAGGTATATGGTTTATTCATTCAATAGTAGTATCGCATCAGTATCGGGCATCGGCCAATAAGCTCAGCACAGCTATCGGTATCGGATTGAATTGGAAAAAACTGCATCGGTGCATCTCTAGTTGCTGTGGTGTAATGAGGAATGATAATTTTCTTCGAGCAGGGCACGAGAGTTCATTGAATTTACAAGCTTGTTTTTGTCACTAAATTTTAGAGAAGCAATCAAGATAACAGTCTGGTTCATACACCACTCACAACAAGGTAAGAATGTCCAACTTTTGGGTCAAATTAATGGAAAATGCAAAAAGTTTTCAAGCACCAATGCATGTTATCTTAGGGATTGTGGCTCAGAAAGATTTGGAACCACTGGTTTAGGTGGGTTGGGTAGTAACCAGTAGTTCCCTATTTGTACTTTGATCAGGTCTTATACAATATTGTAAGTTGTTGTACATGTGTGTACATTTGCATACATGTATGAATCTGTGTCTGCTCTTTGTAATCTAATCCTGGAACATGTTCACTCTAGTGCTTTTATCAAGATCAGCACACACTTTAAGGGTGTGTTCATCTGAGCACAATGTGAAAGGAGTCTGTGAGTGTTTGTTGTCTCATGAATGCTGATGTGGTAACCATTGGTAACACGCAAAACAGAGTAGATTATCAGCGGTGCCTATCACCATGAGGCGTCTGGTTCACACATACACACTCGTCCCTGTGTTTTGGTGACACTCATCACAGCTTTAGACAGGATTTAACATGGTGCCATCCATCTTAGATGTCTGACGGAAGGTTTCAACCCTCACACATGCTTGTCTTTGTGGCAAAGTGAGGACATTCTTTGACTTAAAGGACTCTCAAGCCGTCACAACAACCTCAGGAACTACCAATATCAACCTGAACCTAAACTAATCTTGGTCAACTGAAGTTGTGAACACAATCCAGTGGGTTAAACTTCAATTTTTGTGCACACAACCATAACAGTGAGTTCACACAGAAATCATAAATGAGTAAAAAGAAAATGAGTGACAGTGTGAAATCTACATGCAGTACATTATTTTCATTATTATACAATCAGAGTAGTGCACAAAATAGTGATTTTAAACACCATCTCTTACACATATATTGCTTTTCCTGCCAAAAAACACACTTCTAGACCTCAGAAGGTATATTCCTTTAAGTCCTCTGAGGCTTCCATGGATCGGATTCATTTGTCCAGGACATCCCAGATGCTCATGTGGACTGTTGGAGACACAGGCTTAGTTTTGTAGAGGAAAGAATGATCCATCAAACCAGGCCTCTTGTTCTGATGCTGACATGCTTATCGTCTGCTTTCTGTGGTGGATCAATAGTTTTTACTTTTCCCATCAGTGGTCCTGATGTTAAGGCAGATCATGCCATTTGTTTAATGAGGTGTTAACATGGACAATAAAAAGATGGTATGATGCTGTGCTGTGGCATTTGGGGCATAATCTGAATATTATTTTATCATCTCTATTGTCTGTCATAATTTTCTGCCACTCAGTCTGTCGTCTTTTTTTTCTGATGAAGAGAAAAGTGTTTCATCATCATTAGCTGTCGAACTGATAACCTGCTCTGCAGAAAATAATGCAGTATTTATTCTTGTGTGTGTTCACAGGATTTTTCCCAGGGAATACCTGTTACAGCACATTCACCTGTACTCCCTGGCCGACCTGCAACAGGTAGAAGAGCTATTGTACTTCTATAATGCACCTATTAATCAAGACACCCTCAGTCTGTTGTCAGTGATTTGATATGTTTGCAGCTGTAATCCTCCTCTGTTAAATATGTTGTAATGATTATGTTGAGAAAGTATGTCAGATTTTACAGTGGGGAAGCGCAGTATTAAACACACACTAGAAACACAAGAACATATCAGAATATTGGTCGAGTTAAACTAAAATTTGGTAATTTAGTTGGCTAATGTACTGCAACCATGAGGTACTGTTGTTGCTAATAGACATAATAAACCTTCCCCACTCCATCATATGCCATTTTTCATTTGGAAATGTTTTGCACCAAAAATGCATTTGTCTAGCAACAAAATTTTAAAGGGATACCGTGTAACTTTTGACCCAAATATTAGCCAAATATTCTTAAACATTATAATAACTTTTATTATTGTAAGTAGTCTCCCCAGTCTGCCCCAGGGCAGCTGTGGCTACATACGTAGCTTACCATCACCAAGTATGAATGAGGAGTGAATGAATAATGGACCTACTGTGAGCGCTTTAAGTGCCTTGAAAAGCGCGACATAAATCTAATCCATTATTATTATTACTAATAATAGATGATTTCTGGGGTCAATGTACAGAACTTGACACATGTCAGTGCTTCGAGGGGACTGCCATCCTCAAAAACCAGACATTGTAACTTGGCAGGAGAGGATCAGTCTGTGATTAGATCATGTGACGCTTTGCTTTATGGCTCAATGACTTCAAATCAGATGTTGAAGTGGTCTGCAAACATCATTCCAAAACACAGATGGAGACTGTTTAATTTTTTTACAGTTGTGTGGCCTGTGGGAAGATACAGGGTTAGTGCCCATAACGGAGAAAAGTTACACAGTATCTCTTTAAAGTGTTGATGACACGACCTTAACTTTAAGTAACTTTGCCATACAACAACACACCAAGTCAAAATAAGTAGCTCTGTGCAGTTAGAAGTTAATCAGACGTGTATTTACGTAAATATCAGATGTTTAGGAGGCTCGGCTAAAGGCTAATAGCTTTTCAGTTCGCGAAACAAGCCGCCATGTTGTGTCGTCAGCGACTGTATAGAGTTGCGGTCTCCCCATTGAGTTACATGTATAATCTAAGCTGTAGAAAAAATAAAAGATGGCTCCAGAACAGCTAGATTGGAACTAGTTTGTGTGCTGGGATCATCAGCCAGTTCAGAAAAATGTGATAAAGCTGAGGAATTTGGAGAAATCACATTTTACAAGCTAGAACCTATGCATACCTTCATTTACTCTTCACCAGTAGCAAATATACTTATATTTACACATCTCCATAAATCTCACAAGTATTTTCTTTAATTTGACACCATTTTTTCTTTAAATAGTTCTTGTGGTTGCAGAGATACTCGTTTTAATTGGAGTATGCAGTTTCGAGAAAAATGAGCTTAGGGTTCAAAGAAGACCATAAAAAGATATCTAATGTTTTTCAAGTAAACTTCATTTCATCTCTTGATATACACCAATTTTTTCAGTGGAGGTTTCACCACTTCATGACCAATGGTGTTTAAACTTTTTTTTTTTTTTTTAACAGTTTAACGTTGGAGTTTATGGTGTCTGAGCCCCCAAGTGGCCATTCAAGGAGCTGCAGTGTTTGCCTTTTTGGATTGGCTTTATTTTTCAGCCACAGAGGTTAAGTCCATCCCATGTGTTATTGAAGGCTACCCTACAGTTTTTCCTATGCCCCCCCCCCCCCCCCCCTTTTTTTTTCTTTTTTCTAAAAGGGCATAAAGTGACTGATTAGCTCTGAGTAAGCAGTGTTCCAGCTTTCCTAAGGAGAGTCAGGTTAGATTTAGGTTCTGTTTGTGTTGAATTAAGATATTGGTGCCTCAGTTTCATCAAACTTTTCATTTGTAAGCTGTTTACGAAACAAATGGATTTTAAAGGCTACAAAACAGAAGACCCCTCAGCATGTTGCTAATTGAATAAGCAGCCAGATTAACACCTATAACCTGTCAACCTATGCTTACCTGCCCAGTGATTTGATACATTAAAAAATCAATTTAAAGCATTTAAGTGTTTTCAATTTAACATAAAAGACTCAGATTTTGTAGCTGGGGGGGGGGCACGCCTGGCCTGGCCTGGCCTGGCCTCTCAGCAGTTCAGCGTCGAGCCGTCAAACTGAGTTGGGGGTCTGAGGAAAGCAACCACAAATGACTGAAAAGTTCTTTTGTTTGTCATTATGTTCATTATGTTGTACCCTGCCCCATTTTTTTTCTTTCATCCCGCTCTGACTCAGAGCTCGGCCTCGGACTCTCACGGTGAAAGAGATTGGACCCCCCCTTCACTCCCACACTCTGTCTCTCTCTGCTTCACTAATTGGTCACATTCAGAATCAACAGGCAGAAAAACAAAGCGTGACATCCCTCCATTCTTCCCGACATCCCCTTGGCCTCACACACGCTCAGCACACATGTGTGTTTTGTGTGTCTGTTTCCCTGCTAAAACTCTACAACTCAGCCACAAACCCCCAAACCACAGATTTAGTACTAATTTCAACAATAGGAGTCTTTTGTCGACTCCGCTTGGCACCCTCTCCCCCTCTCTCTCTCTCTCTTTTCCTCCCCCCTCTCTCTGAGATTCTCGAGCACTCTGCCCCTTAATTGGTTTTCCATATTAACAAGCTTGTTTCTTTTGATTCACCTCCTGAATAAAATGACGCACTTAATCAACATGGCTTTTTTTGTTCCAGCTCAGAGGTCAGTAAAGGCTGAGCTCCTCTGGCTAAAGTCTGGACCACACTAGTCTTTTCACCTCCTGACAAATAGCCTCCACCCATATCCCCCATTAAGAACCAGTTCATTTTGTCGAAGCCATATGTGTTTGTCTAAGGACACTCTGCCCTTTTCCCTCCACCAGCTTCAAGGATGGTTTCTATGGTTTTGTGTGAGGGTTGAAGTAGTATGAAAATGTTTGTGTGCATGCGGACAGCGTGCTTCCCACAGTGACACCCTGGCATTCCCTGTATGCCAGGCATGCCTCTCCAGTCACACTTGTCCAGACACACAGAGGCCTCTTAAGTAAATGTTAGGTGTTCTCAGAAAGATTTCCAGTTTCTCCTCATGGCTTTGAGTGTGGGAGGAGCTTTCACCCGCAAATGCACAACTCTTCATGATGAGAAACAAACAGCGTGGATGAGAACGGGCCAAGCGAGCGATAAGGCTTCGGTCAGTGTGATGCAGCTTCTGCTTCCAAAACTCAGATTCTTCTCCGTGCTTACCACTAATCTTTACATGTTTGATTTATGGGCTGATGATGTGTTTAAAACAGTTTTAGAGGATGCATCAGATGTTTCCGTATCAGACTCTTCTGTGCAGGTGGACATGGGTTCTATCAGACATTGATCCAGCAGGTATTCCTGGGTATCAACGCGCAGTAACAGAGAAAGCACACCCTTTTTCTGTACACAATAAAGAAAATAACTGGTCTGTCCTCGTTCCAGCAAACCCTCACCTGTGGGTGAGTTACATCACAGATACAAGCAGCTGAAATAAGTTGATGGAGGGTGGCTGGACTCATCTTTAGAGATGGATGTTGGATGTTTAAATGAAGGTCTTTTACTGCTTCCACAGGGACAGATTTGATTAATCGATCATAAGCAAGAGCTTAAAGAAAGCTATGAAAGCAGAAGGATTTGGCAGTTTTTGGTCTGGAGCTTTCAGGTGTATGTTTACACAGTGCCAAGGAGGAAAGACATCAGCAACAATCTTAAAGGAGCAACTGCAGCTGCTCATCAATCTCAGAAAGATTCTACCTCTGACTTACTTCAGGGTTTGTGTCTGTGAGAGAAGAGTGTGTTTTTGCCCTGTGAGTTCACCCTGGTCTTTCCAGCCATGTAATCCCAGCTGGCTTTCTAGTTTCTCAATGGAGCTTCGTTTAGTGTGTGTGTGTGTGTGTGAGAGAGAGAGAGAGAGAGAGAGAGAAGAGGGCAGGCTAACGGCTGTTAAACAGCAGTTTTAGGGGATTAGGAGGTTTTGGAGCACAAAGACTCAGCGTGCAGCAGAGGAGGTTGAACGGGAGGGGAAGGAGTTTAAGAAGAAGGATAGAGGAAGAGGAGCTGAAAAGTGTGCTTTTCTCTTTTTTTTTTGAGGGAAAGAAGGTCAGAGCTGCAAATACAGGTGTAAATTTATGCTGCAGACTTTTATGCCCCATAATTTATCAGTTCTGCTATTGTTAATTTTTTCATGAAAATAAACAGAACGTGTCTAAATATTTATGATGCTCAGGCAGAATTTGCTACATAGCTACAGGAAGTATTTCAGATCATTAACCAAACTCAAAAACAGTAAAAGGGTTTTTTGTCCTGGCCTGTTCGTGGTATCTAAAATGTCATCCTCATCAAGATCCTTTTGGAGAAGTTTCAGGTTTTCAGATAAACCATGACTTGGATAAATAAGAATCATTAAACTCACACTTTTGTTGATACCATTTGTTTTAATAGAATAAATAAAAACATTGTATGGTTCGACTCAGCTCCTCTCAGCTCTTGAGTTTCAGGCTGTGTCCTCTTAATGTCACCAGTGCCAGCTGTTTATCATCATGTCACTTTGTGACACAAAGACAGGACACACAACTTCCCTGTGTGTGTGTGCGTGTGTGTGTGTGTGTGTGTGTGTGTGTGTGTGTGTGTACAGTGGTTAGACAGGTTTGTAATACAAGAGGTTTTAAATCTTTTTGCAGTGAAAGCGAGTGGAAGGAATCCTGCTTCCAGTTAATAATCTGCATGCACAGATGAGATTTCCCAGATTTATGTTTTGCAGCTCATGCCCGCAAAATTTTAAATTGTGCATAAGATTTCCACACAGCACAAGGGAAGCAGACATGATGGGATATTCCAGCTTTTCTGGAGACAGAAATGAATCTGAGTTGGCCAACCTTGACAGATCTACTGGTTGGCTCAGTCGCTCAGGAACAGCCATCAATCTTTGGCTTCATTGTTGTCCTGTCCATGTTGGGAGTTGTGGTCTGAATGATTGTCCCAGTGCGACTCTGCTGGCCTGTGGTACTTCTCTGCAGCTAATGAGATTGTCACTGAGTATTTAGAGCAGCAGTAACAGCGGGGGTTTGGGAGTTTCTAAGAAAATTGAGGCACAGATTTTTGTCCTTTGGGAGGTAAATGTGTGTAATTGAGTGTCTTAATGAAAATCTGCACGAGGCGTGGTACACATGTAGGACCCTGGATTTAATTTAGTTGTTTTCCTCTCATCACCTTGCCTCCCTTTCACTTATTTACTACTTTCACTCTCCATTCATCCACATTTGCACTCCTTCCTCCTTCTTCTTTCCGGCCGTCTCTCCAGAGGACTAGCCAGTCACCAGAGCGGTGCTGCCACTCGTTTGACTCTGCCCAGTCCAATTATAGTGGGCCTTAATTACCGAGCCTGTCAGCCTCCATCAGGAGAGTCATTCGTCATGTGGACTGGGCTGGACCGGACTGCTTGGGTTTGTTGTGGGTGGAGGGGGACCCGTATATCTGCCTGCCTCTCTTAGTACCTGTCTGCCTGCTTTAAAACATTTATCAGTACTCAACTAGGGATTTTCTCTCTGATTAGATTGGGTATGTTTTGGCGTTCTTTGTGGAGTTTATTTATATTTTTTTTGTAGTTTAAAAGTTCCGTTCTCACCACATAGCTGCAGGCTTGTTCATTAAGTCCTTACCCAACAGCTTCGCATAAGCTATTAGTGTTTCAGCTCCCCGTAAATGGACAACTAGTCAAATATTAGCTGCACGAAAACATGCTGACAGCTTGTTTTGCACTAGTTTTGCTTTACTTTGTCTTTTCCTGTGCTTGGCAGATCAAATATTTCTGCAATATTATTTTGCTGTAGAGTTGCTTCATTTGAGTCATTTCTCCTGATCACGTTTGATCTGAAACATATTTTTAATCTTTAAATGGGCATGGACGCAGTCATTAAAGATGTATTCACACCTGCCCTCTTATGCAAACCCAGTTCGTTTGCTTGGACAGTTTGGTCCTTTAGGAGCTTTAAATGTCGAACTGAACTGTGATGTGGATCAAAGAGGTGAACTATGGTCAGTCTAGAAGGGTTGGTCTTATTTCACTTCAGGTGAATCAAATGTAGAAGGGAGGACTGAAATTTGAGTGGCAGATAGAAGCTGCTCTTATAGCCTTCATGGAGAAGAACAAGTTTTCTTGTTTGTCATGTTTTCTCCTTCAGTCTTTCTTGATGCAGCGCCACCTCAAGCAAGGTAGGGGAAATCTTACTCAAAAGGTTTGGTTCGCTTTATGAAGTGTGATGTGGAGCTGTGAAAAAGACCCAAGTTGGTTTTTATTAATTTGCAAAAAGTAATTTTCAAGCTAATTTTTCAAAAGAGAGAGAAAAGAAAGATGCAAATCTGATATATTTCCATTCACAGGTTTGAGGGGAAAATACTAGATTGCTGGTGTTCTGAGATTAAATAGCATACTGGACTTCTATTTCTTGGTTGTTGAAGGCTTCTTTAGTTTAATTTTCCTGTTCAGTCTCAGAGGTTAAGAAGCCTTTCAGGTGAGAGAAAACATCTTCAGAAACCAAGAAACAGAAGTCCAGTTGCCTTTATTCACTTTTATATATTACAAGTATGACGTGAATGAGTGAGAATCCACACTATATACTCTTAAATCGCATTGATAGTTACTATTGCCCAGTACATTTGGTTGGAAACAAATCTGCTGGCGGGAAAAAAAAAAACCCAACTGTGGTGGACAACCATTGAAAAACATGGAGAGTTTTCCCTTCAGGAATTACTTCAATCTTTGGGAATATCTGGGATATCAAATCTGAGAAGATGTTAATCGTGCGAGTTCATGGTTTTCTGACCCAGACCAGACCAGATGTTTCTATTTCCCCTGATGTGTATAAAGAAAAAACAGCATCAAACAACTTTTTGTCTTGTTTTTTTTCTATTTCCACTCTCCTTTCCTCCAAATACAAATCAAAATAGCACCAAAAAACCCAGCTAATGCTCCTGATCTGCAAAAAAGACAAAACCACTGACGACTCAACTGAGTGCTTGCAGCTTGGTGTAAAATTTGCTTCATGTTTGGCCCATTTTGAACAATCCTGCTTAGAGCTTCTGGAGAGGCACTTCAAAGGAAATGCCCTCAAGAAGCTACTTGTTTTTCTGCGTGGACTGAAAACCAGATCCAGTTTTTAGTGAGATATTTGTCTAGAACAGCATCATGTTCTTTTGGCATTATGTACTGTATGTGCAGCGCATAGGAGGAGGAGTTGCTTCCATCAATTCAGACATCTCGGTGGATCAGTCTTCAACCCTGCAGTGTGATTTGGTGATTACGTGCAGCATTTCGTCTGTGCATGTGTGTGGTTTCTTCCTCCTCTTTCCATCTCACATCCTCTTGTCCTCTCGTGGTCGAACAAACAGCATGAAGGAGGTTATAATTGGGAGGTCCAGGGCTCTGCCAGGTGGAACCACTTGTATCTGAATGCAGGCTCTCGCTTCTCTCTCAAGATCTCTTGTTTATTGTATGTCTGCCGCCCTTTCTCCTACTTCATACTCTGTTTTTCTCTTACTTCTCCAGTTCTGTCATACATGTGCAGGTCTTGTAAACTCTGTAAATCTGTCTGCCTTACTGGCATGACACGGCAAAACATATAGTTTTCTGTTCTCTGTGCAGTCATCCACAGTCTATTCAGCAACACAACTCCACCCCCCACCCCTTTCTTTAAGAAACTTGCCAAGCGTTGCCATTAAAAGACGTCCACCTCATTTATTCTCGTCCTCTCCTCCTCTACGTTCCCCTTCTCCTGTTTTCCTCTTCCCTCTAACACACAGGATTGCGTTGCTTTGTCTCTATATCATTTCTCCATTTCTAATTTTCCCTCCGCTTCTTTTAATACCAGTATTATAAATCACAATGAATTCAAGTACAGTTTCGGCAGCTTGAAGTCTCTCTTGTCCCATGCAGACTACTTTATCTCTTGGTTTGATTGATGTGCGGTGGGACATTAGCTCGTTTGTTACCCATTTCTACCAGAACCCTGTCCCAGGATTGAAGTGTGTGACGATAGGTTTCCTGGTTGAATACGTGAGCTGCACCATTGAACCCGGTTTACACGCCCACCAGAAATCTGATCATTAGCTGGTTTCTGTCACATAACTGAAGCGGTCTCCTACTGTAGACCAGGGTTTTTCAAGCCAGATCCCCTGCATGTTTTCAAGGTGTTCATACTTTTACACACCCGACTCAGATGACTGGCTTGTTAGCAGGCTTGCAGAGAACTTGATGAGCAGTTCAATTGATCTGAATCAGGTGTGGTGAAGTTGGAAACCTTGAAAACATACAAGGCAGGGGTCCCCGAGGACCAGGATTGACTGCAAAATCTGATCTAAGCAAAGTCAAACATTTACCTGTTTAGTTTGAAGTTCATCAGCTCTCATATTAGTAGCTAACACTAAAGCCACCATGTTTTAAAGACCAGACGGGATGTTGCATAACTATGTACGTACTCTGAAAGAAATCGGATAATGAATGGGGAAAATGTGGACACGGATCTTTGAACATTTTCTTTCAGAAATGACAGCAGTGGCTCTGGTGGTAGAGCAGGTCATTCATTGAATGGAAGGTTGCTGGTTCAGATCCCCCAGTGTTGGCAGCACAGGTGGGTGGTAGTCAGATCGGCTGCCGTCAGATCCATCAGTCTGCCCCAGGTCAACTTCCTCATAAATGAGGACTAAATAATGAATGGATTGATGGTAAAGGGCTTTGTGTGCCTTCTTACTATAAAAATCTGATCTATTATCATTTCATTAGGTGCACACAGATGCATCAGATCAGATTATTACAATGATCTCATTACACCCAGTTATCTGATTTCTGTAAACAGGCTCATCGTGGTGGTTTAGATGATTCCTCTCTCCCTTGTTTCATCAGCAGACAGATGGACCAGAATGATCCCTCTCAAGTTTTATACGGTTTATTTCTCTGCACACAACATCCTTGTTTCTGGGCTGTAACATAGGACAGAGGTTGTATAGATGGAAGCCGATGGCCCCTCAGTTCAAACCGCCCTCCGTTTACATTCATGCTCCATCAGGAGAACGTAGACTTGGATGTAAAGGTAGTTGTTGAATCTGTAAATCTTCTTTTCTCTCTAAGATTTACTGTTTTCTTGGTGTCCGCCTGCAGCCTGTTTGCTGGTTTTGTGTTCACTCACTCAGATTTCCAGTTACTGGAGAAATAGTGTTTGTTTTTTGTTACTGTTTATCTCAAGGTTGAACATTTGTGAAGGTTGTGATTTCCAGTTTCAGTTCTAAAGGTGCAGCGAATGCAACATAACTGCTCTAAAGTGGAAAAAAAGCTCCATTTTAGAAGCAATGTTTACAAATTTTTGTCAACTTCTTATTTGTAAATTAAATCCCTTTTTGCTGAATAAATACCCCACCTTTGGAAATGTTTATTTTATTTACATTTTTATCATTTTAATTTCTTAAATTGGTTTTATTTTATTGTTCATTTTATTGAGTTTTATTTTTTTTCTTTTGAGTGTGTGCTTCTTTATTTTGGGGGTCTCCAGTTTGACACTTATGTTATCAGCAGTGATTAGTGGGGGTGTTTAGATAAGACGTAGATGAACAACTTCTGCCTTGATAAAGCAACTTCTTGTTTTCATGGTGATAGAGACGAGGACAGAGCCCCTCGTGCTGTGATTCCACTTTCCAACCTTTTTTTTTTTTTAGAATTTTTACCGGGTCTATTTTTATTCATACATCGTTGCTGTTTTTCCTTTGCGTCTGAAAGTTGCTCAGCACTTTAGTCATCTTCGGTTGTTTTTTAAAATCAAATGTGTGGTACAAAAACATTTTAATTAGATTTGTTACAACCTCAAAACTGATTTTAATTTCCAAATCTGGTACATTTCCGAACACAACAAAACTACTTTGTATAGACCTTGTATCAAGGGTGGAATGATATTTTCAAATAAAAAAATTAAACCCCCTATTCTTCCTTCTCCTCCTCCTCCTCCAGGTGATTGATGGGAAACTGGCTCCTTTCCTGTCCAAAGTGATCAAGTTTGCCAGCTCTCATGTGTTAAGCTGCAGTTTATGCCGAGAGAAAGGTTTCATCTGCGAGCTCTGCCACAACGGACAGGTCATCTACCCTTTCCAGGAGAATGCCACCCGCAGGTAACCGATCATCAGATAACTTTTTTTTTAAATTAATTTATTTATTTGTTTTTATTTAACCATGAAAATCCCATTGAATTAAAAAAAACCTTTTCAATGGAGTCCTGGCCATTTACACAGAAACCAACTACAAATGAGGAGGTTCTGGTTTTATTGAACAGATAAACAGCTTTATTTGCAGCTCATTTGACTTTGGCTGCGAAGACGGAAGCAGACCATCAGCTGAAGCTCTTCTCATTTTTCTGAGCATTACTTGAGCAACATTGTGTTCAGATTTTTGCGAGGAAGGGGCAGTAACTGTAGAGTGTGACCTGGCCTGGTGAAGTCTGATGAACTGACCCTTTACAATCTCGAAGCGAGGTCCGAATGTGTGTGTGACGCTTCGAGCAGCGAGACCGAGCCTGGTGTTTGTTAGTAACACTGTTTGTGCGAGGAGGGATTTTCTCGACACAGTCCAGAACCTCATCTTCATCACTGGAACTCGACGTGACGGACAGCAGGCAGATAAGAGCTAATCACAAGCGTTTTCTCAGAGACACACACATGCACAAACACACCCGCTTGTTGAGCTGTTTTATGACTTGTGAAGCAAGTGTGAAGTGTCCACTGATAACCGACGCATCTGCTGGACTGTGTCGACTCACTCGCTCGGACTCTGGTGGCGGAGGAAGTAAAAACAAAGATTTATTAGAAGTTGTTTGAATCAGGTGGACTACATTTGTTTTTTTTGACAAATCATAAACCAACTAGACTAATGCTAACTTGAAAATTTGGTTGGTTTGTTAGTAAATTCATCCAAAATGTAGGAGAATTCATCACTCTTGCAAATTGCCATGAGTACAGCTTTGTTACAACAGGTAACTAATGTTTAGATTAATTAAACGTTTAGAAATCTAAGAAATGACTTAAACCGATCTCTGCACGGATTTAGGTGTTAAACACTTTTGGGTGGATTTGTTTCACTCCGTGTTTCCAGGTTACATATCAACCCTCAGTGAGCAGCTGTTGATCTGAGCAATAAATTCTGCTTTATTCTACATTTAATTCTGATTTGTAGCTGGGTCATTAAAAGCAGCACTCCGCTGCTGCTCTGCGAGCTTTAAATCAGTATCAGTGACAGGTTGTAGATTCAAGATAAGAAGACTTGTTGCATTGACTGTTTGGATCTCACAGAGTCAAACCTCCTCCACTGAAAGGACTGAGATGAACAAACATGCTCATGTTTTTGTTATATGCCTCATTTCTTGTGGGGTTTGAATGGCTTCATTTGGGTTGCGATGCTTGGTGGTCTTTTAGCTGAGGGTTTCATCGTTGTTTTAGTGTGCTCCATGTTCAGATTGCTGCTTTTGTAGCGTGCCATGATCGTCTCTTATTTCTCTTTACCTGAAAGATTCCCAAACAGCTGCCTTATTAAAATATTTATCTAAGTATTTGAAGCGGTGACTTTCTGGAAACTTATCTTGCTTGAAACCATAACCCAGTCCAAGCCTAGTTCTCACTAAAGCTGCAGTCAATGGAGCAGCATCCGTTCAGATTCCTGCACTCCCGTCATATTGTGTATAGTTGTATTGACAGACGTGATACAGGGCTCCCACATGGTCCTAAAAAGTCTTTAAAGTCTTAAATTTACAAAACTGTATTTAATTTCTTAAAAAGTTCTTAAATTTGCCAGTTTAGGCCTTAAATTGCGTGACACTACAATGGATTTCGCATCACTTGGAAAAATAACAGCTGGAAAAAAACATCTCCACCTGTTTGTCCCAACCAATAAATCTTGACGAAGTCTGTATATTAGCCAATCAGAAAAAGTCTGAAATGTCTGACACACACATCTATGACATGATGTTAGTTAACTAGTTTCCTCCTGTTCCAACCTTACCATTATAATGAAATTTGAAACTAATTTATCGCTGGCATTGCAGGTAGAAATGATCGGGGAACTTTTAACCCAGCGCACACACAGGAAGCCTTTATTTATGCTTGAAATAAAGCAAACTTACAGTGACCTGAGATTTTTGTGTTAACATACAGTGTATTTTCTGTTTATGTGTGTGGTTGTTTTTCTTCAGTCTATCTTTTTTTTTTACATCATTTTGGTATTGCAGAGGGATCTGTGTTTTTAATTTAAAAAGTTGGAAGTGTTCAGAGCGGATCTGACCTGTCAGTCGGGGAAACCTGAAGACTTAACAGGTGTGTTTGTGCCGACAGGTGCGACGGCTGCGGCGCCGTTTTCCACGCAGAGTGCCGGCAGAAAGCCCAGCCATGTCCTCGCTGCGTCCGCAGAGAGCTCCACCACAAGAGGCCGTCGTCCTTCTGGTCCCCTGACGACGACAGCCCCGGCTGCTTCCACCTGCCCTACCAGGACACCTGAGAGCAGCGCACCTGCAGGGGCTGCAGCAAACGGGGCACCGCGGGGCCCCCACGCCGCACAAAGTGCCTGTGTTTCTGATCTCTGCGTCTGCTGGTTAAAGCTGGCTGCAGCTTTGACCCGAGGACAGACGCCGGAGCATGTGATGCACCGTCAGGTTTGCGTTTTTTATGTGTGTGCAGCCTGCCCACACACACTTCTGAGCTGAGCCTCCTTCGTCCTCCTGTAAAGAGCAAGGAGAAACCCAACTGCTGCGTCAGGCTTACTGACCCATCTACCGAGTATTTTGTAGTCAAACATCTTCACACGATTCCCCTCTCCTCTCATCTTCATCTCCTACACGTCACCACCTCCCTCCCATCTCTTATGTCAGGGGTTAACATGTAAAATCACAACTGGAACTGGAAAAATTCAAAATATTAGTGGCTCACTGGAATCTTCCACTCTTAGTGCTTCGCTTAAAAATGCAATTATTCATCAGCAAACAGAAAATGAATCAAATTTGTTCATTTATTTTTCAAATAGCACAAAATTTTCTGCTTTTTTGTGGGGTTAAATAAGCAAACTGAAACCTCAGCTGCTTTTGGCCTTTTAAAACTTTTATGTTTACATAGAAATAAAAAGGCATTCGAGGGAAATATTAAAGAATGAAACCCAACTGACAGTTGGCTGAGAAAGTTTTTTTTTTTTCAATTTATTTTATAAACAAAATGACTTCTGCTCTCCACTTGCATTCATGTCATTTGGACTCTGATTAAATATTAAAGGATGAGTTCACACTTAATGGGTCTATTTTAAAGCAATAGTCTGGTGCTCCTGTTGATAAAAGGGTTTTACAGGCCTTTTCTCCTGCTTTTCATTTAAAAGAGGTGGAAAATCCTTCTTTTTTTATTTTATGAGTTTTAAGCTTTTGTCCTTTGAGTTAATAAATCTCAGAAAGAAAACTAAGAAATTTAGGATCAAGATTTTGTCCACTTCTCTAATTGAGATGTAGCCTCTTCTTAGTTTAAGAAAGTGGAATTTTTGAATATTTTTCATGAAGTGAAGATGGATTTTTGCCCCATAATTTGCTTCCAATGTAGTTCATGAGCATATCTCGTGAGCAGCATGGACAGGAAGAGTTATTACAGCAAGCTAATAAATTAATGAGTATACATACAGTGTAACCTCAGTGTAGTTTTTAACAGTTATAAAGTGTGAATCAATCTGTTAACCATCAGAAAAGGCTTCAGAATAAGAGCAGAAAGCCTTGTTCAGCTCAAAATGCTGAAGCTCAACACGCCCCAAACACACTGCAGCCGATAAACCCCAGAAATCAGTAAATCCTGTTCTGGTGTGACAGATTTAAGAGGACAGATGACACGTTTAGTAAATTATTACAACTAAAATTAGACTTTCAAATACATGTTAATGTGTCAGTCTGATAACAAAAACACAAAACTGTATATTTAAGCTTAGAATATGATAATTGGTTTGACAAATTGGACTAAACTTTAGCTCATGTCTGAAATATTTGCACGTTTATGTGACTTTAGAACCAGGCTAAATGTAAGAAATTTCATCCATGGGCCAGATGTATAAATGATGCACACATGTGACTTCACAAACGGGTATCTTTAAGAAAGAATATCATAATACTCACACATTCAGACCAATGATGCATGTTTTAGAACAATTTAACCCTGATGCAAATACTGTATGTGGAAATGGGTTGACATAATTTCATATAAAACTGACAATTTCAGCATGACAGTATTTTTTCTCCCAATTTTCCTGCTGTTAAAGTTATTGTTCATATGAACTGTAGCTGCAGTAAAATGTTCTGATTTTCTTGCACAAGAGAGGAAGTCATGTTAATAAGCATATGTGAATATAAAGTCACAAATAGTTGCTGTCAGGCACAAACCTCCTATCTCCATTTTACATCTGTCAAAAACCCTCTACTTCATGTGAGATTGATTTGGTTGAAATATTTAAAAAGTACATAAATAAATGAATACAATAAAATATATGACTATAATGTAAAAAAAAACACAATACAAGGTTTGATGATACTGGGTCCAGTTTTTACAATAAATAAATAAATAAATAATTTCCTGAAAAATAACAGTTTTGGACATTCAGTAGGAGGTTTGCACCCGACAGAAGCGAAATGTGACTTCATGTTCACATTTGTGTACATGAGCGTATGCACAGTGTATCATGAAAACACAGAGTTTCATGCATCTGGACTCTGATGGCGAATCTAAAAGTGTTGTGTTTATCAATTATCTGATTGGTGCATGAGAGAAGCTTCACACCACTGATCTATTTATACCTTTTTTTTCAGCTGGTCAAGCTAAAAACTGACGTTAAAACTTTTTGTGTCTGAAACCAAGCTAGCCAGGATAATCCTGCTCCACATCCGAGCTAAAGCTCAGCTACAGGTTGGAATTAACTCAGTTCAACATGCCAGAGCCCATGAGTAATCTAATAAGAAGGCAGATTTGGTTACGCTGTGATTTTTCCTTTGGAGGAAGTTGCTTTAAGATGAAGGAAATCTTAAAAGAGGCACTATTTTCCAGAAAAAAACAGCTTACTGACATCAGACTACAGCGGTGCAACTATAAGTGTTTGGGACACGTGAAGATGCTGCAGGAGGTTTCCACAAGGACGTTTAGGTTCCTCCATTTTTGTTGTACCTTTTTCCAAAACTTAAGCAACTCCATCAACACAAACAAACCTTTCGACTCTTATTAAAGTCTTCAGGGAGACTATTTGATGTTTTATCAAACCATAATAATAAAATCTATAGATAGATGTGATGGAAGTAGAGAAATCCCTCCATCCTTCCTCCCTCCTCTGATTAAATCTCCTTTTCCTCAACCTAACCGATGTGTAGATGTGGAATCAGTGTTCCCCTCATGTAAATGTAAAATGCAAACAGACTTTTGGTAAAAAAAAAAAGGGACTCAGTCTGACTGTAAGATAAAAGGGGCAATAATATACTGTAACTTATTCTTTCATTGTTGCCTTCCCCCTCTCCTCTCCTCTGTGATTCTACTTCCCGTTGTGCTTTATTCATGCAGAATCTATCAGACATGATAGCAGCTTTAGCTTTTTGGTATCTCTATGCAACTTAGATGGCCTTTATATCCCACCTTGTGTAAAAGTCAGGAAGCACTTCTAGTTCCTGAATACGACCGCGCTTTAGGGAAGTTTTAGGGAAGTTTTGGCTTTTCTTTCAGAGTTTGTTCATCTTTTTTGGTTTACGTTCAAATCTGATGCAAATCTTAAAACCGTCCATGTTTAGTCAGATGCAGTATTATTTGTTTTTTTTCATGCACAGTTCTGGATTCATGGACCGCAGCTTTAAAGTGGAAATGTGTGAATTTATGAGATTGGTGGAAGCGTAGCTGCTTTATTATGTCTGCTACTTTTTCATTTTGGGAAACAGAAACTTAAGTGTGACCAGACTGCTTTCATTTGTGCCATTTTCTCATCTTTTCATCATGTTTGAGCCGTAAAAGCTGTTAGAATATGAAGTGGATTTATGAGGGAACCAGTTGCTGCTTTTTGGTTTAGGAAAATGTATTTTGTGAAACACGAAGATCAAACACGTGTGTGTGTATGTGTGTGTGTGCGTGTGTGTGGAACTGGAACTTAATTGGCTGATGTGGTTTCACTTAATAACAGAAAAACTGCACTGACATGTCAGCTGGGTTGAAGTCGTGTTTTTATTTTGGCTCATTTTTGTCTGGACATTCGATGGAAGTATTTTTGAGTTTTACTGTGAATTATTTTTCTTTGTTTTAATATATTCTGCTATTTATTGTTTGTAACTGTGAAGCTCAGCAGGTTTCAGGGATCTTTAACAATTTTGCTCCAAACCATCCACCATAAACCAAGATGCACTTCGCTTACTGTTTCACCTCAACACGACCCAAACATGCAATGAAGTGACTTTCCACCCGACACTGATGACTTGTATAAGAATGTGCAGTAAACTTCCCCGGTGAAGTTTGTTAAAGATTGTAAACTGTTTAAATCTAAAGTAGAAATAGAGCTATATGCTTAGTTTGTCGTATTGCACAGAAATGTGTTGATTACTCATAAAAAACAAATAAACGACCTTTTCCTGAGACTCCACACAGCACTGACTGGCAGATCTCAGATTACTGGGAAACAAAATGGGACAGAACCTTTATTTTTTAGCTGGTGGTTCGTTGCACACACTGCACATGTGAAATATTCAGAGCTCAGACTACCACACACCAAACCGGGAGACAAATCCTTTACGCTCATATTTAGGGGTACCAGTCAGGTGGTCGATAGTCAGGGATCAAGCACTCCGTCTCATGTGGGCTCCATAAAACCATGACCTTAACTTTCCTTCTTTCTTTTTTGTTTCTAGACTAATGTTAAGAAGTTTTCTTTATAAGCGCAAAGTTTTACCATGAAACTAGAAATGTTCAGCTTCCTAAGAGGAAATGATACATGATGATCCTTTTTCTAAGGTGCAGCAAATGCAGCATGATTTGGAGGCAGGGGGATGTGCTGATGATGAGGCAGCTGGATCATTCTACTGTGATCTGAAAGCGCGATGTAGAAATCTACCACAGATATGCTGAGTTTGCTGAACGAGTCATTAAATAATAATACTGCATGTCTATGAGGTCGTCCATGGTGGGACTCATTAAGCTCATTTGTTTAGAGTTACATGGTCCATAGAGGTGGTAGAAAACCGAAGCACAGTGAGAGAGCACAAGTTATAAATCATCACCCTCAAAAACCTGCTGAGCTCTGTAGCTTCATCTTTTTAGCTATTTTTTTTTTTCCTTCCTTTCTGATGTCTGTTCAGTCACAAACTCGGAAGTGCAGGTTTGTGTGGTTCTCTTCCTCTTGCACAACTCGTATTTGAAGATGCTGACATTTCTCTGTTGTGTGTGAGATGTGTGTCCTGTCCCAATGAGATCCATGATGAATTTTAATTTATATGTTTCGGGGTAAAGTTGATCTCTTCATCTCATTTTATGAATGAAAATGACTTTCCATTGTTACTCCACAACTGGGAACTTCTATGTTTCGGGCACATTATGATCACTGCAGACAAATATATTGTACAGTATTTAAGTGAAGTAACTGGGCTGGAACATTTGTCTATTTTGCACTTTATAAGTTATTTTTTTCATCATTGTTGATTTTTCACTGCAGCCAAACTCTTATGCAAGAACTAGGAGTTTCATTTTTTTTGTTTGTTTGTTTGTTTGTTTTGTTCCGTAGTCTAAGCAGCCCTTCCTCATGTCTGGTTTTGTTCGAATTGATCTGCTATCCACTGATGCCAATAAAGACAAACTTATTAACTATAAGTGAGTGTTTAAATTCTCTGTGGAGAAATGTACATTTTGTTTGGCTGGTACTCTACCTGTTACCAAATAGCTAATCATGCAATTACACAGACCGCTTGCAGATGATGGAACAGTAACAGTAACTCAAGCAGCCACTGGTTATAACCAGGTTATACAGAACACACACATCCAGACAGATGGGCTACAGCAGCAGAAGATCACACCAGGTGACACACCTGTCAGCAGAGAACAGGAAACTATGATTTACACAGACTTAACATAGAAAATGAAAAAACATTGTGTGGTCTGATGAGTCTTTATTTCAGCTGCAACATTCAGATGAGAAGCTCAGAGTTTGGTGAAAACACCATGAAATCATGGATCCATCCTGCCTTACATCAGCAGTTCAGGCTGCTGCTGCTGGTGTAATGATGTGTAAGTGTGCATTACTATATCTGTAAGAATACACCATGGCTTATTTGTCATGCTTTGTATGATCAACCAGAATTGGAAAGTAACTGGATAAATACAGTGGAGTGAGAACATGTTGGATTTGAAGTGTTTATGGTGCTAATAAAAAAAAGAAAGAAAAAGAGAGTAGGCCTGTACAGTAAATGATTTTGAGCATTTTGTTCGAAAAAGTCTTTCAGTTGATCACAACAGACCAGACTTGACAGTTCTGTGCATTTGGTTGGGAAAATAATGATAGACACCTCTTACATGAACAGGTGCTGTCAAATGTCCAAATATTCTGGATGGACTTCACTGCCTGATTCACGTTTGCAGGGAAAGTAATTAATTTAAATCTTTATTTTTCTAAATGAAATATTTTATTTAGATGGAGTTTCCTACAACTCAACAGAAAGAATGAACATACACAGATAAATCTGGAATATTTTAGCAGTGAATGAACATATTCACTGCTATTTTTATTTGAACTAAAACATATAAAAGCAACTAATTTCCAATAAAAATGAGCTTATTGATTCCCAGATTTCGATGATTTCACATCCAGAGTAGAGCGCTTTATAGCTCTTTCGTTTATAAGCAAAAATATCCTTTTCAGAGACTCATATGTATTTAAAAGACTGGCTGAGAAAATGCAATGTGGACAATCAGAGGCCATTTCTTTATTATGATAATAACAAAAATGGATTAAAATGATATTTCCCATATATGAAGTGTGGAGTGTAAATTGTGTGCATCTGGAAGCAACAGTGCAGACAAGTGAAACAGGCCTTCTTCGGATTACAAAAACAACCCAAATTGAGATGTAGGAATGAAAACAAACAGCAGGAAAATGAGCCTGGATGTCTCAGTGGTGATCATCAGAATTATCTCCATGTTAATGCAAAACTCCTTCATGTCATATACAAATACTCCAAATAATAACAATAATTATCCAAGTCCACCACGAAGAGAAGAATTCATGATTTACAACCATTCAGAAAAGCCAAGAATGGAAAGGCGGGTTGAATTTGGTCTAAAATTTCTCCAAAATCTGCCTGAACAAAAATAAAGCAGACTTGACATAAGAGTCAATAATTTGATCTCAGCCAAATCAAGGTTGATTTTTGTTAAACTTATGGCAAACAAAACTTAATGCAGCTGCTGCAAAGGTTTCACACTTAAGACCTGCAAAGAATTGTCCAAAAATAGCTAAAAATGTTTATTTTATTTGTTGTATGTTAAAATTTCTCCTCAGTTTGTATGTGACAACTTTCAAACTAACAGAAACAGCTAAAATCTAAAAGACGAGTCACTCTCTGACAGCTGGGGATTATCAAACTAAGAGAAATGCAGCTCGATGTGGAGCTATGGCAGCTACTTTATATAAAGTATGCACAATGTTTTTCATTCTGTGTTCAGGTAAAAATGAGATATGATGGAAGAAAGAGAAAACAAAGTGTTGCAATGAAAATCTTTTGGCCCACACAGAATTCCAGGTGTATAAACAGTTTATAGAAAAGGCATCCAAAGATGGTCTGAAATGGACTCGAGCATAATCAGACTCAATTTAAAATTCAGCCAGTCTAAACGAACCCAAACAGAGACTAAGGAAACATGAAGCTCCTGGAGTTAACAAGCAGCCAAAGACAAAAAATACCAAATAAACAAACCAAAAAAAAAAAAACTCTTCATCGTAATTCTCCTTCCATCTCTTCTTCTGATTGAGCCTTTATCTGCTCAGGAATGTGCCAGAGGAGCAAACAAACAACGGAGCAGCCACAGAGAAACACTCAGGATCATTTAAATGTAGTCTCACATATGGAAAGGAGTCGTCTCCTGAGGACCCCAACCAGAAAACTAACCCCCCAAAATCCATTTAATAGCTCAATCGCTAATAGCTCAATTTCTCCCTCAGGGAGGTCAGTTCATTTGTCCTACAAATCATAATGGAGTTGTCCGATGTATTACCGTCCAATCAGCCTTCAAATGTCTCCTCCAGCTTCTTCATCTTGTACTAATAAAGACTAAAATGGCAGCTGACCCCAAACTTCACACAGCAGATAAACCAAATGCTGGTTTCATGTTGGGAAAATGTCCTTTTATATGTAGGGTTTATGGTTTCACCAGAGAAAAGCATGGTGCTGGCCAGGAGCTGCTGCCTGTTAGGTGGATCTGTTTCCGGTGAGGACTGGACTGACAGAACTGGCCTTCGTCCCCGTTCCTGTTCACGACTTTTATGAGAAGATTTTTAGGAGTGGGTTGTTGATCCTATTTCTACTGGGGAGGTCGGGGAGAAAAGAAGGGGAAGGAGGATCAGCCCAAAAAAAAAAGCCGGGGAAAAGGGGGCTCCGGGAAGGAACTTCCGGGAGGGGGGGGGGGGGGGGGGGGGAGGAGGGGGGGAGAGGAGTAAGGAGAGAGGATTACTAGGACTGCAGACGGGGGGGGAAGAAGAAGAGCAAAAATCTCAAAAAATACCCAAAAACCCGGAGAGGGGCCCCGAGGAAGGAGGGAGAGGGGGGGGAGAAGCGACAGAGAGAGGGAGGGCGGAGGGGCCACCGGGCGCCCCGGGGGGGGGGCCCTGCGGGAGTCACTAACCCTCGGATAAGGGGGACGCTCCAAGCCCACAAAAAAGGGAGAGGGGGGTTCGCAATTGTTTTTTTTGCTAGCTTGTGTCATTTTCTGTCTAACTTCTTTGTTGATGACAAAAAGCTCAGATTTCAGCTCAGTCGTTTACAAACCAATCAGCTGAGCTCTCAAGCTGGACGTGATGAACCTACTGATGAAATAAAATAAAGTTTTTCCCACTTCTTTAATTTACTTGTAGGCAAAACTCTTCATTTCTTCTAATTCTGCCATTAAAACAGAAAACAGCTGCACTGACTCACTGAAATGTGCTAACACATACAGGTGTACAATAATTATATGCTTCATTTACCCATCTGGCAATGTTTGTTCCCTCATTTTATCCATCATAGCTGTACTGGGAACATTGGACTGACATATTATACTGCTCAGGAATCAGATAGATATGCTCAGGGGCCCACAGTAGTTCAGCTTTGTTTGGGGACCTGAACTGTGGTCAGGTCCACCTCCTCAAACAGTAGGCCACCAGTAAAAGTCAAGTTTGTACATCACTGTCAAGTTTGCTGTCAAGATCTGCCGGATGACACGTCAGGCGCTGTCAGTGGAACAACTTCTGATGAAGGCGACAGCTGATCGCCGAAACTGTCAAGGTAAAAAATCAAACCTTACTTTTTTTTCACTATTGATGTCTGAATAGAAAACACGGTGATGAACATTTTCGAGCCATAGTTTGCACACTTCTAACAGGCTATTTTGTATGACAACTTTTATTAATCATCACCTGCTGAAAAAAAACAGCTTGACCAGCTGAGGCACAAGCTAAATTATGTCCAAAACACAGCTTAGACCAGCTAGCTACAGTTGCTGGTCTACGCTGTGTTTTGGCTGGTTTCTATACCAGCTAGTTAGCTGGTTTTTAGCAGCCTGAGCCCACTGAAGAGCAGCTGTTTTGTCATTTCAGGTTGTCTTCAGGAGTAGTTCTGGCTTCTTGAAGGACATTTAAAAGCTCTTCTTTGGATGTTTTCTGCTTTTTGTTCCATTCTTTGTCAAGATGATCCCACACTGCTTCTATTGTAATGAGGTCAGGGGCCTGGGGAGGATTTATCACTCCATCAGACCTGTTGCTGCTGAGTTTCAGACCAGCTCTTGAAGGGGGAAAAGACTGAGGTTTGCTGAATGACACACCTCAGTCCACTTCCCCTCTTTGAGAACTGCATCTTGACAGCCAAATTTGCATGGAGACCATTTCTGATGAGGCTTCAGTGAACAGTTGTAGCTCTTTCAGAATCACTTTAAAATTGGTTTAGAAGCCACAAAACAAATGGGAACACACTGGCTGTCTTTGTGGAAAAAATTACTTCATGGCGCAGTTTAAAGGTCAGGTTTGTTTTATTGTTGCTTTGTAAAGCGTCCTTGGGTGCCATGAAAGGCGCTATGAAATAAAATGTATTATTATTATTATTATTATAAGGTAGCTGGAAAAAAAAAAAGACAAGTCTGACTGGTTGGAAGTAAACTGAAAAAATGAGGATTCTTCCCCAGTACAGAAAGCAGAACTGTAAATGCGAGACTTGTAAAGATCTCTGCTGTGTAAAATGTCGCGATACATTTGGATAAACTCCATCTGCTGAGGACCATGTGATATGAACAAAAGCTCCCCTCACAGCGAGATACTGGCTTCACGGGTCACAGCCAAACTACCAATCAAGTACACGGTTTGCTGACATGACACATGCTAACGTGTCAGTTATCAGCCGTTTGTCAGCTTATGAGCTCATGAGCTGAGCTGAGAGAAAATTCGTGTGAATAAAAGTGCACGGAAACCTTCCCGAGTGAATGTGGACGTGGTCTGAGGGAGCAGGGAGCCTGAAACCGTTCGTCTGCAATGTACGTCGAGCAGCGGTCGCAAATTAAAGCTGAGTGTCGACCGCGCTTAATTGTCATCGCCAATTAGTGCATTGTGGGACGCCCACAATGGATCAACTGTAGCGAGTAGAACCAGGTCCTTTGTGCTTCTCCAGTGGCCTGCGAGCCAGTCAAGACTCATTTAGGACCCGAACAACGATGGAGCAGAAATGCCAACGTAAATGAAAACAAAAGACAGTTTAAGGAGGAAAAGGGGACGAAGGGAGGAAAAAAAGAGGAGGTAGAGGAGGAGGAGGGGGGACGTGGACAACGGTCACAGAGGAGGGAAGAACCGGGCCTCTGCTCTCACAACATGACAAGTGTATGCCTTTGACACACACTGCTGCTACACAAAAGCTGGCAGGGCC
This sequence comes from Atherinomorus stipes, assembly GCA_023101725.1. Lineage (NCBI taxonomy): Eukaryota > Metazoa > Chordata > Actinopteri > Atheriniformes > Atherinidae > Atherinomorus > Atherinomorus stipes. The sequence goes on from JALJCO010001162.1 coordinate 110,502, forward strand.
CCAGTGTTCCCAGTGACCTGGTTGTTCAGAGGCTCGTTTGGCCACATCGAAGCTTTCAGCAGGTTTCAGCCGAGCAGAATGTCTGTTTTTACCAGACTTAAAGGACACATCCACTATTTTATAATGAAACTATTGATAAAAAAAAGAAAAAAATCTTCCTTTTTCAGTGATTTCAATGAACAAAACTTCTTCACTTGCATTTAACATATTCATTCCCAGATACAGGATTATTCTAGAAATCACTGGTTTGACATTTTAATAATTTATATTATCAATCTGTCACATTTCACACTTTTTAAGAGTCCTTTCCCTCCACCAAGCTACTAGTTTTCATTATTTTAATGTTCTCAGGCATTACTGCTGGTTGATGGTGGAAAAAGTAAAAGAAAAAAAAAAGAGCCACACAACAACACAACAATGTCCACAGTGACGGACATGAAGTCTGCTCTCAGTGAAAAATCACTGCAGTCAAACAAGCTCCAAGTCTCTGCATGTTTTCATGCTGTGCTGACATGAAAGTGGGCAGGAATACGCTGGAGGCACGCTCTGTGGTAAAGTTCACATCACTGGCAGGAAACGTCCTAAAGGTGTGTTCAGATTGGATCAATTATTATGGAACGTTCAGAAACAACACGACTGCATTAAGTCGAAGAAAAAGTCACATGAATGCACTAATATTTAATCTCTCCTTTCAGAGGTTGCAGTTTTGAGGTATTTGTACCAAGAGGCAAACTCCGCTGGAAAAGGGTGAAGCCCGGAAGTTAAGTTTAATAATTGTAATTCTTTCTTGATCCACTAGGGGCTGGCTCCAAAACAGAGCAAATCCCTATAGACTCCCATGTTAAAAAAGCCAACTTCCCAGCGGAAATAAACATGTTTACAGCCCATTAAACCTAAAATCATTTTAGGGTTAATAGGTCAGGTTTACCTTCATGTCAACTGTGAGGGGTGAATTTTTTTATTTTAACGCATCCGTTTAGATGTTATTTAATCTTGCAATTACACATAATTAGGGGTGTAACCTTTTGATTGACATGTGACGGACTGGATGCCAGCCTGCTGGCCGGTGGCTGACAGTCAGCTCCTTGTTTGCTCTCGGTAACATCTCAGTCTGCTGCAGAGTAACAAAATGGTGGTTTTTAGTAGCTAACATTAAGTCCAAACATGCCTTTACTTTTCTCTCACTGCTTAGGAGGCTAATCTTTGTTAGCTCTTGTTAGTTTCGAGTTAGCTCGGTTTGCATTTAGCCCAGAGCATGTTTGCTATCAATCATTTGTCCTGAGGCCACGCCTTGCCCATTTCAGTTTTTTTCCGGGAGTGATGACATATGTAACACAGCAAGATGGCGATGGTGGCTTCACTTCCCCCTATTCAGAGGTGACCGGATATACGTCCATTTATTTTTAGAGTCTTTGATTTGTATGATGGCTGAGGATTCATGGTGCTTTAACTGAACTTGTATAAGGCAGGTACAGTGCAAAAATCTTGAGTCACCTCGCATTTCTCCATATTTTCTTTCCAGGAAGCCAGAAGTTATTGTAAGGTTTTATAAGTGGTCTTCAACAACAGCTTTTCTGGTTTTCTGGTTTTCTGAGGGTCTTTTAAAAGTCCTCTTTGGACAATGAATTAGAGCTTAAAGTTTTGTTTGTAGGAAAAACAAATGAAAGAGCAAAAGAAGAGTAATGCACACTCCTTTACATATTTCTATAGATGTTCAGCATTGGCTGTTTTACAGATATCCGATATACTGATATTGTCCGACACTGTCCTTAATTTCCAAAGCTGATCTATGCAGATAATTGTGGGATTTATATCTTATATTTTAACAGATAAAACTTCATAAAACATGAGAGATACAAAATATGAGTGTCTCTCATATATAACTATATTCTGCTCCGAGAGCAAAAATCCCAAAACAGCCTTAACTCAGCCAGAGGAGTTCATTTTGGACATCTGGCTGCCATATATAAGATACTAGCAGGCATTAGCCAACATGCGGCTAATTACAATGCTTCTGACAACTTGGTAACTTAACCAACAACTTAAAACCAGACATATTATAAGCAGCTTCAAAGCAAGTCAGTCTGTAGCAGCAGCAGCTGCACCATAGTCACATGACTCTAAAAGGAATGCTGGGATATGAAGTTCTTACAGAATAACAGGGACTTTTCTACATGCTGGACCAATGGAACAAGATCTCACAAGATTTTGTTAGTAAAAATATTAAAACGATAAAACCAATACAGATATTTTCCAATATCACAGTTTAATGCTGATATCAGCCGATAATATCAGACATCTCTACATGTTTCCCATTTTCATGACAGTATATAAAGAAATGAGGGATGGCTCAAGACTTTAGCATAAAGCTGTAAAAGAAAATGTAACTTAGCAGAAAAAATAATGAAATCTGTGGTTGATTATTTCTCTCTCATAATAATATCAGCTGGTTTTGAATTTCACTTTGAAAATGTGAGAATGTGGGATTAAAAAAGTAAAGATTCTCTGACATTGTGTCGGTAAGAGCATGGGTGTTTTCCTCCTGCATGCTGTAAGTCCAGAAGCGAGGCTGTGCACACACAAACAGCACATTATCTGAAAATCATCATTTGGGAAGGATATTTCCTAAAAGCTGGTTTTCAGGGCCTCAAAACTGGGTTTGCATGCTGACAAAATGTGCATAGAAAAATCTAAATAGACATGTAGATGTGGACCAGGCCAAAACCTCTCCATCATGAGCAGAATCAAGCTAGGTTCCCTTTCAATACTTTATGGATCATTTTAGCCCCAGATATCCTCCATGTAGAGCTCTGATACGGAGGCTGAAATTACAGGATAATTCCAGTTTATTTAAAGAGGGGGTTTCATGTCATTATTAGGCACATAAATCCCTTTTATGGCACAACCAAATACCTGTGTTACCTTCAGTAGTTCTGAAAATACAGTAAACATAAAAAACAACCTAAAGAAATGTGACTTCACTCCATGTCTGTATGTGACACCTTAAAAAATCACCACTGTCCCTTTAAGAAGCCTCCTGCTGTTTCTGACATGCCCACTCCACTCATCACAACACTCATGCTCTGATGGGGCGGAGCTCAGCAGGGGAGGGGCTTCGTGGTATGGGAGGTGCTCTGTGGTAGCAGCCGTTCTGGCAGCCATGTTGGTTTCCACAGGAGATTCAGGGATTTCTAAAATATCCGTGAATGAGTCAAAATAACCCCCGGGGCATGTTTTATGGGGAGGGAATGACATGATAACATAATAAAAAGCTCAAAAAGGTTAATTTTGCATGTTACCCCCCCTTTAAACTGTACCTGCTGTTAACTTGAGGCTGTATTTCTTCAGCTTGTTCCAGCTGTGTCGGAAAGATTCAGCGAAATGACACACAAACCGCCAGATGGTAGCAGCTGGTTATTTCTGAGTTTACCTTCAGTTTGGTTTTATGATTCATGTCAAGTTTACATTCTTTGCAAAGCTGCTCAGGTGAGTCACTGTGATATATGGCATTTTGGTATTTTCCACGTCTACTGTAGAAGTGAAGGGCCCAAAGTTGATGTGACCATAGAAGCCCTGGATCCACGTTGATGGGAAATAAGTTGTGATAGTGGTCTCTTCTTTTGTTATTACTTGAGTCTTTGTAAAATAAAGCCAGCCAGCTGGGAAAATCACCACAAGCAATCACATATGTTTGTGCATGTGTGTGTGTGTGTGTGTGTGTGTGTGTGCACCAGAGATTGATTACCTCCAGCTTTTCCACATGAACTGTTCACTGTTTGCTTTAATCTATCAGAGTAACCTGAGTGAAGGGAGACCGGGTCTGAAAAGGCTTGTCTCGGCTGATATGCTGAGCACACACGCCCTCATCACTAAACACACACACAAACACACCTTCTCAGACCTTTGTCCTCCAGAAAATGTGGTGATCTTTGTCCCATGTGACTGAGAATAAAAGCCAGGGGATCAGGAACTGAGCAGCACAGATTTAGTTTGCAGTTAGTTTGAGTTGTGCTCGTGGAGCAGAACTTAAGATATTCACATTAAAACTGTGATTTTGTCAGACGTTCACCCTGATAAACGCAGATTTGAAGTATCTGGGAGGAGGGACGTGACCCACTGGACACAGTGATACAACTGCTGCCTATAAAAGACAAGAGAGCAAATGTTGCTGCTGCGTATCCAAACAGCTGAAGGCGCTTAAATAGAGGATGAATAAATGGATTCATCAGAAAACGGTGGTCCAACAGCACCAGGTGGGCCACATCTGGGCCAACGACTGAAAGTTTAACCCCATAATGAAAACTTAAGTGGAGATGAATCCAAAGATTAACAGGATTTCTTTCTAAATCTGCTGCAGTTCAGCAATCAGCTGATATAAATGCTGTGAAAAATCACAACAAACACAACTTTACAGCATCGAATAAAACCATCAGCTTCCCATCCAGAACCAATAAAGTCTGTCTGTCCCTCTAAGGAAAGGTTTTGAACTTTGATCATTTCTGATAGACAAAATAAATGAAGACATTTATCACAGGTGGAAAAACTATAACTCTAGTCTGAAGTCAATACTGCTCTATGATCACAATAAACTCCTGAAAATACACCATTCTAATTTCACTTATTAATTATCAAAATAACTTAATTAGCACAGAAAAAATGTATTGGACATGTGATCTGATAAACTGACACAGTGTTTTACCCAATTTTAGGTTGAAAATCTTTTGAGGCAAAATTGGGATTTGGGGAAATACAAATAAGCAGACAGAAGATGGAGCATATGGAGAATTACTGTTCCCTTAACTGTAACAGTAACAATATGTGTTATAAAAGAATAGTCATAATCATTCAGTGTGCTGTGGGTGTGTGTGATATTTGTTTTCACACACAGAGTTCAATAGTATTGCATTAAATGTGTCTAGAGAAACTAGATTGGCAACAAACTGAGATGCGAGGGTTGTCAGGGATCGTGGACGTGAAACGTATATTATCAATTCTTATTAATGTTCTGTTTGATGAAGAAACTAACTAATGCAAGAAAAAACAGATTAGGGTAAAAAAAAAAGACTGACAACCAACACATTAAGCAAATATGTTAAATACTGGGGGAAATTATAATTCTGCATTACTGTGTGTGTGTGTGGTCTTGTCAGTGGCTGGAAAGACCTGATTCATCATCTAGTACCTTAACCCTCTCCTGGTAACTCCTAATGCAGGAAGTCATAAATACAACTTACTGATACATTCATGTGCTGTTGGAAATCAGAACTGTCCCAGCTTGCAGTGTGTGTCAGCAGCATTTGGATGCATAGAGGATGCTTTAATCTTCAGGCTTCACTGAGCTGCAGAATAACCAAATAATAAAAAAGTAAAAATAATCAAGGATTGTTTTTTTTTAACTCCACATTGACACCACGAGTTTAAAGGATTATAGAAGAGACAACGTTCAACATCAACTTTAATGAACCACAATTCAAATACATTTGAATGTGAGAAAAAATACAGATGTTTAACAAGAAATTAAGAATCAAACTCATGATTAATGCAGAAATGTTCAGTTTTAAAATTATGTTTTATTTATTTATATTCATAAATGGCAAATTAAACTAGGACACATTCATTTTGAGCTGTATTTACTGTATAATGCTACTAAAAATCATGAAGACAGTTAGCCGAGGTACAAACATTCAAATAAATTCTTTGGAATAATTGAAGTCTTGCATCAATAAAATTAGCAACATGTTTCATGAAATTGCTAAATGAGACTGGGAAAAAACGTACGACATAATTCCGCATCATCATTTATCTCAGAATGAAGAGGGCTTTTTTAAAATCAAATGTTCCACTGACATACGAATCAAAGTAGACTGATGCAGTCATATTTAAATGAAAAACCACTTTCACAACCGACACAAATGACAGAATCCGGAATAAATCTTTCCACATTCTCTCAGAGGTTTGTGTTAACGCCATTTCAGTTAACACATGGCAGAGGAGCGCTTAGTGGTGACATTTCCGATGACCTGAAACGCATCAAAGCCGCTGCGTGGTGAGAAGGCGCTGCTGCTTCAGACGGACTTTATTTCGTCCTCGGGCGCAGAGAGCGCAGCAGCGCGCGCTGCCCGTACGTCACAACACTGGGGAAGTTTTTACTCTAAAGGACTATTCGGATTATTTTTGTGTTTTATTTATTCTGAGACAACGGTGTGGACTTTTTGTTTTGTTGTTTATGTTTAAGTTGAGGACGGAGGTAACCGAGAAGGCGCATCAAGTGGATTTTACGCAGAGCGGAGACTTTGGGACGTTTTGCTCACTTTTGACAGCAACACTGTGATTTTGGTTATCATCATTTTGCTGACCCTTTTATTGATTGCTTTTAGTCTTTACTTTTTGAGAATGGCGCTCATGGCGCACACTTCGGCGCATGCGACATGTCAGGAGGACACGGGGCTGGTAAAAATCTTACTGGGTCGTTAATTTTATTGAAACGTGACTGCCGGATATGAACTTTCTCCGTAAAGATTGCGGGGGCTCTGGTGAATGATTGACAGCGTTTGCAGGGCGCGAGACAAACTGACTTTCCTGTCAGAGTTCGCCTTGATTGGAAGATTTCACAGAGTTGAAGGTGCCTTTACTTCAGGAGCTGAATGAAACGGTGTTTCTAACTGACCCAGGAGAAGTTTCCAGCCATGAACTTGTGTTAAAAGAAGCTCTTGAGCCATCCAGTTATTGTTTTACTTTTTACTAAGTTTACATTAGTCAGATTATTAATATTTATTTGGTATGTACATGGCATCAACTATAAGACTCATGCCGTGCAGCCCGGAGCTCCCGCGGGTCCTGATGCTGCTTCTATTGCTGCTCTGGTGTCCTGGTTTCACACGAGGAGCCTCCAAGGACCTGGTATGTGAACCCATAACCGTCCCCATGTGCAAGGGCATTGGCTACAACTTGACCTACATGCCCAATCAGTTCAACCATGACACCCAGGAGGAGGTGGGGCTGGAAGTGCATCAGTTCTGGCCCCTGGTCCGTATCCGCTGCTCTCCGGACCTGCTCTTCTTCCTGTGCAGCATGTACACACCGATCTGCCTGCCGGACTACCGCAAACCACTCCCACCCTGCCGCTCTGTGTGTGAACGGGCCAAGCGGGGCTGCTCCCCCCTCATGAGTCAGTATGGCTTTGAGTGGCCTGAGAGGATGAGCTGCGAGCAGCTGCCCCAGCTTGGTGATGAGATCTTATGCATGGACCAGAACAGCAGCGAAACCACAACTATGGCTCCCCCATTCCCTAAATCCACCCCCAAAGTCAGGACCAGACCTCCCAGCTCCTCACAGTGTGACAGGGAGTGCCGCTGTCGAGACCCCCTGGTGCCCATCAAGCGGGAGTCCCACAGTCTGTACGGCCGGGTCCACACCGGCCCCCTGCCCAACTGCGCCCAGCCCTGCCACCTGCCTTACTTCTCAGCAGACGAACGCGCCTTCACCGGTTTCTGGGTGGGACTCTGGTCGGTGCTGTGCTTCATCTCCACGTTGACCACCGTCGCCACCTTCCTCATCGACATGGAGCGCTTCAAGTACCCCGAGAGGCCCATCATCTTCCTGGCTGCCTGCTACCTCTTCGTCTCCCTGGGTTACATCATCCGGCTGGTGGCAGGCCATGAGCGGGTGGCGTGTGGCGCCAGCAGCGTTGGCAGCAACCAGCTGCACATCCTCTACGACGCCACCGGCCCCGCTCTCTGCACCCTCGTCTTCTTGTTGGTGTATTTCTTCGGCATGGCCAGCTCCATCTGGTGGGTGGTGCTGTCCTTCACCTGGTTTCTGGCTGCGGGGATGAAGTGGGGCAGCGAGGCCATCGCCGGGTACTCGCAATATTTCCACCTGGCTGCCTGGCTCATCCCAAGCGTCAAGTCCATCGTGGTCCTCGCCCTCAGCTCGGTGGATGGGGACCCTGTGGCTGGAATCTGCTACGTGGGGAACCAGAGTTTGGAGAACCTGAGGGGATTCGTACTCGCACCTCTAGTGGTTTATCTCTTCACTGGCTCACTTTTCTTACTCGCCGGCTTTGTTTCTCTGTTCCGCATCAGGAGCATCATCAAACAAGGAGGAACCAAAACGGACAAACTGGAGCGGCTGATGATCCGCATCGGGCTCTTCACGGTGCTGTACACGGTCCCCGCCACCATCGTGGTGGCCTGCCTGGTCTATGAGCAGCACTACCGGCCCGGCTGGGAGCAGGCCTTGGCCTGTTCCTGCCTGTCGGAGCGCCAGCGCTCCGGTCTGGGACCAGACTATGCCGTTTTCATGCTCAAGTACTTCATGTGTTTGGTGGTGGGCATCACATCCGGTGTTTGGATTTGGTCCGGAAAGACTCTGGAGTCCTGGAGGAGGTTTGTGGCTCGATGCTGCCCATGCTGGCCGCAGAAAGCTACCGCACCGCCCTCCATGTACAGCGAGGCGAGTTCTGCTTTAACGGGACACACTGGAACTGGACTGACATCAGGGATCTATCACAAAGCACCTCCATCTCATATATGAATCAACTCTGAGGACTTAGACATTCTGTACATTTCCACTTTTAAGACAATGTGATCCTGGACAAACGGCAGGACTGTGTTGTGCTCTGAATGCAAACTCTCACAAAAGCTGTGACAATAAACAATGGACTAAAATATTAAGAGAATAAAAAGGGAAAAACAATCAAACAGGATATTTACAACTGAAAGAAAAAGGAAACAGAATATTTCTGAAGAGTGAGATCTTTAGGAAAAGCCACTCTGACCATAAAGTGAAATATCTGATCAAACTTATATTCACAGCATTGAACAGTGAAGCCCCTCATGTTTCTTACTGTCTGCTTGTCCTGAGCACTGAGACGAAAAAACATATTTATTTATGTGTATATTGTATATATTTGTTGTAAGAAAAGATGAGTGATATGTTTAGCTAATAAACAACTGCCGAGCTAAATGCAAGATGCCAGAGAAATAAATTGTATTTGAATTGTACAAATTGTGCATAATTGTGCTGCTGTAAATCTCTTTGTAATTGTGTGAATACAAACTGAAAGTGTTGTCAGACTGTCTTTCATTAGACTTTACATGGATTTATTTGGTAATTTTGTCTTTATATTAGTTTCTAAGATGACCTCTTTGCTCTGTGAAGTTATTAAAGTGTTTTTGTGAATAGTGAGCTAGTTTTTTCTGTGCTGTGTGGACAAGTGCACAACAACTCTACAGTGGTCTTTATCCCCCTCTGCTGGTGCAACAGTGATGCTCCCTTTATGTTCTCACAGCAGAACCCACAAGTCAGCAACTTCACACCAGAGATGCTCTGATATCTCTACAATTTGTATCATATTATAAAAAAGTATCATGTTTAAACAACAATCTTTTTTCATGATTTCTCTTTGAACAATTCTGTTGTAGACCTCTTTAATTCATAATCAGCACGTTGGGAAGCTTCTCTCAGAATTTTCTGCTAGCGGCAGGGGTGAGTCTAGAAAGGTTTTGATGGGGGGCCCAGGTAAGATTAGGGTGGTACATGTAAATGAAACATTTTAGATAAAAAAAAGAATAAATAAAAGGATCTAAATGTTGGAGATAATGATTGTTACTAGGGCTGCATGATATAGGAAAAAACTGACATTTCGATTTTTTTCTAACCCTGCAATATGAAAAAATACAGGAATTTTCAGCAGAAAACCTGAATTGCACTGTAAATTACACTGAACTATTGCCATCCTCTTAGGGATTAACTAATAGGCTACAGATATTTTAGGGCTGTGATCGATATTTTTTCATCAGCCTCAGCCGATGGCCAATGTGGCCTGATGGTTTTGGGGGCTGATACTGCATTTGACTTCCAAATTAATGTAATGAAGGATATAATGAAAAGCAATTTTACAACTCCTTTAACATGAAAAAAGAACAAAGCACACCAAATAAATATAAAAAAGAAACTGCAGTTGTAAACTATATATATATATATATATATATATATATATATATATATATATATCTTAGGGATGAAACAATACATGTATTCGTATCAAACCATTCAGTACAGGTGTGTATCGAACAGTGACCACCATGTTTCGAATATCAAACAATACAGAATTTTTTATTTATTTCATCAACTTGTGTTCTGATGATGAGCTCTGTGTTGAAAAACTCAGTGGATCTGTGCTTGAATACATTCAGATCTGGTGTTTGGAACTACAGTTGGTACGGAAAGTAGACCCCTTTAAACTTTTCACTCTTTGTGTCATTGCAGCCTTTTGTAAAAATAAATAAAAAGTTCATTTTATATCTCGTTATTGTACACTCAGCACCCCAGCTTGACAGAAAAAAAGAAATGTAGAAATTTTTGCAAATTTATTAGAAGAGAAAAACTGAAATATTACATGGTCAAAAGTATTCAGACACTTTGCAGTGACACTAATATTTAACTCACAGGCTGTCAATCCCTTCTGATCCTCCTTGAGATGGTTCTGCTCCTTCATTGGAGTCCAGCTGTGTATAATCAAACTGATTGGACTTGATTAGGAAAGGCACACACCTGTCTATATAAGACCTTACAGCTCACAGTGCATGTCAGAGCAAATAATGTCGAAGGAACTGCCCAAGGAGCTCAGAGACAGAATTGTGGCGAGGCACAGATCTGGACAAGGTTACAAAAGAATTTCTGCAGCACCAAAGGTTCCTAAGAGCACGGTGGCCTCTATAATACTTAAATGGAAGAAGTTTGGGACGACCAGAACTCTTCCTAGACCCGGCCGTCCAGCCAAACTGAGCAATCGTGGGAGAAGAGCCTTGGTGAGAGAGGTAGGAAGAACCCAAAGATCACTGTTGCTGAGCTCCAGAGATGCAGTAGGGAGATGGAAGAAAGTTCCACAAAGTCAACTATCACTGCAGCCCTCCCTGTCCCAATACCCATCCTAAGCCCTACACCCCTGTGAGAAGTGCACACTTGTCAGAAGTGCAAATTAAGGGTTGGAGTATGCAGGTTGCAAGTGCGGGAAAAAGATAGAATTGGGACAGTGGTGGTTCCTCCCTTTTGCACCACGTCATTTCATGTCATTGCTGCCAAACTCAGCTTCATCTCTGTTCCTGGTGAAGAGACGTCATTTTCAAACATAAACTGAATAAAGTTCATTTCATCTGTTTTTGTAAAATAGAAGTTATGAAATCCACACGTTTGATTAATAAATAAATGAATAACTGAACTAATTTCTGTAGATGTCTATAATTTCACTAGTGCAGGGTTGAAAAACTGTTACATTCTAAACATAGAATGTCCATAAATGTCCACATGTCCATATAAACATGTATAAGTTCTCTGAGTTACATTGGGAACTGAGACCTGCATTAATCACATCAGTTATAAGGCTCACGGAAGTATGGCTACATAATTATGCTATTCTTAATTTTATTGTGAATATAGATGCTTTGTATACTTATTTCTTTTTTCTTTTAAAATGTTTGCTTCGTATTGTATTTCAATTTCGTTAACCTGTTTTTGTTGATTGCATGTTCGAAATTTATGTTGATCTGGACCCCAGGAAGAATAGTCTTTACTATAGTCTATAGTTTTTGTACTTCTAACAAAAAAATAGGCATATTCTTTAAAGTACTACTGAACAAATGATGATGACTCACAAGAAATTGCTGCAGTGCATTTTATCATTTATCTCATGGTAAATGTTTGGATGCATGTGGTAGTGGTGGTGGGATGGGGGGGGGCTTCATATTATAATTTCCAATGAAAAGGGGGCCCTGCAAAAAAGTTTGAGAGCCACTGGTATAGACAAATGCGTCGATATTTCTCCTCCGAATTATTCGCAATTTTGTGCTGTTTATTTGCATCGGTCCTGGTGTGAAAAGGCCTTTAGGGCGCATTCACAAACCTTCTTTGAATTGAATCAGAGTCCGTTTGCACGGTGACTTTCTCCTCCAAACGTGTCCTTGTTTGTCCATATGTTGTGTTGCAATCTTCAAACGAGCATCAATATGCTTTTTCTTCAAAAATGGAGTCTTGCGTGGTGTGCGTGCATGAAGGCCATGACGGTTGGGTGCATTACTTCTTGTTTTCTCTGACAAATATGTTCCTGTTGATTCCAGGTCTTTCTGAAGCTCTCCACGACCGGTCCTGGGCTGATTAAGAACCTTTCTGATTATTGTTCTGACTCCTCTCCTCTGTCTGAGATCTTGTGGGCAGCATTTGGCCGTGGCCGGTTTATGACGATGCCATGTTCTTTCCGGATGATGGCCCCAACGGTGCTCACTGGAACTTTCAGAAGTTTAGAGATCCACCTGGAACCAATGCCTTCAGTGTGTTTTGCAATAATAGGGTTGCGTAGGTCTTTAGACAGCTCTTTGCTTTAAACCATCATGGAATGCTGCTTGTCTGACACCTTGGTGATGAGAAACTTTTTAAAGGCATCAGTCAGGACTAAACCAGCTGATATTACTCTGCACTGATAGGGTACAGGATTACTTTCTAAATACTGACAGACTCCAGCTGCTTTCTTGCCTTTCTATATCTTGTTGTCCCTCCATTTTTTCATGTGTTCACTACTAATTCCCTGTGTCAGTTCACTAGTGTATATTACATAATTTATGGACATACAGTTGTGTTAAAAAGTGTTTGCCCCTTCCTGATTTCTTATTTTTTTGCATGTTTGTCACTCTCATGTGTTTCAGCTCAAAAACTGATGTAATTTGAGACTCAAGAAAAGGTTTTGAGAAAAAATATTTTGTTATAGAATAAACAAAGCTAAACTGACATTTGGAAAATGATTTCCAAGGGAAAAAAAGCTCTCTCAAAAATATATTTTTACTCTCAAATATTCTTTTTTTTTTGCAATCAGAGTGAAAACATTTTTTCTCTCTCTCTCTTAAAAAAAGATTTCTCTCAAAACTTTTTTTTTCTCTCTCAAAACCAGTCTCAACAAAACATCTTCATTGTCTCATTCATTCTTCTTGATTAAATGACTTTTACGAGTATCTGAACGTGTAGCTGGAGATGGTCTGAGAGCACAAAAATCTGCCAAGTCCAACCTTCGTTTCTCACACTGATGTGTCTGCAGATTTCACAGCTCAAATAGACAAACAGTTACACTATAAACTGCATTTTTGGTGTCCCAGTGTATTATTTTATGTCAAATGAACAACCTTCTGGTATTTGTTGTAATAAATTGAAATTCTTAAAATGCTGATGACATGATTTTGACATTTTTTTTGCCATTCTTTATAGACAAAAATGTTCTTCATAATGATTTATGTAACAGAAACAGGTATGCCTGCATAAATGAGTTATTAGAAAACCTCACTGCATTTCAGCACACCTGACCAGACTGTGGCACTCTTTGCCAACACAGCGCCACAGTCTGGAGCTCTACACTGCTGTCAGTATGGATTGTAATGGGTTTATAGCAGTTTTTAACTTACTTTCCCAGTTTTACAGATGGACAGTAACGACTCAGCCTTCTGTTGTATTGCCAGTTAATGTTTAAAAGCTCATAAGGACGGCGTTAGTTTATTCATGTTTCCTACGGATCATCAATACATTCGAAATACATTCGACACCGGGAAGAGCCCCCACAGTGCTCTTCCCGGTGTCTAGCTGTAGGAGCCTCCTGCACGTCTCTGCTGGTAAAATTCCCGTCTGCAGACACCGTTTACTGGACATGATGAGCCTTTTTTACATGTGGAACTGCAGTCACGTCTTCCGGATTATTCTTCATTCATCAGTGTTTCCTTCACAAAGCTGTGATGTCCAGCTGTGAACAGAGACGGCTGCTCCTCGGGACTTCTCTGACATCACAGGGCTTTTCTGGCAGTTTCTGAAGATGCATCCCTTCTCCATCCTCATCTTCATAAACGGGAAACTCCACTGGAACCATGTAAGTTGTTATCTTCTCGTTTTTAAAGGCTAATTATTTGCCGTGGGTTAGCCATGTGCTAGCGGTTAGCTGTGAGCTAATTGTTAGCCATGACTGCCTCTCCACACTTACTCCTGACTGCCTTGTACTGTGCTGGTCTTGGCCCGCTTGGTGCAGGTCTTAGCAGCTCTTTAACAGTAATGAGTCTGCTTGGTGCTGTTCTGGGTTACTCCTTACAGTTCTAAGTCCGCTCAGTGTGTGTCTTGTATGCTGGAGCTGAACCAAGTGGACCGGGCTCTGTGAGAAGGTCTTGGGGCTGACTAAGGGCTGGTTTCGGGACACGTCCCTACCAATATTCAGCTGCTACTGTGTCGTTACTGTCAATACAACCGCTGTCCATAGCGTTCAGTCAATGATTATAGCACACAAAGGGTTAAATGTTGGTCCCTGCAAGAAGTCCCGTCTCTAACATAAATATTGTTCTCTGATTGGCTGCCGGGTTCTCGCTAACTGACATGTGATTGGCTGTCCCTGCCGTCACTCCATCTGTTCAAAAATTTAGAGCGATAAGTTTGTCCAACATCTCCGACTGTTAACATCTCGCTACATGCAGTTGCAAGTTGCACCCATTTATTTATTCATTTATTTATTTACATTTATTGACAGTCTTTGGTTGCACCGGATGAGAGGCATCTGTAACTTCATGTAAAGCCCGGCACACACTGCAATTTTTTTTGCCGTTTTTGAGCCAACTTTCCAGTCGTGCGACAAGTTTGATAATGGGGCCGACTCTTGGCCAAATTGTGTGTTGTGCGTAGTGCAGTATACTAGGGGGTCACAAGAGGCGATTGGCACCTCACGACGAGCTCCCGATCAGAAATCGTGAGTCGCAAGAAAATCAAACCTGTTTGATTTTTTGGTTGTGGCTAATGAGTAAATCGCATGTTGAAGTGGAGCCACGACCAGACTGAGAACTCTTTGCGTGAAACAAAAACGGAAGTAAACCAGAGGCAGCATGGTGACCCAGCTTGTCATTTGGATGGAGATCTCGTTGTAGAACCAACAGACTGTACAGCCCACGTCTGGTCAGCCAATTCCTTGTCCATATGACGTCATCGCCTTTTATTTTTTAGTGAATTCTTCACAAAGAAGAACACAAATCACCAAGGCAGCTGGGTTTTTTTGGTGATAGCGTACTGTTGCTGCTGCTGTTGTTGTTATTGTTGTCATCTTCTCCGTTTTGTTCTTCTTCAACTACTAGCTGTATTTATTGGGTTGCATGTCGGGATTAAGACCCCAACGTGTCTTTGAGGATGTACGGTGTGAGTAGTCAGATCGCATCCGAGCGTCGGTTCGTACAGTATGAGGGAAGACATCGCAAGCTGTGAACTTTTGAACTCAGCGACTGATTATTACAATTTGAGTTGGAGCTGCGAGCAACGATTGAAAAAGATCGCAGAGTGTATGCAGGCTTAAGTTGATAACATGTTTGGCATTTGTTCTGCCTGGGTCAAGTCAGCTTGATGAAATTTACTAGTGTCATTTACATTTTGTGTTGTGTCTGTTTGCGTGTGTCTGTGTGGTATACGATTTGAAGGATGTCAAAGGAGAGATTAGTTATTGGACACAGATATTAGAGACTTCTTTAGGAGTCAAAGTGTAAGTTACCTTAAGGAAGACGCTCAACAATGCAGATGTTGAATTAAAAGAGAATATGCCAGAGATACACTTTTTAAAGTGGAAATGAAACGGTCAACCAACCTAACTTTATTTACTAGATTGAGTCCTGGTCTTAATAATTATATACCAAACGTGAAAAATATGAGGATATAAAAGAAAAATGTAGCAAAGTTTTATGTTTTATAGGACAAAAGCACCGCCATGTTGCAGTACTCTAAGGTCTGACGTCACTGGGTTGTTTTGTGTTTTGGCTCCATATTAAATCAATAGGAATCAGCATCTACGCAACATGATAATTAACAAGCTGTAATTCATTCTAGAAGATTAATGTCATGGAAAGTGAAGCTGGGAGGCCGGTCCAGCATCCAGATCCTGTTGCCGATGCTTTCCAGCCATTACACCGTGTGACTGAGGAGGGAAGACGGGAAACTGGTGCTGGTGTCGGGAGGGGAGGGTTGGCAGCACCTGTAGATGGGGATGCTGTCCAACGATGCTGGAGGCTGTCTGCTGTGAGGAGGTCGACGTGAACCATGTCATGCATGGAGCATTTTGTATAACAATTTGGATTACACGTATAGGTGATTGCACCGGGAGGTGGACGTTTTGGAGGCGGTACTGTCCCTGAAGGAGATCCGAGCGGAGACATGGAAAAGTCCGGGTAACCAGCAGGTAGGCTAACTAAGCTAACTGTAGTAACCGGTGCTTTAATGTAAAATAAAATAAATGCTAATAAATGCGAAACAGGGATACGATGGGAAAGATGCAAAGCAAAAGGGAGGGGGAAGGGGGGAGGGGGGTTGGGACCAGCCCCGGGAAGGGAGTCCTCTGACGGTCATTTCAGAGCAACCTGCTGCAGAGCTTCTCTGTTCATCATCAGGCTGTGGGGAGGATTTGAGAGTGTTGCCGTTTCACGTGTTTAAGAAGCGGCTCAAAGAGGAATAGGCGGAGAGCTACGTACTGATATTCGTTACGGGCTGATGTTGCAGACCCGCTGGTTAGAGGAGCTCGTGTCACGGGGGTGGTTCTTTGCCGATACCGGCGACTGCAGGAGGAGGGGAAAGAAAGACAGGCCTTGCCAGCAGGTGGTGGTTAAAAGAAATAAAAGCTTTATTAAAGAAATAAAAAATAAAACTACTAAACTAAAAAGTACTAAAATAATCCTAAAAGTCCAACCTAAAAAGTTATAAAAGGAAAAGGGATAAAAAGGGCTAAAAGGGGCTTGCAGGGCTGGCAGTGGCCGGCGTCTCTCTCGGCGTCTCTCTTTTGGCGTTTCTCTCTGCGTCGTCCCGGGTCCATGGCGGCTGCTCCTCCTGGCAGCCGCCCTCCTGGCCATAGGCTCCCCCGGGACTCCAACGCTACTCTGTGGCCCGGGCAGTCACTCCTCCGGGCGGCCGCGCCTCTGGCCGTAGGCCCTCCTCAGTAGGCTCCGCGGCCGCCCTCCGACTCCCGGGCCACTCTTCCACGTTGCTATCGCCGTCTCCACCACTGCCTCGAGCCCCCCAGCCGGGGGACTCACGTCCTCCCCCGGCTGCGCCTCCTGGACCCAGTCCTCCTCAGTCCTTCAGCTCTCAGTTCTCCCCCTCCGTTGTCCGCACACCGGCTTTTATCCTTCCAGCCTTCAATTAAGCCAGGGGAGGAGTCCTTCTCCCCAGGTGCTGCCAATCAGTTCGTTAAAAGCTCCCACTAGCTTGGGAATAAAAACAGGGTTAAAACCACACAAAAAACCATAAAAAGCATGCTAAAAACCAAGCTAGTGGGCAGAGTCCAGTCTCTGGCAGCACCCGGTTGTTCACCCTGTGACACTCGGCTTATAGGCGGCGATATTAAACATACAGTACTCAGAGCAGCTTCAGGCTTTCGTCTACGGACCTCAAGCTTACCAGATTCCAAGTCTTCTGATCATTTCCTAATTTTCTAGAAAATTGTAATTTATGATCTGGGGAAGGGTCTGATATTAATCTTCTAAAATAAGTTAAATAGATAATAGAAAGAGGTGGAGTTTAATAAAATAAGGGGGGGGGGAGAAGGGGGGAGAGGGAGGGGGGAGAAGGGGGGGGTGGGGAAAAAAAAAAAAAAAAAAAAAAATTTAAATAATAATATTTTTTATATAAATATAATATAAAATGGAAAAGATAAATCTAAAAAAAAATGGGAAAAGGGGGGGGGGGAGGGGGGGGGTGAAAGAAGGTGTGTAATATGTTTTGTTGTTTTAATAATTTAATTATGGAGGTAATGAGCTAATGGGGGAAAAGGGAGAGTGGAGATGGGGAAAGGGGTGAGAAGGGGAAAGGGGGGGAGGAGGGGAGGGGAGGTGAGGGGGGGGAGGGGGAGGGAGGGGAGGGAGGGGGGGGGGGGAGGGAGGTAGAGAAAAAATAATAAAAATGATTTATAAGGTATTGAAAAAAAAATAAAAAAAAAAAGGGAGAAAAAGAAAATTAAAAAATAAAAGAATAATAAGAAAAATTAAAGAAAAAAAGAAAAAGGGAGAAATATAGAGATAAAATAAATAAATGATAAGAGAAATGAAAAGAAGTTTAAAATTTGGAATTAATATAAATTAAAATTATATTTAAAATGAATAATATAAATTGGTAAAAATATAGAAAGAAATTATGGGTTGAAATTAGATGAGTGGAAAAAAGGAAGAGAAAAAAAAATGGAATATAAATAAAATAAAAAAAATAATAGGAGGGAAAGGGAAATGGAGGGAGGTGAAGGGGGAAATTGAGGAGTTAAATTGGGGGGTGGGAATATAATAAGGAGAGATAATAAAAAAAAGGATGTGAGTAAGAGGTTATGCAGAGGATGTCTCCCATTAGGGGTCTGGTCGGGGTGGCGGGGGGGAGGGGGGGGGAAGCCCGGGCAGCGGAGACCGGGCAACCCAACGGGGAAGGGGGGGGCAAAGGGGGGGAGGGAGGGGGAACTAGGGGAGCCGGAGGGGTCGTGGAGTGTTCGGGGTGCTGGGCTGGACCGGGGGAGGGGAGGGGGAGGCGGCAAGGGGAGGGGTCGGGGCCCGATCATCAGAATCCTGATCCAATATATATGGGGAGCGGCTATATGGGGGAGAGGGGGTGAGGATGAACGGCCAAAATAATGAGGTAGAGGAGGGAGATGGGGGGGGGAGGAGGAATAGAGGAAACTAATTGTAAGGGGGATCTAGTTATGACTATCATCCAAAGGTATGGGGAGGGAGGAGGTAGGAGGAAGGGGAGGAGGGTGGGGAGGGGAAGCAGATGTTCCACCATAATAACAAAAAGATGAGAAGGAAGAAGAGGGGGAGGCGATTATATCTAACACCCATCACATTCACCCAAAAAAAGAAATAAAAAGAAACAAATAAGGGTAGGACACATAAGAATAACAAAATAAAAATTAAAAAAAATTAAAAAAAAAAATGACAAAGAATCAGTGAAATAAATAAATAAGAAGATGTAAGAAAAAAGAATAAAAAAAGGTAAAATATAAGTAAAATAAAAGAGTAATGGAAGGGTGAATGGTAGTATTTTTGGGGAAAAATGGGAATAAAGTGGGAAAAAAGTGGGGGAGTAAAAAGGGAAGAAAATAAGAAAATTATTAATGAAATTAAAATTATAAATAAAATAATAATATTATAAAATATAAAATATTATGATTAAAATGAAAATATAAAGAAAAATAAATTAAAATGGAAAATAAGAGGGAAAAATGAATGAAAGAAAGGAGTAAAAAAGTAGTGGGTGAGAATGGAGATTAAATTATATATTTGTAACTAGTAAAGGAATGTTAAGTAGTTTGAAATATATAAAAATGGAAAGTGGAAAAATGAAATTGACCTAGAGTAAAGAAAGTGAAGGGTAAGGATAGAGAATATAAGATAGAATATATTAAATTATTTAGATATAAAATCTATAAGTTAAATAAAAAAACTAATGTAATAAGCCTCAACTTATTTCTCTTAATTGTTATCTGAAGTTGCAACAGCATAGATCACAACAACAAATGAGCACAATCAGACTTCGTTACATGATTAGTGTTTATTTAAAATACTCCATTTGCAAATCCGTTTGTTTTCAATTAAAAAGACAAATTTCACAGCTAGTAGCCTACATAGTAAGCAAAAAGGAGGGGAGAGGGGGGGGGCATCCATCAGTCTCGTCTCCTCAGTATCTATGAAGTGTGGTTGAACACTGGTGGTGTTTAGATGAGCGCAGGAGCAAGGATCGCTCATTGAGACGAGGTCAGGATGGGAGATACTGAAGCCAGACTGCGTGGACCCCCACCCACATTATGTCAACCCGACGGCCATGGACAGCCACTCAGTTGCCTCTGAACTGAACAGGTGGTACAGGAATATAGCTGGACAACAGTCTCAATCTGACACACAGCAGACCACAGATGAATGGAGGTTTATTTGCGTCAGCCAACTCCTGCGGAGTTTTAACAGTTAAATATCTTCATATGAAACATGCTGTGAGCTCGTTTCAGACGGGGCAAAATTTACCCCAAACAAACAAAAACACCACTGATTTAAAGTACTGTTTGGAATATTTGTCATGCCAACTTACTAGGACTGGTGACGTTTCAGATTTTTCTAGTTGTTAATAAATCCCAAGAAAAGATAAAACCAGCTATAAATGAACCATATTTGTGATAGTTCGTCCTTAAAAAACAACAAAATAAAACAAAACCTAATCTGATCATCATTGGGGTCAGTGAACCAGTGGGGACTGCAGGGTATTTATTTCGTATCTAGAAGTACTTAATACTTTCTATGACTGAAAATGTTATTAAATGAAGAAAAATTTGTCCAAATTTGAAAATTTCAACATTTCTTTGATGCGATTATTGAAATTTTATGCTGAGAAAGAACAAGAAAGTTATGACTGATGTATTCCAAAAAATGAAAAAAAAAAAAAAACCCTCACAGCCATCCATGTACAGAATCAACCATGGATCCAAGTTTAAAAATATAAGTGATTAAGGAGTTGATGTTTGTGGTGAGATTCCTTCATCAAACCTCAGAGGCTGTTAGGAAGTATATCAGAGAGCGCAGGGTGATGTAAAATCTTGTTACAGACTCGTTCACTGTCGTGGTCCAGAAATAAATTCACGTTTGGGAAACACAGTGGGACACTGTTGTCTGAGGGCATCTTCACATCTGACAGGTTTAGTATGATCGGAGCAACCTCTTGTTAGAGTCTTGCTCTCTGTAACATGACTCAGTACTCTAAGCTTTGATGTTAAACATGCAGATATCAGAATACTGTCAGACTAAGAATGTTGGTTTTGTTTTTTTCCTGAGGTTTTATGACAGTAACTAAAATGCAGAACATCACCAGCCTTAAAAAAAAAAAAAAAAAAAAAAAAGTCTAAATGGACTAATTTAATCATTTTGCAACAATTACATTATAATGGCAAAGTCTAACCCACATTAATCAACTCCATCACTGCTCAATACTTTCTCTTCCAAATTAGGGACGAGTAAGAAATAAATAAAACAGTAATAAAAACAAGATTTAAGTTTCATAGATGTGGGGATACCCCGTGGTTTCAAGCCTAATCTTGCACCTCTACAGCTGGGACATAAATGAGCAGGTCATTCTAAGCCAGCATCCTGCCTGATGTGGTTGTGGTGGCTCTGAAAGGTTGCCATGTTTGTCTGGAGCTAGCTGTGGGTTGGCTGGGGCTTTGACCATCAGACGGCAGTGGCCTGCAGTGTGGCCTACGAGAGCACAGCATTGGAGCGTCGTATACCGATAAGGTTGTCTGCGCTGAGGGATCGTCTCATGGCCGCTCGGCTCAGGTCCTTGTACTTGTCTTCACATAGTCTTGAAATGGCCTGAAACAAAGTAACAATGAAGAGAAAAGATCACCTGAAGAGTCAGATTAAGTAAACAGGTCTGTGTGTTTTTAAATTTAGGTTAATGTTACTCATCGCATAGCTTTTTGGCCTTGTGGCCCCCAAAGTCTTAACTTCTGTGAAAGGGGCAATAAATGTCACTTAAAAAATAGTTCAAACTACAACAAACAAAAGATGTTAGGATGGGTTACAGGACAGAACTGCTCAGAGCTTCCAGATTTCAGGAACGTCGTCAACTGTGCTTTTTGCAAGGCAAATAAAAGTTAGGCTGGTTAAGGTTAAATAAAGAGGTTATTAAAAGTTAAATATATGTAATCTCAAAAAGTAAAGCAACATTTTCCTGCCATATTTGGGCTTATATACAAAACATTTATGGCTAAAGGGTGGAGAACATCACCAACTTTACACCACCATTTTTTTTGCTGTATTATTTGACAACCACGGCATCCATTACTAGCATGGAAATTTATCATATGCTCCCCCAAAAATAAATGGCTACATTTCAAATTAAGCAAAAAACAATAATAAAAAAAAAAACATCAAAAAACAAAAAACAGATGGAGAAAGACAAGCTGAGGAAAATGACCGAGCCTCCAGCAACTGACAACAGATGTGAAGAAGCTGGAAAACATGCTGATGCAAGACGGTAAGGAAAAAACATAGAAAAGGTACAACCCATACAAGATGAGCACGGAATATCTAAAAACAAAAATATTCTACTTCCTCTAGTTGTCTGTGTTTTGCAGTAAAAGTCTCGTATCATCTTGAGGAAACTCAAGTAAAGATAAAACATTCCCAATTTAGAGGTTTAAATTCAAACTGTTGCTGCATGTTAATGCACAAGTCCTGAGTGATGTAATCACACTAAATATACATCTAAAGAAAGAAATGAATGAAAAAACCCCCCCCCCCCCATTCTTTTTTTTTTTTTTTTTTTAACTTTATCATGTTGTGCGCAGGCTGCAGAACAGGTAGGTGATTATTACACAAGCACGTCTTTCATTTCCACGTGTGCAGAGGGCGACTCACCTCTAGTTTCTGGGCACGCTGATTGTTGAGGGGCTCCAGGGGGAAACTAAGATTGTTGTCATCAGCCAACTGCCGCAGGTCAAAGTAATACTTGGCATAGACACTGGCCGGCACGTTGATATTAAACTGGAGAAGTTCCAGGAAGTGGCGCTCCATCTCATTCCTTGATGGGAGGGAGACAGCTGAGAGTTATTCGGGATAAACAGAGTGGATCAGCGCTCCAAAACAGTTAAGATTAAACAAGTTTTTATGGAGTTTAAGTGAACTGGAAAACATTTGCTGGTGACGACACACCCACAAATGTATTTTTCTTCATGTGCCAAAGAACACCAACACTGACTGTGTTTGCTGTTCAAACTGAATTAGGACAATGAGAACTGTCAAATGTTGGAAGAAAAATGTTCTTAGTTCACAGCTTTGCCTTTGTTCACCTGTAAAGTAGAAAGGAGGACAATAAGACTATATTTCACTGAATACATGGTCATACTGTCAAACAGAAGCCATATCTCATTCCAGACCTGCACATCAGTCATTTGTTGGAGCAGCACTTATAGAGATTGAATCTTCCACTGAGGTTGCAGGTAATCAAACATGCATCTCCACACACTCTGCTGGAGCATCCCAGACTACAACCTCCATCATCCTTCCTCATCATCACAGTCACGAGAAATCTAAGGGAGGTGGTCGCCAAGGAGACAGCATCCAGAATGCTTTGTTGGTCTGCAAAGGTGGTGAGAGTGTGTATGAGTGTGTGTATGTATGATGTCTGGTCTCCCGGGGCAACTAATGGAGCGGGCGAGAGCCAGGGCCATTATGTAGAAGCAGTGAGAGCACTTGAGACCCTCCCCTCCATTTCTCTCTGTTTCCCTCTCTACTCTTCCTCCCATCCCTCCGTCCAGACCCAAACCAACTCACAAAGACACTTCAATAGCAGCAATGAAAACAGAGCAGAGAGCGCGCAGGTCAGACGCATATGAGAGGAGAGCTGGGGAAGGATGGGGGCTCAGACGGTGAACACACATGCAGGCAGAGTGCGCATCTTTCCAAATCATGAAAAACAAGACAGCACTCTCACCCTCTTTCACACACAGACACGAGGAAAGCAATTGTAGGAAATAAAGCAGAGCCCTCAAAGAGCAGCCCCTGGCCTCTTCATTGGCTTATAGCCAGACGGCCCGAGATACTGCAGCTTCCACTTATTCCAGCACTTTCTCTGTCGGCCCTAAGTGCATCTTATTATATTCCTTTATTAGGGGGGAAAGCGCAAGAACATAGCCATATCTGTTAGCTTCTTTCTTTCTACATCTACACTATATGGCATCAAAAAAAACAGAAATCAACAGCAATAAATATATGAAATCAAACTTAAAACAGATATAGTTTACATATTCACAGATTTTGTTTAAAATAAATAAAAAATATCCTTTTATTTAACCTTTATTTTACCAGGAAGTAGCAAAACACAAAACTTACAATTATAAGTTCACAGAATCATTTAAAATTAGTTCAACAACAGCAATTACACTCTTCTGTTAAACAGTTTGTCAGGAGAGTTTTTCATTTGCCATTCAGAAATTAATGAACTGTTGAAGCTGTAGAGATCAGAGATGCCATCTGATACCCAGATTGGATATCGGCTCCGATACTGACAAATTAGCTGGATCGGATATCGGATGAATGAGGCCGATCCCGCATTCCAATCCAGTCATTTCTGTTTTTATCAATATCATAATAAATGTACACTTTGTTATTTGTTAGTAAATAAAATTAAGTACATTTTATCTGTGTTAATTTGTTACTTCAATTTTAAACAAGGCTAAATGTTTATGTCTAGCCTGATGGCAAAGTATACCCTTCATTCATATGACAATAGTATCAGATTGGGTATCGGCCGATACGCTCAGCCCAGGTTTCGGATCGGATCGGGAAGAGATGCACAGATCTCTACTAGAGATTAGGCATGTGCTGGTATGAAATTCTGATGGTATGATAATCTTGAGCCAAAATATCACGATTTCACAGTATACCATGGTATCATGACTATGCTCTTAATTATTGTTTTTAAGTGTCTGGAACACAAAACAACTTATTTTGGTTGTACAATGCCCTTTATTGGAACATCTGTACTTCCTCCTTTGATGCTTAATGGTGTTAGCATTGGCAAGCGACATGAATTTACCGCCACCAACTGGGAGTGTGTGTCAGGACAGGCGGCGTACACCTGACTTGCACTCTCTCCCTGTGTTTTATAGCACAGAATGAAGTTCATACAGCGGTCAAGGTATGAAGGTATGACAGAAAATGTAATGGTTTTCATACCGCTACATTTTTACAACATGGTATACCTTGAAACCGGAAACCGGCACATTGCTACTAGAGATCTGTGCATCACTAGTAGAGATGTTTGTTAAGGCAGGTACACACCTGGAGAGATCGTAGATAATGAAAATGTTTAACATTTGTGACTAAAAATCCTGGTGTGTGGGGTGTTCCGAGGGGACCCGAACACGCATAGAGTTCACAGCTGTGCAAAATCAAAAATGCCGTTCTCATTGGGAAATCACGTGTAGGCTCCCGGAACAACAGCAAATCAAGATGCAAGAGCTGACTAACAGCTGACTGGCGGAAAAGGAAGTAAAAACAAACAAAGAGCACACAGCCACAGCTTACAGCCCTGCTCTCAAAGCTATCTCATGTTTGTGGCCATTTTTTTTCACCTCCAACTTGCAGCCATACAGCCCACATCCCAAACGCCTCTATGACTTTTTCCATAATGCTTTTTTCAATGTATGCATGTTTTTTTCCCACAATGTAAGAGGCTGAAAAGTCTGCTACGTTTGTTTACGCTAAAGTTTTAAAGTCTCGTCAGTGAAGTCTCATCACAAAGTTTCGTTGATATCGCGAGATTTGGGATGTTGACAGTGAAGGAGCCAATGGGCTCTATGCACGACTCCACTACTTCCTGAACTTAAGGTAGCTCCTTTGTTTCCTGTCTGTCATTACTGGATGAACTGATTAATCCAGGTGTGTCTGACCTCAGTAACTGGCCAGACACACCTGGATTAATCAGTCGGTCCAGTAATGAGAGACAGGAAACAAAGAAGCTACCTTAAGTTCAGGAAGTAGTGGAGTCGTGCATAGAGCCCATTCTCTGCTGACGAATCAGTTAGTGTGGGGTGTTCTCCATAGTGTACACCCCACACTATATGATCAGACGAGAGAAATCTTGTGCGATTTGTGTTTTATAATCATCAAGTGTGTGGTCTCTACAGGTCTGTGAATGTCTCAGGAATCCTGTAGTGTGTATCTGCCTTTACAGACTCCTCTAAGGAGCCAATAAACAGAGTCATAAACAAGTCATGCCATTAAGTAATTATACTCCGGCCCAAAAAAAAAGCCCCAAAATGAAATAAAAAAAAAAAGAAATGAGTTTCCTATTGGAAAAATACATGAGGGGAATTTTTTTTCAGGTGGAAAAAAAATTTTAAACCCAAAAGGGGAAAAAAATTTACTTTTATTTCCTAAACAAAAGGAGGAAAGAACATCAAGGGATGAAAAGAAGTTAGTCTGAAGGAGGAAAAATATAGAATGGGGGAAAAAAAAAAAAAGGGAAGGAAAAAAATAAAAAAAAAGATGAATAAAGGAAAAAGGAAAAAGAAAGGGGGAGGAAAATGGAAGTAGGGAAAGGGAGAGGGGAGAGGAGATGAGATAGGCATGAGATGTGGAGGGATGAGGGGGGGGGGTGGGTGGGGTGGGGGGGGTAAGTGGGAATAAAAGTAGATAGGGTAAGATAGAAAATCATCATAGGTTCGAGGTTTATGAACAATATAGTGAAAGGATAGGGGTAGAAATATAATTAAAACAGGCGAGACCATGAATCTGGGCTCCAAAATAAAAAAAAAGAAGAGAAGGGGAGAAAGAAAGCAAAAAGTCATTATTGATATCCAATCACTTCAAACTGGGTTCGGAGGATGTCCAAATCTGAACGTTATGCTTCTCAGTCTCTCTGCGCTTCAGGAATCTCACCGTATTTTCATAAAAACAGGACATGCAAGCATTCCAGCACTTTGCTGGAATGTGCTGAAGCACAAACAATCAAAACTTTGTCCATTTAAAGAGCTAAGGTCACCATCTACAGACAGACATGCTGCACATCTGGACAACAGATTAAAAGCTATTGCAAATTATCTAATTTTTACCAACTCACATCCTCTTCCTCCCTGTGACCTGAAAATGAATCTCAACGCAACAAAACAAAGGACGCATTCATTCCTAAAATGCATTTGGAGGATTGAGGAGGCTCGTCTATGACGAAGACTATTATAGATATCTCATTACATGATGCAGTAAACTGAATTAAAATGTCAGTATACTCATCTAACAAAGACCATGCAACAAAGCAGTTTCACACAACAAAAACTATGAAAAGAGACGGTGTCATTTTATTAAAAGCCTGTTTGCTTTTTTCTGCTTTTTCTCATTCCACGGACACAAGGAGAGGAGTTGGGGGAAGGTAACAGAATTGAGGACAAGTCTATGCAATCCCAACAACTCCACAAATACGCTGTGATAACCAGAGAGCCTTGCACACACACTGATGCTGCAGACCAGACAGGAGTCTCACACACTCGCTGATGCCAGTAAACCTCAGAGAAAGCCCTCTGTACTGGCTCTAAAGATATAGAGACTGGTTTAAAATGGGATTCCAGCAGGATTCAGTTCGGCACCAATTAGAGAAAATTTAAGACGATGCTGAATGATGGCTTTTTAATGTTCTCTGCAATTTCCTTTTAAGATCAATTTCACATTTATGTTTATAGCTCAGCTGGATTTAAATGCATGGTTTCGTCATTCTTCACCTGTTGTCATGGTGAATTTAAGTATCAGGACTCCACTATGATGCCTTTTGTTTTCTTTGATACCAACACAGACTTAATTCTGAGTTTACATACTCAGGGGCTGGTTAGCCACCTTGGTTTAGTGATTTTGACCCTAAAACCCAGTTTCTCCATCTCAGGGTTCATAAACTCAAAGGTTTGCTTTCTGATCCCTGAAGAGACTACACTTAAATTGCACCATTTTCATCTCTCCATGTCCCCTTTACTTTCGACTGTAGACAAATGCTTCATTCAAAGATGAAAAATTCAACCAAAACTGCAGAAAAACTGAAGAAATGTGATCGTTTTCAGTTTGTTCACAGAGTCGGTAAGGTAAACTTGATCGAGTCAGTCATTTATATTCCATCACAGGATGTAAATTCCTCCTATGAACCACACACAACTCACATGTCCTCCACGGTGATGTCTTTGAGGATCTGGCAGTAGTCGACATTCCACACGGCCTGGTCATCCCAGACTTTGGAGGCCAGCAAGATGGCTCCCAGGACGATGCGCTTCCAGTTGGCCGGGCAGATATCCAGCTCAGCATAGGTCAGCAGGCGCTCCAAATACACCTTGAAGAAGAAGAAAGTCCAGGTTTTAACAGTGAATTTACTGGTTTAAGGCAGAAGATTTCTCAACAATGAGCCAGTAAGTTCCCCTATCACTGGAAGGGATACATCAGAAAATCACATCTTTGACTTTTATGGTTTTATTCCTGCAATCCAGACAGAAGCTGGAGAAGTATCTCATTTTGTCATTGTTTTAACTGCACCCAAACAGAAATGACAACCTAATTTAGCAAAATGACAGTACACATGAATGAACGCTGATTTGTAAGTGTCAGATTTTAGTTGTTTAAAATGTTCCATCTGTTATCCATCAGCAGGTTGATGTTATTTACTACAATAATCTTTAAAAATAACACAAATACACACATTTACATTATGTAAATATATCCCTGGAGAACCTTATGAATGCACCCATGTAATATTTTATACATCATGCAGCAGACTTTTAATTTTCTAAAATGTCCAAAGCTTAGTAAATTGTAATTAGTGTACCACAGTAATGATGAGACTGGGGCTTCTCATCTATAATTTTTAGAGCTTCCTGTAATGCAATACTATTAAACTGAACTGAAACTGAATTGAAAAATCTAGAAGCTTTTATGCTAATAATTTTAAAAGGTTTTAAGTACGGTATTTGGAGCCACGAAACTGTCTTGGCATTTTAAAATCCTGGCATCAGTTGTAGGCAAGACAACTGCAATACTGTATGCAAGCATTAATGTTTAATGTAACCACAAATCCATCTTGTTTAGGCCTAAAATGCTTCATTACAAAAACACATTAATTCACCTATACTGCATTACCATCTTATGCACATTCACCTTGTCATAGCCATTTGTTTAGTCTGGGGCAAGTCCGACTGTAGGACTTTACTGCCCTCTGGTGACCAAATAATTTGGTGTGTGTTGTATGAGGCAGCTGAACTTGTTTATTTCAAGAACTGCTGACATTAAAAAGGACACCGCTGTAAATATCTGCATAAGCAGGGAAATATAACTATGCATAAAAAAATGTGGACCAACTTAATGATCTGAAATTCACAATAAACAAGGCTGAAAGTCAACTGTATTTCCAGAAAAACCTCCACTTACAAGCGTAACGATGGCACATTCGGCGGTGAGCTGTGCAGCACTGAAGAGCGTTCTGACGAAGCGGTAGATCAGCTTGTGTTCTGGGTCTATGTACGAGTAGTCGTCCGGTACTGGCTCTCTCTGTAGGGGATGAACACATGCAAACAGCTCTTAGAAGGATAAAAGGGTGATTTTGGTCACCTTTGAGAAATGGTGTGTCCTAAAAAAAAAGCTCTTAGCTGCTGTGATTCATCTCCATTTGGGCGGTGACTGAGTTTTGAGCAATTTAAAACCACAAAACAAACAAGCTGATTATGAATAATGCAGGAGTGATATTGCTTTGTGTAAGAGCGAGATTAGTGAAAAACAAGTACTACTTGCTTATTAAGTCCATCAATAATGGATAATTGAAGGAAGGATTTTTTTCCCAGCAATTTGTTGCCTTCTTATAGATGTAGATGAGATTAAAGTGTTCAATCCTCAGTGATATTTAAGAAATCCATGGTTTTGTCTCTGTGTGACATTCGCTTTGTGTAAGAAGTGTTATACAAATAAAGTCTTACTGAAAGACAAGAGAGCATATTTTCCTTTTTTTTTTAAAAAAAAAAAAAAAAAAATTTTTCTTCCTACTTTGCATTTCAGAGTCACAGTGAATCTTCTGCCCCCATCTTACCCCATCCTCTGCATCCACTTCTCATAAATCAACCAACTTCATGCCCTCTTCCACTACATCCATAAATCTCATCTTTGGTCTTCCTCTCGGCCTCCAGCCTGATTGTTCCATCCTTATACCAACATACTCACCATCCCTCCTTCGTACATCTTAGTTTGACCTCTCTGACTTTTGTCCTCCAAATATCTAGTGTGATGTCCCTCTGATGAACTTATTCCTGATCCAATCCCATAATTTTCAAACCCAATGAGGAGCACAAAATTTCAAGTAAGGATGGACCGATTATTATCGGCTGTTTTTTTAGGCCAATACCCCCACTCAGCATAATTTGCATACTTTATAAATACACACACAGTCGTCCTCAAAATTGTTCATACCCTCAAATTAAAGAAGGAAAAAAAAATCAGCCGTCAGTGAAATAAGTTGAAATTGACCGAAGTTATAACATAAAAATTCTATGAATATCCTGAGATTGATTTTGAATTGTGGTTTGAAATAAAAAACAACACACAAAAAATAAAACAAGTAAACAAGCACAATGGGGCGCCAAAGCTAAAATTTTGTTGAGCAACACTTTGAGGCAATCACTGCAATAGGTGTTTTTGTAATGCTAGAATATTTTTACATTGGGGGGGTTGTTTATTTATGGAAGAAGATTTTTATTTAAGGATATAAGTAGAGAGAAGAGAAAAAAATATAAGTAATAAAAAAAATCATCTTATTATCATTCCTTATTTTTCCTTCTCTCCTTCTCTCATCTCCACTTTTTCATTATATTATATAACTTATCTTTTTTTTTTTTTTTTATTATATTATTTTTCCTTTTTTCACTTTCCTTCCTTCTTTTTCTAACTTCTTTTTTCATTTTTTTTTTACTATACGAAGCTGGGACCCCGAAGGTATGTCAAAAAATATAAACACAATTGCTGTTTTGAACCGCACCATGGCTGATTCAGCAAGGAAACACAAGAGGGAGAGGACAAGAAGAGGACAAGAAAGGGGAGAGAGAGAGAGAGAGAGAGAGAGAGAGAGAGAAAGCAAGAGATGAGACTGTCTTTTACTGGCTGGAGAGAGCTCACAGAGGTAGGAGGCACGATGGGTGTCTAATTAGCCTTTGATAGGGGACACGTTACTGAGAAAAATGCTTAAATTCTCTAGTGCGTCTTAAATATCAGACATAAAACATCCCTTTATATTTTCCCCTTGACTGGTTACAGAGAAATTCAGTTAAAGCTTGAACTCAGAGGAATAACCTAATTTTCTATTAAATTTATAATCTTTTTGTTGTTTTAAGTGACATCCCCTTAATATTCTCAAAACTATTTGCTCATGTTTTTAAACTAGCACGCTTGAGATCTTGTTTTCATAAGAGGAAAATATTATGAAGAGCATCCAACTATTATTCAATTTTTCCTTGCTTTGCTTTATCCATCTATATAATCCTATCCAATCCAATTTGTAGTAGAGTAGGTGAGCTTGTCATTTGTTTATACAGATTTTTCTGCTTTGTCATGTCATGCAGTGTTTTATGCCTTCATTTTCTTTTGTTTACAACAACAAACGGCATCTATGGGGTTTATGCTCATTTGTAATTCAGGATGTAAATCTGACAGCAGTTTTGGATTTGGAGGAACCGTCACTGCACAACACAAACTTTTTAAATCACATCACTACATTATGCACAAACTTTCAATCGGACTGAAAAAGACTTGAGCAAAAATAGAAAGTGTTTGCCATGTCCCGGATCATGTCTAAGCCGCTTTACTAGAGTCCTTTAATGAGCTTGTAAAGTAGGTGATAATAGTTCAAAATGAAAATGAACATAAATACGAATAAAATGCACAAACAGCTATTGTTTACTAAATTATTGAACATTTGTACATATGTTAAGGAGAGTTCTACTTTAGTTTTACAGACACTGATGGGACATCATCATCTTCAAAATACTCACTGATAAAGGGTGCAACTTCTCATCAAAGATGTCCAGTGACCTGTCCGAGTCCCTGAATAACAAACAACACATCTGTAATTTCTCCACAATGTAGAATAGTTTTAAAATTTCCAGGTAAAATAAACATAAAGGGAAGTAAATCAAAGATTAAGACCCACCTGTTTTTAATGTGGTAGTATATTGCTAAAGTGACACTGGGGAGAGAATATTGAAAATTTAATCCTCATACCATAAACAAACTGACATAATCTCAATTAAAATGTAAATGTCCAGCATCGGTAAACAATCTCAACAAATAACCCGCCCAGATTAAATGTGACATATATTTTAGTCACATATCCCTAAAGTATTAACCAAGACTAGGAGGTAAGGGAGTCGTTTCATGAGATATTAGTTACTTTTTGGACAACACATTGGTGTGTGTTTGTAAGTGAATCTCACCATTTAATTGTGCTTTTGAGGTTTGGCTGGCTGACGGTACTGTCGTCTATGAAGATGGTGGAACAGGAGCTGTATTTCTTCGATAGCGGCCCGGGAGATACCTTAAAATGGTGTAATCACACAGTTAACACCGACTGTTCTTGGGACATGAATGAATGTTTCTACAGACTGATCACGTCAGTATTTTCTTCTGAAACGCTCTGTGTGCTCTGATCAACAGCCGTTTCCCAGATTCATCCCAGTCATTTGTCACATTTTATGATTCATTTGGCAAAAAGGCAAAACAAGTGATTTACCAGCTTTCATAAGCTGAAAGCAATCTGGTTTACCACATTTGTTATCTTAGCAGGACATCTCAGTATCTTATGTCTGAATGTAGCACTTCAGTGTCTCAAGGATTTTCTTGCATCAACAGCTTTAACTACAGGGAAGACTCAATATTTGGGTGGCCATATGTATTATTTAGTGCAATATGCAACAAACAAACAAAAAGTAACAATCAACCATATTTTATTTAATGATATGACATTGTGCCTTTAATAATCAGATTTGGTCAAACATGAATGTAAACTGTATCAGGCCTTTAGGGACAGAACAGTCTGCTGTATAGACATATAAAACTATTTAAGTGTCAGTGGTGACTTACATGGCTGATATGGTTAATGTGGTTGCTTTTCCTTTTGTCTCGCACTGCAGAGGAAGAAAAGGGTTAAACAAGAGCAAACCAAAAGGCAACATCAATAACGGGGTTTCTGCTGCGCTCACCAGATCAGGTTTAAGACCGTTATAAATCCAAGACTTTTTAATGCCAAATAAAATACAATTTATACTCCTGTTGACAGTCATACTGCTGCAAAGAAGCATGGAAAAAAGAAATAAACAGCAAATTAAGCACTATGGTTGTTAATGATGTTATACTTTTCAAGATATAGAAAAAATTCTCATTTTTATATTATCTATTTTATGACATGCTTTTCATGTTAATCTATAAAAGACAGAAACTATGACCATTTTTTTTTTTTTTTTTTTTTTAACCATTTTTTTGTCAATGGCTGCATTAACATGGAGCCAAAATACCAATTGCTTTCGGTTAAAAGCTCCTTCGGA
The DNA here is from genome assembly GCA_023101725.1 of Atherinomorus stipes. Classification (NCBI taxonomy): domain Eukaryota; kingdom Metazoa; phylum Chordata; class Actinopteri; order Atheriniformes; family Atherinidae; genus Atherinomorus; species Atherinomorus stipes. The sequence continues at coordinate 143,623 of JALJCO010001162.1, forward strand.
ATGAAACTGATCCATGTAAACACCTCTTTCCGAATGAAAAGTGCTGAACCGAATAAATTTTCATTCAGTTTCACGGGGGTAAAATATTCCTTTCCCCAAACCGAAGGGGGTATCATGTAAACGCTGAATCGGAAAGTTGTGAGGTTACGCTCTTACAGTGCACGCTTCGACAAGACGCCAACATGCAATGAGTGACGTTTCTTCGTTTTGACAGATGGCTGTGAACAATGTATTTCCCTGGACAGCAACAGAAAGTTTGGTTTTTACTCAAACGCTGTCTCTACGCCTTTTTCTCTTGGTTGTCTGCAGCAGGAGTGCATGACTATCAGCTGCTGCTGGATTTAAGTCCTGCAGAAACCACAACAACTGCGACGATCAGTTTTATACCTCCATCTTTATTAAATAACGTGATGCGACATCATTCTGCGCATGTCACAGGATTATTCTGAATAAATATTGGCGCATGTACACACCAGATCAGAATGAAATAGTTCCCATGTAAACAGCTGCTCTGCAATCCTCAATCAGAATAATTTCAGTCCGAAAGGGAAAAAAATCCTTGTAAACGTACCCAATGTTTCCTTGAATATAGATGGTAAAAGATGCAAGGATTAAATAACTGGAAACAAATACTTAATTTGCTTTAAATTTGTTTTACATATAACTTTAAGTTGTCCAGATTTTAGGAGTTGGAGCTCTTACGCCACAAAAAAAAAAAAAAAGGAAAACAAAAAATTAAATGAACAAAAAAAAAAACAACAAAAAAATATATATAAATGAAATAAAAAAAAAATGACCAAAATATGAATTACATACATTGGCTGGGCCGTTGATAAATTAATGTGATTTTCTTAATCTCATGATGGAAGAGCTGCACCACTCCGTCCCACCACAAAAATCTTTTACCCAGTTATGGTCTGGACTCTGTGATGTCAAATCAGTGTATAAAAATGATGCCTCAACACTTTTTGAAAAGCTGAACTCAATAAATCCTGTCATTGAACATGTCAGTACCATCATAAAAGAAAGACAAGCTGTGGAAAAAAATTCAGGTACTCAGCTGACCACTAATCTAGGACAAAATTATGTTCAAGAACTAAAATCTGACCAATTAAAACTACATTTAGCACAGCAGGTACGAGGTATTGTGGGTGAAGTCTTTCTTTCACAGCTCTTCTTACCTTGATGGGTAAGATGGACTCAGATTTTAAACAAAACTACCCAGAGTACATATTTTATTAAAATTTGAACTGAGGACATATCTGTCATGTTTTCAAGAGTTTAAACATATGTATGATGATTGCATATCAGCACTTACCATCTGTCTGGGACTTGCTAAGGAAGATGGTGCTTGCTCGGGCGTGGTCTGATGGGTTAGCCTCCAAGGCCAGCTCTGAAGAAACAAAGTATACAAATACACATTAAATGGGGCTGGGAAGGAACTGTTTGATTCTTCATTTCAGAGATAACCCCAAAGCTAAAACCAAACAAACATGAGAGAAATCAGTCATATTCTGTCAATGATAATTTTTACACCACAAATCAATGCAACATGTATAAATAAAACCAAGAAAAATGGAAGAGACATGAGGAAAGTGCAGATTGTCAGAGGTTTGATAGAAAATAATCTTGAGCCTATCCCATGTGCCTCAAGTAAGTACAGCTGAGATGATAATACTTTTATTCTTACTTAACATTTTATAAGGAACATGGCTAAAACTCTGACAACAGCACAAAAAAAAAAAAAAACCTAGCACTGCATGAGCTTGACTTGGAAAGTCTTCCTTCTTCAAATCCCTGCAGACGGCACATTATATAAACAACAAGGGATTAAGTGATGGAAGCATTTGTGGAGTGAGGACAGCGAGGAATCCAAGGAGGACTGTTGGATGGATTTTGACCCTCATCCGGCCAACAGCTGGTCTCGCCAGTGTTACAGTTATGTCCACAATTGCATGAATGGAATGAACACTGCATGTCTGGGAATCAATGAACAGAGGCGACACAAGGACTGAAACTACAAAAGTGAGCTCAGGTCTAAAATCAAAGAGAAATATTTGAGATGCTTTCTTGATCAGGGGCCTGCAAGAGATTAGTGATCAAGTCTGTAACAGTGGATGCAGAGAAATCTCTGAGCAGAATGTCTCAGACACATTTTTTGATCAAAGTCTGCTTGACTACTAAGACAAACCTCTTTTCTACTATTCCGCTGCTTTAATCAGTTAGCCATGTTTGATGTAGCAATGTTTGATGCATTTGTTTACATTGTAAATGTTTATCTTCATAAAGAGACGCCAATGAGATCAATATGATGCAGTGGCTATCTCAATACTGCCAAGAATGCTCTCATCATCAGTGCAGTGTTGGCAGTGGGATGGCAATAAACACTTGCAGCAACTTGGCAAGAACAAGAGGTGTCTGTTTGCATACTTTCCCTACGCACTTTTGTGACATGATGCGTGTGTACATGTGGAGTCTGTCACCTGTTAGTTTGTTTTTTAAACATACCTTACAATATCAGTTATTGAGTAAGATAAACCTCCCTGAATGCAAACAAATACAGTATTGTCTGTGAAGTCTCCTAGTCTCCCTGCATGGCTAGAAAAGTTCCAAATTGTCAAAAAAGAAAAGAAAAGAAAAAAAGATGAATGAAATATCTTGTAAACACCTACCATCAGGGATCTCTCTGTCGCTTATGTGCTGCAGGTAGGGTACGGTGTTATCATCGCTCACTTCGGTGCTGGTCTGAAACTCCTCCAGGCGCTCTGCAGGCTGCCTCGATGGTAGTTTGGGGCTCGACTCGGGAGAGACGCAGCATGATACTGTGTTACCCATTCCGAAATGGGCGTAAGCTTCACACTATTGCAGCCAAGTCCAAGTAGTGCATATATCTGTAGCTAGCTAAAGTTGCCTTCCCCGAGTCTGATAAACATTACCAGACGATAGTCAGTACAAACACAACACTATCTTTTCGTGCTAAATTGCCGCTGTCCGCCAACTCCCAGGAATTGCATTCCTGTCCATTTGAGGATAAGCAGGTCCAGAGTCAAACAGTTGCCTAGAGAGGCTCAACTTGGAGGATAAAATCAGTGGCGGTTTCTCATGTGATACTCGACGTGATCTTGCAGTGACAATGAGCGGTTGTTATCTAAATGCCAGTGGCCGTTTGACTTCTCATTCATTCATTCATTGAACAAACTTGAGTTTCGTCGCTAAGTAGCTTACTAGCAGTGCTGTAGGCTAGCTAACCAGTTAGCTTTTCTCCTTAACTTTTTTCTACACATTAATTCCACCTTTTGTTCTCATGTAAACAAAATACACTCTATAAAAATAATTCTATAAGACTTATTAAATACTTATACTAACAAATACATTTTACGAGACTTGTGGAACTATCTCGCAGACAACTCCTTACGCTCGGCTCCGTGAGTCGCTAAATCTAGCCCGAGGCTTCTGCGGCCTCCAGGAAAAATCAAAATGAAAAACGAAAGGAAAGTGAAGGATTGTGGGGAGAAAAATATATCAGCTAAGATTAACTGACGTGGCTTTCTCCAAATTCACCATCAGACAGGCAACTTTGATCGCTGCTCCGGACTCGCCCCATCACAATCTCCACCCTGCCAGATTTGTGCCGCAAGTCGACTCCGATACCGCCGCCATCTGTTGCCGGATCTCACCAGCGGTACTACTTGGTATAGACGTGTTGTAGCCCCGCCTACTTTAAGTTTAATAACTCCTATTGGCTACCAAACGAAAACAACTGTTAATAGGAGCTTCTCATTGGTTAAAAAAGCTGTCAGTTTGAGATTATTTAAATAGATGAAATGCATTTACAATGCTACTATTTTTGTATCGTCACTAATACACACCCTTTTTTGACAGTGAAAACTGAAGCTATCCTACCTCATTCAAGAAATAAAACACATCCCCACTTTCTCTACAAACTTCAAATCTTGTGGAGAAATAATTTGTCATACTTTCTTCTACATTAGAATATACTGTAATACAGGCTTTTTAGATGTTTTGACTTAAAAAAAAAAAACAAGTATATTTTTACAACTTTAAATATTAAATAATTGAAAAATTATTAACATGAAGTGTTACACACAAGCCCAACAGTCTTTTACCATTTGCGTATATTTTTAAACTGTGCCTGAAGAGACATTATGCATGAAAATGTTGATTCTGTGTTGTAGTCAGTTTTGAGTGCATAACCTACCACTACCAAACAAATATTTGCTCCATCACTGCATAGGCTCAGAATGACAAGACTCACAAAAAAGTATCCATATTTATAAGATCTTCAATTAAAAACAACAAATACACTTTTTATAACAACTTGTATGTCCTAGGACAGCAATGCCCCCCCGCCTGCAATAACATGTATAAATTTGTTCATTTTCCGTAAAAAATATTAAATTTGATGCGATCCACCAAAATGAAGACACCTAACTCAAGAATTTAATGTTTATGTGGCCACTCACAAGAAAATACAGTACAATCTTCAAGAGCAGTTTATTGTGACATAAGTGTTTACAAAAGAGTGATGTAATATCAGTGTAACAGCACTTTGAAGTAATGGGCTGGTATAGTTTTCCAACAGGACAGTGTTAAAACAAACCCTGTAATGAGTCATTTAGGTGACCTTGTCTAGATAATATACAATACATGGCATTAATGATCATAGCTTGTAAAAATGGCAATATATAAACTCATCACATTAAAAGTTAGAAAAAATGTCATTATTACTTTCCTAGAAATAATAAATTCATACTTTTACACACACGGATATAAATCTGTAACATGCACAATTGAGGCCTGTGGGTGCAAACGATCCTGTCACAGAAATCAAAACACTGTTTGTGTCATAGGAAAAATATTGTGCAATCACATCACAAAGTTGAACTCACTATATCAAACAAACAGAAAAAAAAAGGTTAACAGTTTTTTTCAGCACCGGCTATGTGAATCACAAAGGGTGAAAATATTGTTTTGTTTTTTTTTTGTTTTCCAGTAAATGAGATATTGTAATGGCACTGGTATTTGAAGATTTTAAGTCCCATCAAGCCTTAAACACGCTGTTGGAGCCGTGGCACTGATCACACAATTACTTAATATTGATTTTACAAATGTTTACTTTCCTCTGAAGTATGCTTTACAATCACAAACATACAAAGAGTGATCTATCAGACTTCATGTCCTGAAATGCATTATGAAAAGTTAAAAGTGAAACAGGGACATGTCCTGCTGCAGTAATCTGCCTTATACAGTGATTATTACATATCACAGATTCCTTTGCAGGTCATGATTAAGATTTTAAAACTTATTTGTAAATATGAGTAATGATTGGCAGCCAAAACGAATCAAAGAAAGCTTCTGAGGAAAAACTTTGGCTAATATCTTACACCATTTTTGTCATATGACTGAAGCGCCACAATACACAATATCTTGAAATGACAATTTGAGTTAAAAAAATAAAAACCTGAACAACAATTTTGAGATGTTTGTGAGCCAAAGTTGCTGACTGTAAAGTTTTCTTCTGAAGCACCACATACTTTGTTTAAAGATGATACAGGCAAGACGGATCAGTTAATTATTGAAACCTGATTCACAAACATGTTTTCAACCACTGGAGCCAATGTTAAAAAAAAAAAAAAAAAAAAGAATTAATAGTAAAAACTAAACAGAAAAAAGGCACCTTTGAAAATAAATTTTGTGCTTTCATCTGATGCCTTGGAAGATATGAAACCAGCAGTTTCTGCTTCACAGATAAATTATACGAAATATACTCAAAGTTCAAAAGGAAATAATTTTATGACACCGACGCATGTTGTGGACCCCAGATGCTCTCAGCAGACTTGCTCCTTTCAACAAACAAGAACTGCTGATCTAAACAGAGTACAACAGTCCAAATGAAACCAACAAAGGTCTTTCTCATCATACCCTAGCTGCCATGACGCTGGTAGGCCTGGTGGTTTACATGAATACATACACACACACACACACACACCCACACCCACACACCTACAGGTACATTGCTTTGATTTATACATTTAAGTATCTTACAAATATGCAAAGTTGGTTTCATACAAGCCATAAGAACATTTCATATCAAATAAACAGAAATAAATGAGGTCTACACATGCTGTAGAGTCTATTTACAGTAATATAAAATATAAACAGACAAATACATGTTTTTTCTCAGCGCACAGTCCCATCAAAGTGATCTGTATTTAACAGGATGTACAGTACAGCTTAATGGATTTACAGGTTGAAAATTGCCGAATAGTAGCCTATTTCTTAAGTAAATTAAAAAAAAAAAAAATCTACTTGATTTTAAACAAAAGACTGCAATCTGATAAATTGTTTTTCTTTTCTCTCTTTTTTTTCAAAGGTAAATGTCATGAAAAAATATTTTGATCATTGAGGTCAAAACTTAATGACAAAGTAATGAGATGATGCATGAGCTCAAATTTACAACCTGGATCTTGATATCATTCAACGTTTTGCCCTTCTGTGTTAAAAGGCAACATTTTACTCACTTAGTTAGGAGCTGAGTAACAGAAGCGGTGCATTATTATTATCATTAATATTATTATTGTTAAAACAAAGCTGCAGCTATCTCAGTCAAATTTGAATAATTTCATAAATCTGCAAAGTTCAGTTTTCCCTTTCTTTTGTAACAAACAGGTAAAATATTAAATATTCTTTTAATTATGATTTTCATGATTTATTCCTTTGTTGCTGACCATTTGGACAGAAGCTAGTGAGCGAAATGTTTCAATAACCAAAAGAAGTTAGCCAGAAGTATTAAATTCAGACTCCAGGCTGTGAAAACCCCAAATTCCACCACAGCTTGTTAATATGATTTAGTTGCAGCAGTTTTTCCTCCACCTGACACTGTCAAAACAAAACAAAAAAGACAATAAGAGCTAGAAAAGTGGGACGTTTTGCCATACTTTGTCCTCTTTTTACAGATACAACTGCTCACACACATACAGAACACAGTTCCAGTCCTACACAATTGGCAGTTTATAGCATCCTTAAAAACATCTAAAAAAAAGTAACTCGTTTTTGCTCAATTAATTAAAGTCCTCAGTTCAGGTGGTTCACATCAGTATGAGGATCAAGTATAGATTCACAATTCATTCAAAGCCTTTAACTGCTGCTAACTGAGCTTGCCCGCTGGAGGTCTAAACTGTTCTGTGAAATGAACCATAAAATATAACAAATGCATAGAAAAAAAATATGAAAAAACATAAAAATGTAAATGTTGACAATGTATCTATATTAAAGGCAAGAAATGTGTTCTGGTTTTACAAGCTGGGTCTTGTCATAGTTTTGGTCGGCCGGTGAACTCAGCAGCATGTCTGATTTTACGGGGCAGCAGTAGAAAACATTCGGTGGGTTACTGTCATCCTCTGGATCACAGCGTGAGGTAAACTAAACTGGAATTGACTGAAGTGATGCATTGATGGGGCATTATTGCATATTTGTCACCCAAATATTGTTACGCTTTACAAAATTTTCAGGTCTGAGCAGAGGCAGCTAAAGTTAGCCTCGGATAAACTTAGAATGAAACAGATCAGCAGGTAGGCCTGCTCACACCGAACATTAAAAAGACCACATGCTGGTTCTCCCTGATGCTGAAAGCAGATCTGCTGGCAACTCCGTGGCATTACTGGATTTAAGGATGTAATAAGAAAATCTCAGTAATGAACATGATGAGGATGTTGGCCAAAACTATGACAAAAGATGAAGGCTCCCAGACAAAGGTGTATGAAACACATCCTCAGCAGCCCTCTGGACCACATTTATCTTATTTCATGTCATTGGTTCAGACTACCTAGTATTAGTTGGCACTTTCCCAATGGTTACCTATATTTGGATAACACACTTATAATTTTTTTCAAATGAATTGTTTTGACAGCCTGCTGAAGATCAGGTCGTCAGTTTGGGTGACTTTTTTTTTTTTTTTAAAGGACCTGGCATCAGCGAACAGGAAGGCCCGGCGGGCAGAATGAAACAGTCAAAGTATTTGAAAAGAACTGAAATGCTACTCAGCCCAGTTTAGTGTCTGGAGGAGGAATTACTCGGATTTATGGCAGTAGAGGTCTTTCAGAGCTTTCAGTTCTTCAATTAGCGTCTTGTTTTGGTTCTCCAGGACAGCCACTCTGTTCTCCAAACACTTAACATACTCCTTTTTCTTCCTGCGACACTCTCGGGCTGCCTCTCTGTGGGAAGGAGAAGGCATTGGTTTGTTTCTCTCTTGCTGTTGGTGCTGAGGTGGCTTGGAAATGACATTATGTCTGCACTGGGATTAAGGCTGGATTATCTTAACTGGGATTTATTTTTAATCTCCAACAACATTTCTTATAAATCCAATTATATGATTAATTCCTTAATGTCACACTTTCTACACCATATAATATCTCAGATGTTTTGTTATAAAGCTTAATGACGTTCTTACCTGTTCTTCATGAGACGGACCTCTCTTTTTCTTGTGACCTCTTCTGTGGCTCCCTGGGTGGGGAGGGCAGGGGAGGATGCCATGACTACCCCGGGAGCGATGGTGCTGGCAGGGGCTGCTCGGATCTGATAGGCCTGGACATCGCCGGAGGCAGCTAAATATTGAGGTTAGCAAAAAGACTGGGTTAAATTTCACCACCGAAAAACCCAGCAACGCGTCATCGATTTGTTTGTTGACAAAGGGTAGCGACAGGCTTTGGATTTAGCTGCAAACAACAAAAAATTCCTCTGGTTAGGAAGAGATATTTCCAGTTAAAATGCATACATTTACCTTGTACCACCACCTGGTTACTGGGAACCAGTATCTGCTGGCCGTCACTGGTTTGTGCGTACTGCAGGATGGTTGCTCCTGGCTGGGCAGCTGCTGCCGCTGCATTGGTCATGGTCAGAGTCTGAAGGCCCTGGACTCCATCGGTGCCGTTATTGGCCAGCTGTATGGCACCACCCTGCGTGATTGCAACTAGTTTTTTTCCAAAACAGATGAGAAAGAAAAAGGAAGGACACAGAAAAGAAATCTTTAAAACGTAGTTATGAAAATTGATTTGTCAATTTTATATTTTCTGTTTTGTTGCCTATTCCCTTCCTCAGGACATGGCTTTATGCTCATCTGTACTTATGTTCATGCTCTACTTTATTTACAGGGCAGTTTCACATAACTGCTTTAAACTGACACACTAATAATACCAACATGCAATGCAGTTGTTTGGTCTTTAGACCAGAATTTGAGAGAATTTCTTTATCGTGATGAGCTCAGACAAGAGGCATAAAGCAAGACTACAACACAGGGAAGATGAGTGATGAAAACGTTGAAGACAGAAGTGGCAAAATTAATGTCAGGTGCACTTTTGTCCTTTTAATGTGGAGTCTGAACAGCAATTAAATTCTGGTTAAAAGAAGATTCAAGCTTGTTCTTTACTCCATGAGAAGCAGGAACTTTGTTCTTGAGACTGCAAGAATGAGAAAAAAAGTTTTGGCCTGGTCAACACATACTCAAGGAGAAACTTGGTCCATGACAGGGTGGGGATTGCTGCAGGTGTGTTTTTATGTGCAATGAACAACTGACCCAGTTATTTCAAATTTATTGAGAAACTGTGCCATGTTTGTACTTTGTCACCTCAATCATCTGTTCATTAGAAGCATTTTCAGTGGAAATGTGGATTTGACGACTTTCTGCTTCATGTGTTAACCGTGCCCACCTAAAATGTTCAAACAATCACACAATACTTCTTGGAGCACCACGAGAGGAAACTTTTTCTCAAAAACAGGCTGCAACACATCTCCAACCAGGCTGGTGTGGTTTCATCACAACAAGCAAGTTGTGGAGGAGTATGTAACAGGCTTCAGTCTTCATTTGGCACGGCAGCCTGCAGCTTCAGCTGCTACTTACTGTACTGTCCGCTGCTGGTCTGGTAGATGGGTGTGGGGACTGTAACAGTGGTGATAGCGGGTGTGGCTGCAGCAGCAGATGAGTCTTCCTCAGCCTTTTCCTCCTCGATGCGAGGGACAGCCGGTGCATCAGATGAAAGGTCATTAAGGATTTTCCTGTCAGGGACAGATGACGGTGAGATTCAAAGACAAGTTTGACAGAAAAAGTTCAACTAGCATCCTGTAGAATAAAACTTGTTCATCAGGTTACACATTGCTGAACGCCGTCTAACAATAACAACCCAAAGTGATGGATATAAGGATATGAAATGGATAACACAAGAGTTTGTTCTGACTAGATCCAAAACAGAATTAAAATGATCATTCTGGTCCATGAAAGTCCATCATCTCAAACAGAGAAGTTCACGCCAATTGTTAACCTTTAAAAGACACAAATAATGAAACCTGCTTCATTAGTATCTCACAAAATACCGGACTCTGTCGTCAATAAACTCTAAGTTTTTGATTTAACGACTGACCAATTGGGCTGTGGTGACCCTCACACACATTACCTGTATGAAGGGCGTCGTGACAGAATCTCTCTGCGCTTCTGAGAGTCAGTCACACTGTCTACGGATTCTTGTGAATCTTCACTTTCTGCTATGGTGGAGATCTGGAACAAACAGAACAAAATACTGTTCAATAATGTTCATAAAAAAAAGAAAAAAAAATCCTGTATGTGCCGTGTTTCACCTGTACAGCCTGGACCTGTGGGGACTGGATAACTGATGGCTGTGCAGCCTGGATGACACCATGGACCTGAACCGTCTGTCCATTGGGAAGCTGTACCAGCGTTACAGTAGGACCTGTTGCTGAGGCGTGTCCTGTTGTCATGGATACCTAAAATTCACACATGGTGTAAATATGATGATGCAGTTAGCAACATCCACAATCAGTGATAATATGCATTTTTTTTCTTGTGTTGTCTCAGTCGAGCCCTGCATGTTGCAGTTAGAGTTGCATCATTACGCGTTACCTGTGCCAAAGTAGCGATCTGTGCCGAGGTGATCTGCTGGCTCTCTGCCTCAGTCACAGCAGCGTCTGCTACCTGCTGAGCCTCCGCAGACTCCATCTTCATTGGTCAAGCTGAGTATGGAGAATAGAGCCAAAAACATAAATGAAAGGTAACACAGTACTGCATGACCAAAAGAAGTTTCACACTTACAATCCTGGAATATCTGTAAGGTGATAATGATTAAATTTTTGTGGTAACATTTACCAAATGAAAACCCAAAGTCATGGCCACTCTCAAAAACTAGTTTTCTTCATAAAAAAAAATTCTAAACACGGTCCTTGAGAGGTTTCATTTAGATACTTCTGAGAAAGTACTCTTCTTTCAATCAAAAATGCCTCAACAATCAGACCACAGTGTCAGATTAGAGATCTAACAGTTCAATAGACCAGATAATCACTCTGATGGAGGTAGGAGGGGTTGTGTTGTATTAGGTGTCTGCTGGATCTGATGCTTAACTGGACTCAGATGGTCTCTTCATTGAGATAAATGTCTTTTAGAGGAATACTGAAAATAGGAAGGGCAGGGTGTTTGAAATGCTACATGCATTTATTTTCTTTATGATTATTTTTGTTAGAAGGTGGGGTTAGCCCTGCTTTGTTGATCTCTATAAAAACCTTATAAAACTGAGGAAATTGTAGAAGTGACTGGAAAGAACTTTACTGAACACACAGAAGCAAATCATTGGAAAAATTTAACAGTTGACTTTTGAAGCTCAGAGGGAGAAGTGGTGATGCAGCAGTCACAAGTTTGTCTAGACAAACTGTTTATAACAGAGGGAACTACAAATGGCACACTGGCATGCAGGGTCAGTAAAGAGGTTTTCGTTACTCTCACAAGTAATTAAATTCAGGTCAAAATAAGGACTTAGAGATAATACTCGTGCATCATCTCATTTAATGCAAAACACAAGTTTCAAAGCACAAAACTTAATAAAGAGCTAATGTCTGCCCTCCTGCATCCTGTCATTGCATCATTTTCACTGAGTATTGCAAAAGGTATGATGCAGTAGTTTTATAGTTGCCATCTTTAGCAGGTTGTCATAAAAGATTTTTTAGAGGTAAAAAACAAGAGAGAAAAAAATAGAAAGCAAGCATGTTCTTAAGAAACACAACAAAACAAACAAAAAACATCTTTATAATTTACTTTTCGGTTTGTGGAAGTTGGCTGACTTGACTTCACATCTCAGCCTTCTGTAATGATAATGTTTTAATGTTCAGGGACCGTTTTGCCAAGAAGCATCAAGATACCAGTTTGTTCCCGCAAAATTTACCCAGAGACCTTTTCGATGCAAAAGATCTTTGCATTAGCTTTCAGACTTGGTAATCAATACAGACCCACAAGAAATTCAGCAGAATACAATCAGTCCGCCAGTAAAGGCAAGCCTTAGGAGCACTCTGGGCTCAAAGTTCTAGGGAAGAAAACACCAGACATGACTCATTTACCATGCAACATTTGCAGAGTGGAAGTAAAGTACTTCAAAATACCACAAATGTCTTGGTTTACTTCATCTTCCATCAGCCAGAATGAAAAGAAGATCATGATTGTATCATCAAATCCCATAGAAACGTAAACACAGAGTGTGCAGAATTATCAGGCAAATGAGTATTTTGACCACATCATCCTCTTTATGCATGTTGTCTTACTCCAAGCTGTATAGGCCGAAAGCCTACTACCAATTAAGCATATCAGGTGATGTGCATCTCTGTAATGAGAAGGGGTGTGGTCTAATGACATCAACACGCTATATCAGGTGTATTAGGCAAACATAATTATTAGGCAACTTCCTTTCCTTTGGCAAAATGTGTCAGAAGAGCGACTTGACAGGTTCCGAAAAATCAAAAATAGTGAGATATCTTGCAGAGGGATGCAGCACTCTTAAAATTGCCAAGCCTCTGAAGCGTGATCATCGAACAATCAAGCCTTTCATTTAAAATAGTCAACAGGGTCGCAAGAAACGTGTGGAAAGACCAGGGGGCAAAATAACTGCCCATGAACTGAGAAAAGTCAAGCGTGCAGCTGCCAAGATACCACTTGCCAGCAGTTTTGCCATATTTCAGAGCTGCAACATCACTGGAGTGCCCAAAAGCACAAGGTGTGCAATACTCAGAGACATGGCCAAGGTAAGAAAGGCTGAAACACGACCACCACTGAACAAGACACACAAGCTGAAATGTCAAGACTGGGCCAAGAAATATCTCAAGACTGATTTTTCTAAGGTTTTATGGACTGATGAAATGAGAGTGAGTCTTGATGGGCCAGATGGATGGGCCCGTGGCTGGATCGGTAAAGGGCAGAGAGCTCCAGTCTGACTCAGACGCCAGCAAGGTGGAGGTGGGGTACTGGTATGGGCTGGTATCATCAAAGATGAGCTTGTGGGCCTTTTTGGGTTGAGGATGGAGTCAAGCTCAACTCCCAGTCCTACTGCCAGTTTCTGGAAGACACCTTCTTCAAGTAGTGGTACAGGAAGAAGTCCGCATCCTTCAAGAAAAACATGATTTTCATGCAGGACAATGCTCCATCACACGCATCCAAGTATTCCACAGCGTGGCTGGCAAGAAAGGGTCTAAAAGAAGAAAAACTAATGACATGGCCTCCTTGTTCACCTGATCTGAACCCCATAGAGAACCTGTGGTCCCTCATCAAATGTGAGATTTACAAGGAGGGAAAACATTACACCTCTCTGAACAGTGTCTGGGAGGCTGTGGTTGCTGCTGCACGCAATGTTGATGGTGAACAGATCAAAACACTGACAGGATCCATGGATGGCAGGCTTTTGAGTGTCCTTGCAAAGAAAGGTGGTTATATTGGTCACGGATTTGTTTTTGTTTTTAATGTCAGAAATGTATGTAAATGTTGAGCTGTTATATTGGTTTCCCTGGTAAAAAATAATTGAAATGTGTATATATTTGTTTATTGTTAAGTTGCCTAATAATTCTGTTTGCCTAATACACCTGATATAGCGTGTTGATGTCATTAGACCACACCCCTTCTCATTACAGAGATGCAAATCACCTGATATGCTTAATTGGTAGTAGGCTTTCAGCCTATACAGCTTGGAGTAAGACAACATGCATAAAGAGGATGATGTGGTCAAAATGCTCATTTGCCTAATAATTCTGCACTCCCTGTAATGAGCACATAAATGATCTCTTCCAAGGTATTTGTTAGTTTTATTTACACAATGGAAAAACAATCAGATTCTTCCAAGATGAAAAAACTAAGCACAAGCAGTTAAAGTATTTCTTTGACAACTAATATTTCATCACCACCTGACACACACACACACCCACACACACACACACCCCGACCCGTTTTGAGGTCGGTTTTGGAAAAACTTGCTGACTGTGTTAAAAGACAGCTGAACATCCATTACAAAGTTACTACAGATGCTGAAACGCTTGCTTGCCCTACATATCAGGGACCTTATGTAATAATAGCCTGATAAATGTATATATTTAAACAATGTCACATCTGTTTTTTGTTATTAAGCACATCACTGCTTTCAATGTCACTTCTGCTTTGTCTGCCCAAAAGGCTTTAGTAGCGATACTTAATTGAAAATTATTTTATGCTGAATTGGCTGCACGGTAGCGTGGTGGTTAGCACCACAGCCTTACAGTAAGAAGGTCGCTAGTTCGACTCCCGGCTGGGGAGGGGGTTCAAACAATTCCAACGGTGGCCTTCCTGTGTGGATTCTGCATGTTCTCCCCGTGTATACATGGGAGGTTCTCTGGCTTCCTCCCACCATCCAAAGACATGCATGTTAGGTTAATTGGTCACTCTAAATTGCCCCTAGGAGTGTTAGTGTGAATGGTTGTCTGTGTCTATGTATTGGCCCTGCGACAGACTAGCGACCTGTCCTGGGTGTACCCCGCCAGCGCCTCTTGCCTGCCTCTCCAGCAACCCCCTGCGACCCTGAACTGGATAAGCAGTACTGAAAATTACTTTAAGCTGAATTGAGGATTATTTTGAGTCAAACCATGTAATACATTAATCATCACAGGCCATCATCATTTCCATCTCCTTAACTTTATTTAAATCTAAGTTTTCAACTTCAAATATGCAAAAAACTACACCTGGACAAACATGTATGTTTGAAAACAAAGGCACTGGTAACAATGAACATAAAATGAACAAATGTGGAAATAAAACTAAGTCATTCAAAAGATTATTTAAATCTATCACACCCCTTTATTAAATAGACTAGACAAATTAAGTCAAATTAGAAAAGAAAAATATGAGAAAAGATTTCTTTTCTAGGGGATTGAATGTTTTATGGATCAGAAACAAATAGTTGACTAACAACTAACAACGAAACAAATAAGACTAATTTTTCCGCATGAAAATATGTCAGCAGGAGCCTGTGAGACATGATCCTGACTGTCTTCAGGCGGTGCTGGGAGTGTTGATCCAGAACGTGTTGTTCACTGAGCTTAGTGATCTCACACCGTGCGTAGCTTCCCTCCGCTGCATGATTGGCTTTACACATTTCTCCCTCTGCTTTTCAAAAATCACTTGGATGCTGTGTGTGTGACAGTCAAGCCACATGGCGGGGCAACGCCCCCTCCACGCACACCGGTCACATCCCAGGAGATAAAACGCTACTAAAACACAGTCTGATCGGTGAGATGTAATGTGTGTTAAAGTCTACAGACTGGACGATATGATTTCACTGTGCAGCCAAACGCGACGGCCTACGACTTGTCAACGAGAAACTGACTTAGGATTTCAAAGCAATTCTAGACTAGATAGCAGCAATTTTTTAAAAAAAGGATCCAATCTTATTTATTAGGAAAACTTGTAGAAAAAAATATAGGGTGTGATCCTTTCCGTGCACCTTCAAAGGGATAACGGCGCAATTCTTTTTGCGTGGAGCGGCTGCGCGGTTAAAATAGAAAACAGGCTAACATTGGACAGTTTTGTGTATTTTTCATGACTTAGTCCCATCAAAGTTTCAAATGTCTTAATAGAAAAACTACCCATTGGGGTTCACTATTAAAGCCACACATTTGCTCAGATTCTCCTAAACAGCCGCAGCCTCCCCTCCCTCCATCCTGCTACAAACACACCGCGGCGCCATGATCTCTTTGTTTCCTTCGGGCCGA
Source organism: Atherinomorus stipes (assembly GCA_023101725.1). Classification (NCBI taxonomy): domain Eukaryota; kingdom Metazoa; phylum Chordata; class Actinopteri; order Atheriniformes; family Atherinidae; genus Atherinomorus; species Atherinomorus stipes. Next base: position 159,697 of record JALJCO010001162.1, read on the forward strand.
ACCCGACCAAACCGACCCTTTCTGTAGCCACCTCCCGTGTCTTTAAACCCCGGACATCCCTTCGTCCTTACCGATACAAACTCCCCTCGTCACTCCCGGGCCTCCGGAGCTCCACTTTTATTCTGGCCGACACGTAAGAGCCCGCGTCAGGCTACACCTCCGCCGCGTCACCGGGAACAACAACACGGAGATTGGAGAAGGACGAGAAGGCAGATGGCGACACTGACCGGAAATTAACGAAGTTGTAACGGAGAAGGCCGGAAAATCCCGAAGAGCAGCGGATCATAACGACATCCTCTAGCCAGCAGATATAAGCAGGTTTTTAAGCTAAAGATAAATTTAAAAAGGAAAAGGAAAAGGAAAATACATTAAAAACCAGTGTTGTGTCTATAACAAACACCTCGCAATGACAAATTAAATAAAATTGAATTGAAAATAGGTTATTATTTCCTGAGGGGAATTCATAATGTTGTTTGTAGTTATTAACAAATATTTGTAATAAATCATAGCCTAGGATCATTAGTTGTTATAGTTCAGGGCAGTGGTTCCCAACCAAATTGAGTCCTTTACTGTAATGTGTAACTTACTACCAGATTAGTTTCAGCTTTTCTCAACATATCAAACATTTAAATCCTTTTAGATTTTTTTTTCTGTTTCCTGAAAGCGAATGTAAATTAGCACACTTAACAATTACCACACATTAAATGGCTCCGTAAAAACTTTGTTTAGCCCCACAGGGATTCTGAAAAGCATTTATTGAGGTGAAAAAGGTACTTAGTTTTGCTTTAAAAGCCAAGCTGTAAGTGAATGAGTAGACTGTGGTAATATGGCCGCCACGTGGAGATGTTCATCGGTCAGCAGCGTGGGTGAGTTATCTAGCAATATATAGATATCTATATCTGGGTTTCTATTACACCAAGAATTTGTCAAAACCTAAATATCACAATAAAAAAATGGTAAACACCTTTATTAAAGGTTGAATATGGAATACAGACAGAACAGCGACATCACGTGTAGGTTGTAGTTGCAACGGCAGAAAAACAACTCCAGCCGCTGGGATGCCAGGCTCGCTGCAGATACGCAAGTGACCAACAGCCTGCCCCATGTCCAACAAGTAACACAGAGGAGTTTATCAGGCCCGTGCAGAGACCTCTGGAGGGGCAGGTGCTCAGTGTTACAAAGGGGCACAAATTTAAAACAGCAAACAGAATCTGACCTCATACTGTAATGTGAACGGTTGAATTGCAGCAACTCATATTCATAAAGAATGTAACATGGAACAAAAACATACCACATCTTTGTCCAAACCTCCCATTTTTGTTAGGAGGCAGTGCAAAGCAGAAGTAGGCCATGTTTTACCTGATGGAGACATTGTGGAGGTGGTTTGTGAGGAAGCTGCGGTGGTTCTACTGAGCAGCTGAGCAGACCCTAAAAAACACGGAGGAGATCGTGGCCACTTATACAAGTATTTAGGTGAAAGCTGTCATTGAAATAAATTACAGTGATCTGACATGATTGTTTGTAGGAGACTCCTGCTGAGTGACGCTGCAGTCGAGACTGACTGTTTAAACTAAGATTTTGGCCCTTTATCATTATTATCATTATTTATTTATTATTTATTAATCAGTTAATTTATTTTACTTGTCCTATCCAGCATGGTAGCAGCAGAATGGTAATCTGGCCGCTTTATTGTGTTGAACAGAGTTACTTTGCCAAGAGGAGCTTTGTAAATATAAGGCTGCTATTGGTATTCTGAATTTACTCATACAAAAATAGAAATCACATATTTTAATGTAAGTGATTTGTACTTTTTTTTTAGTTTGAAAAAAAAAGTACACTTGAAATGGCAGTAAAGGACAATGATATTTAATTTGCATGTAAATGTTATGTTTAAATAAGAAGTTGAAAACATCTTAATTCAAATTCTTCATATTATTGTACTTATACTGTAATAGTCAGAAGTATGTGAATATATGCATGTACTGCTTATTTTTTTACTTTAATTACTTAATAAAGACCTCTTTGCCTCTAAACAGAAAAGGTCCCACTTAAACTCATTTGACAGTAAAATGATACAAATCTCTTTCTTTATTGTCACAAAATATGACACAGGAACTTTTACTCTGGCATTGGTAGCTACTGATACATGCATGGAGACAACTTGGAACAAACAGGAGTGACTTGGGCACTTTTAGCTCTGGGATCTTGGATAGGCTTTTTTTTTTTTTTCTAAAAAGGAGCCTCCTGACAAACTTCTCTGCTCAGCACGCGTGCGTGTGGTTAACTAGCAGCTATATCTTGTGTCCAGAGAGTCAGAGGACGCACAAAAAGAATGCTCACTTCACGTAGTCAGTTATCTTGCAGATATAGACAGAGCAGCACTTTGTTAAACCTACTCACCGAAGCATCAGCTGATAACTCCCTCCCTCGCGGTTCCTACACTACCGTCTCGAGCTGCAGGGCGCGTCTGAGCGCGTCTAGGTAGGCACGTCAGGGCAGTGACGTTTGGATCATGTGACCAACAGTAACGTTATCTAAATTATTTTTTCCTTTTATTTATTGTTTTTGGCATCACCAACAAACTTTAACTCAACAAGAATAAAAATAAAATAAAATAAATAAAAAAATATATAATTTAAAAAAAAGAAGGAGACAAAAGGGGATTTTGGGCACCAAGGGGTAAAGGGGCAGGTGCTTGAGCCCCCTCCGCACCCCCTCTGCACGTGGCTGGAGTTTATAACTGACAGCTAACGTTAGCCACGTTAGCAAACAAGTTAGCTTACCGATCCAGGAGAAAAGTCGCCATTTCCGTGTTTTGACTCCGTGGAAAACGTTTATGTGGGTCCATTTAGGCCTCATTTACACTGTCAGTGAAATGTGACCCAAATCCGATTTTTGCTCTTATGTGACTCAAATCCGATCTGCTTTTTGACAATGTAAACAGGAAAAAGACGCATGCATTCGGATCTGTTGTGATCGGATACAGGCCTCATTCATATGTGGAAATAAATCGAATATCAATCAGATATGTAACAATGCGACTGCAGTGTAAGCAGGCAGGGATCGTTTTACACATTGCGTTCCACACGTCATACAATCTGCGACAATTTAGCTTATTTTTGGCGCACTATTAAGATGTGAGCAGTAGTTAAATGTGAGAATGGAGGCCCGACAGAGAAAGAGAGATGGGGAGGAAAGTGTGTGGGAGGTAATCACCATTCTGACATTCCTCCACTCCAACATGTAGGGTTGCCACCTTTCAGAAAAAAAAATAAGGGACACCTACCACAGCTCATCGGGGCCACGACCACCACGGGCCGATACTCGTATGGTGGACTCCTCACAGCAGTGGTATGCTTTATTTTGCACCAGTGTTTTTAGAAAAGGAGTGATCAATAAAACAATTGGTGGCACTTAAAGCTTGAAATGCTGCAATGAACACATTGTTTAAGCAACACTGTTGCATAGAAAGTGCTGTTATTTAGTCTACATATGCTGTAATTACATCCATCCCTATTTAAAATAAAATGAGGAAAAAATATATAACAATGTGCCATAAGCACAAAACTTAGTTATTGCATTATCAATAAAACCTAATTAATGAGAAGCTGTCATGCACATATCACATGCAGCACCAGCAGCCAAAGGAGATCTGTTTGTGTGCAGTGTGCAACAATTAACTTAAAACATAAGCCTAGTAAATACATGAAGAACTGAATGTAACTGTTAAAGTGATCTGTTGTAGACAGCTCTGATGTGTCCGAATCTGTGGTACACCTGTGTCACCTCAACTGTAACCTAGAGTGGGATGACAGATTAATTAAACTTATTTCTTTTGCTGCCTCTTATGACTTGAAAGAAAGTCAGGTCATCCAGACAGATAAACCACACAAGAAAAGAATTTGTGTTGTGAAAACTGAACACTGTGTTCCAAAATAACATTTTGACACAGAATACAAGAAAGCTGTACAAGTTTGGTTTATATAGGAAATATATTGAATGATAGTTTATACATAAACACACACACGACACACACAATATATATATATATATATATATATATATACATATATGAATGAAACAATATTAATTCATTTATATTAATTTTCTATAAATGTTAATCCATTACTGTGATTTATTGTTTAAATAACCATATAACATTTATATTGGCTGCTACTAATAATGGTTTCTGTATAAATGATCATTCATTCAAATTTAAAAAGTCAACATCGTAAACAAACAATAAACTAACCAAACCACCAGTCTCCTAAACTTTCCTCTGACACCTTCTGGCAAAAACACAACCAGATAAAAACTGATCCTGTTCTGTCATGACTGATTCAGTCTAGGAGATGAGGAGATGAAGATGGGACACTCACGTTTAGGTCGTCTTCGCGGTTCTCACGTGTCTGTGTTGCTTTTCTGATGCGTGATGATGTCTGATGTCAGACAGTCCACCGCGCGCCACTGAAAACACTCACCCACATACGTATTTAACAGTTTCTCTCATCATCTCCACTGACGCTGTCCATCCAAGGACGGGCCTGTTCCCACTCAGGTGTTTTCTTTAGTAAGGGTTTTCGCTTTTGAGAGCATGCTGGAGTATAGGTGTGGAATTTTAAAAGGCGCGGGTGCCGAGAGCGAGTGACAGCAGCACACGCAAGCGCGAGGCAGCCAGGCAGAGATGCAGGACTGGAGGATCCTGCGATGATCCTGCTGGTTTTGGCTGGCTTTAAAATTTCCGGTGTTTTATTTAGCTCATTATTACTAAATTTAATGTTTATATATGTGACAGACATGTGTATTTGACAATTATGGAAATATGGAACTTTATTTTATTCAACTTGCTATACTTTAATCTACCCCCCCCCCCCCCCCAATGCGCCTTTACGCATTACGCATGTCACACAACTATTTTATCTCAAGATGCCGCAGGTCGTCCAGGTTCGGTGAAATATTGGTTCAGAATGAAGCTGCATCATCCAGATTAACGAGCTCCATCAAAAATGTTTAAAAATCTGATTTCAGAAGCTAAAACTTTATTTTGGAAATTAATCAGTACACAATTAAAGAAATCACCAGCGCGCTTGCTCTCGGCGTAATTTAAAAAGCAACAGGAGACGATTGAAGCCCACAGTACTGTTATTATATCTAAATCTTGGGGCTTTTTAAACATTTTTTACATTGTAGATCAGTAATCTGATTATTTCTCATGGTATCCTTCTGGTATCCTCTTGTCTGTTTGTTTACAAGCGCTTGATATGGGTAGCCTACAGTTTTGTGAAACAGGTAGGCCTACGCATGCGGGGTGTTTCAAATGACAGGATGGTGTAATCGCGAGAAATCCGATATGGGTCACATTATAAAATTTGTGTAACCACACATTTAAAAAATCGGATTTAGGCATCAAATCAGATCTGGGCATTAAGACCTGACAGTGTAAATGTAGCCTTAGTGTAGTCTTCACCTAAATTTACTCCAGGTTTTGCTCTTCTCAGGTCACTCCTCCTCAGAAACAGATAACAACATCTCCAGGGCTCTGAAGCAGCTGCTTCACTCGCCGTCTCCATGGTTTTCCCCTGAACCAGCCGAACTGTGCCCAAAATATTGTTGCCACACAGAGATCGTATTTGGCAACCTGCAATGGCAGGTTATAGACGTAAATATAAGAGAGGGACCCAACTGCAGTCACGAGACGTCGCCATATATCCAATTCACGCCGGAAGTCTTAATTGGAAGTTTGTTCTTCATGTTACTTACTAAAATTTAACCCTACCCCTGACCCTTCTCCCAACCCTAACCACCCTACTACACCGAACGCATCAGTTTGCAAGCTGCAGATAAATACTCTTAGTGGTGTTTAACTCTTCCGCTGGAGACTTCCTGTTGGATTGTATATAAGGCGACGTTCTTTCGGTATAGTAACTGCAGTTAGGTACTTTGAAATATAATGCCATTATGGAACGTTAAAATTTTTTTATAATTATTTTAGGTAAATACAATTTTTTAGGAAATTTTTACTTTCATTCTGTCCCCCCCAAACGACCTGTGGAGGTATTATTTTATTAAAAATACAGCTTTTAATAAAAATGTTCCATAACCTTTTTAAAAACCTCATATCGAAAAGTTTTACCTTATGAGTGTTTTTAGACATTTATAATAAAGTAGTTTTTCACAAAAGTGTAATAGAAACACTTTTTTGCATTAACACGCCATCAGGCATGATGTAAGGGGGGTAAAAAACAGTAATTCCTTAACAAAGCATTAACTTTGGAAGAGGAGAAACGGGGGGGGGGGGTTTATCAGTCATTTTGGCCTATAGTCCTACAGTGGGCAAATGGCAATTGCCTTTCCTAGAAATGGCAAATGCCGATCCTGCAGGGGCGATTGCAGTTTTCTCAACGGTCTGCCTCTGCCCAGTGGCATGTCCTGCACATCAGTGTTTTGCTACTGTGAACAGGTGGATACGGAAACTTTATTTTATTCAACTTGCTATACTTTAATCTACCATTTCTAGCACAATATTTCATAAGGGTTTTTTTTTGTGTGTGTGTGTTTTTTTTCCATGCTGTCGTTAATAGTTCCGATTATTTTAAGTAATTAAAATAAAGGTGAATTAATTTTTATTTACAGCATTTCCCTCTTGAGAATCTTTCTCGCTGCGGGGTTTTGCCTGCTCTGTCTGGGGGTTGTCGGTGATCACCAGCGGTGATCGGACTTCTGTCAGGGCAGCCGGGGGTCGTGCTCTGCAGCGGTGATGGTGTGGACCCCAGCCTGCCCTGATCTGGATGTTTTTGCTGTGGTGGTTGCTTCTGTGGACATGGGTGGACTGGTCAATCTTACACAAGCCGCTGTGAAACGACAACCTGTGCTATCCCAGCAGCTTTTGCCGTTCTTAGACGGCCATGACCGCCAACTCTCTGCTGTCTCCTCCACTATTCTCCTCTCTCAGAACTTGGCCACCTACTGCAGATAAAGGCCGGGGATTCTTAATCGGACTCAAACTTTGCCTCGTCTGCACGCCGCTCCACTCTAGCTGCAGCCGAACCAAACCACACACATCGCCACAAATCATTTTTAAACTGCTCAAAATATTGATAAGCAGAATATCAAAAGCACCACATGGGTGCGTCCACCTCCAACCTCCCTCTCTTGACCTGAGGTGTGCTGGCCGTCTGGTCTCCACATCTGTGTCATCGAGCTGACAGCATCTTTGAAGCAGGTGTTAGGACTTCAGCAGTCCAGCTCAGCTTCTAATGCCAAACCTGCTGTCTGCCAACACCAGCCGTAATATTTGGTTCAGCCATTCTCACTGTGTCCACAAGAGGGCAGTGTAAGACCAGTTACATGCACAGAGTTGCAGGATCTGCAACTGAAGTGCCAGAAAACAAAAGCTTGCCACATGGAGAAATGAAATGTTTATGAAAGTATCAAAGAGATTAATTGAAAAAGACAGTTTGGGCTTTGCATGTTTGGATTAACAGTCCAGTACTGCGCTGACTGTTTTCTATACTGTATATCTCAAGGAAAATGGGAAATAGATGCAGCAATTTATTGAAATGTGCAAATAAAAATGACAAAATTGCTAAGAAAGCAAAATAACAGTTTCCACAACGCTAATAAGCTTGAAAGTCAATATAGAATATTACCACCTTAATTAAAAAAAAAAAATAGTCTAGACTCTCTAAGATGAACATTCTTGTAATTTCTTCAAGTACTCTTCAGAATTTGCTGTCTAGGCTTTTTTCCTGAGCTTCTTTTTAGATGGGGTTGTCTTTTTCCCCGTTCTCTGTCAACATATTCCCACACTGAGATCTGGGCACTAAGGAGGACCTGTTGCCACTGATTTTCAGTCCAGTTCTTGCATCGTTGGGCATCCTTCAGCCTTTTCTCCGGGTTTCCCTGCTTTAAGATTGGCTTTATGACAGTCACCCCTCCATGGAGACCTAAGACTTGATGAGATGCAGGCCTCGGTCAGTTTCAGAACAGGAAGCATTAGTCACATGACAACTACACAAGACTATTTCTTTTGGTCTTTTCCGCTACCTGTGATAATAACCATTCCTGAAAATGTGCTGCCATTTATGTTTGAAAAGTGAAGGTTTTTATTTGGTTTCAAGGTTATCAGACGTTCTTTTTCTCTTTCCAAACCCTGAGCAGAAAACATCACATATAACCCGATTTCATTTTCTTCATCTCCCATCGAGGAAGCTCATGTCGATACTGAACGGCCTCTAATTGTCCCCACATAGTGGCGCTTTAGAGCCACGCAAACACTCTCACCATGTGCTCAGCAGTCTCAGCCTCCCCTCCTCCTCCTCAGCCATGAAGACAAGAGCTGCTGGTGTGCCATCACGCAGATATGTGGAGTTTATCAAGGCAATTCCTTTTATAATCCTCTTGATGCTCGTTGCTGTTGTTTTATCTGTTTAATAGCATTTTACTGCTACATGCTATAAAAAACACCCTTTTTATAGTGGCACCAAACACATTGTTTGGGGAATTGACCCTGCCTTGGTAATGAACAGCAGTAAATTTGTAGTCAGTTAAAGAAGAAGAGGAAAAAAACAGGTGGGGCAGGAGGGTGGAGGGGCTGAAGAGGGAGGCAATTTTAACCCAAAGAGGAGAGGCGGAATATTTTATCAGAGGGAGGAGGAAGGCTCTCCCGTAGAGGTTTCAACACTGCTGATTTTTAATTATTTTTGCTCATCCAGGGGTCAGCATTCACTTAATTATACGTTTAAAGAGCAGCATTTTAATTCCACAATATAAATGCCACTTTGTGTCTTTAAGCATATTTATTTTGCTGCTTCAATAATGAAGAAATACAAAAGCTGAGTTCAATGTGAAAACATAAGAAAATGGAAAAAGAGTCAGAATCTGTGAGCAGGGAAACCGTGCATCTGTTAAAAGCAGGATGAATGAATAAATCTAAACATCCACCAGTATCATCATCACACTACCGTTGCTGGGAAGCTGCTTTTCTGTCCACACAAGAGAGTTGAACTGAGAAAATTTTAGTCACTGTCATAAACTAAAGGAACTCAACAGATTAAAATTTAAACGCTAATCATTGTCCATTGTTCCACAGTTATTTCTGCTCTTCTCTGGATGAGTCGAAAGCACCTTTCGAGGTCAAGGGTGGTCCTCCTTTAGGAGAAGGAATAATGGAACATGTTTCCTGCACTAATGATGTCAAATTTCCAAAGTGAAACAATAAAATGTGCCAATATGGTGTTTTTATTGGCAAGACTGTCATAAGCCACCTCTGAACTTTGGCTGATTTCCTCATCAAGACGCTCCCTAACGATGGCTAGCTTGCGCCCATCTAGCATGCTACCAGACCCTGTTCTCGTCTTAAAGCTTGCTCTGTTCCTTTCTCCAGCTTTTCTTCTCTTCCTCCAATAATGAATCAGACAGAGCACACATTTACAACAGCCGGTGTGTTTATATTCGGTTGTTGGTGCATTAAGTGAAATTCGGTTGTAACGCGACGCAGCATCCCAGAAACAAAAATCATGAAGTGCTGATTTCCAGCTTCGGGATGCTGCTGGGCAACATAATAATAAAAATGACTATTCAATAAAAATGGGTGAGAAACACGTATTTTTAAGGTCAGACAGTCACATAGTGCTGTTACTAATTTCATGTTGCAGAAATAAAAGAATTTTCTGCTACAGTTAAAAGTTCATTAAAATCAATAAAAAGCTGTTTAATTCTTTGGGGTCTTCAAAAGGATGTCAAAGTATTAATGATTCAATGTTTTTGATGTACTGTTGAACAGTTTGTGTTGTAGCAATGAGATAGCTCTCAGTTTGGAAACTGCATCTCTGCAATAAAAGAAACAGTATTTATCAGTGGAAACTACCTAAACCTTAAGAAGGTTTAGTGAATTTCACACCTGTTCCCTGAGCCTCTTACAGTTGTTTGTAAAAAATCTGTTCCTGTTTTTTTTTAGCCAATGAGCATCCGTGTTACTATGTGTCGTTGCATGTAGAATATCTTTCCACCAATGAGCTGAGTGTGTCCAGAGCAGGGTCGGTATTCATCAGTGCTGGGCTGCGCATCTCTTTTTCAAATATCTGGAAGAAGCTTTTGGGCTTTTCATAACTGAAAGGCAAGAATCCCGCTCATATGCAACAACATAAATGTTTAAAAGTGATGACACTTGAACCACTTTGACAATGTTGAGTTTTGAGTTAGAAAAATGTGCCCTTGAATGAAATGAATGAATTAATTTTTATTTATAAAGCACTTTTCATACATATACTGTGGCACAAAGTGCTTTACATAAATCAACAATGCTGAATTAACCGCTGGCTTGGTCCTGGTCAAACATGTTACCTAATCCTCCAAACTACGAGTGTAGAGAATAAAAAAATAAAAAAAAACCCGGGGGGGGGAAGAAGAAAAAAATAAAAAAAAAAAAAAAAATAAAAAAATGGGAATAAAGGAGAAAGGGGGGGGAGGGAGGGAGGAGGGAGGAAAGGGGGAGGGAGGAAGGAAGAAGGGGAAAAAACAAAAAAAAAGCGGGGAAAGAACCGGGGCGGGCAGGGGGTGCGGCCCCGGCGCGTCCGCTCCCCTTTAATACAATCCTTCCTTAAAGGGACACCGTGGAAGAGTTGGTCACTATGGGCACTAAACCTGTAACTTCCCACACGTTACACAGCTGTTGCAAAATTAAACAGTCTCTATCCGTGTCTTGGAATCGTGTTTGCAGACCACTTTGATCAGCTGATAGCGAAGTCATCGAGTCATACAGCAAAACGCTTCAGGTCACATGATCCAATGAGAGACGGATCCGCTCATGCAAAGTTACAATATCTGTTTTTTGAGAAGGGCAAACCCCCCTCGGAGCACCAAAATGCATCAAGTGCTGCATATTGACCCCAGAAATCATCTACTACAGGGCTTGAAAGGGCACGTGACATTTCGCAATACATCACGGGCTTTACGGTCAAAAGTTTTGGTTAGGATAGTGCTGCGAGACACAGACTCAAACACGTGGAAAAATGGATCGAATCAAAGAGAATGTTGCAGTGGCATTGCTGACTCCCTCTCCTGTCTCCTTTTTCTCTGTTGAAATTCACCTTCGTGTGTCTGAGATGTACTGATGGTCCCCAGTCTGGACGGTTTCGTTGATATAATGAACTCTAAAAGTCAATCTGCTATGATTGAGGACATTTATGATATAAATCCAAAAGTAATCTATAAGTGGAGGAAAGAGAGCAAGAGGGTGTCTGTTTTTACTTCGTTTGTGCTCTCAGCTAGCTTGGCTAACGCTAGCAGCCAGCTAAATGCTACGTGTGAAACAGCATAACTTTACTAACACCACAACACAACAGAACAGAACTTACCAGTCTGAAAATACCGTGAACACACCAACATGTGGCAGGTGACGGTGTTGAAAGTGATATTTGGTCGCCTCACGGCTGCTATCCAGGTCATTCGGTCTCTTCTTGCTCCCTCCCTTGCTTTGCATTGGAAATGAGAAAAATCTCACCCCATCGTGTTTTTTTACCAGAACGATCGTGCGAACGATTGTGGCTGTTAATGACACAGCACGATTGCACCATGTTCTTAACTTGTAAAAAAACTTGTAAATCAAAAGAAAAGAACGAGGGCAGCATTGTTTATGCAGTTGGCGTAAACAAACTAGACAGTTGACCGTAAAACCCACAATGCATTGCAGTTCTCAAAGTCCCCTGAAATACGTCACCCTTTTGAGCCCTATGACTTACATTAGGCGAATGTTTGGGTCAAAAGTTACACGGTATCCCTTCAAGAAGTAACTTTGATTGCCACAGTTTCAACTAACCACTTGGTTGATGTTTCACAGGATGATTATTATCGAGGTTTAAAGACAAAAAGCAATGACTGTTGATAGAAATGAGGAAGTCTGAGAAAACCTGCAGTTTGGCAGAGCTTCAGTTGCAGGATGTATGTTGTTATAGCAATGTCACAAATGATGAAGCAAGCCATGAAAAATGAAATATGACAGTCCACCATGATCAGGCCTGTTTCCTTCAACACTAACTTGAAAACACTGGATGGTGCCTGAGCCCAATCTCTCCTCATGAATATGACTAAACAGTCCTGCAGCTTGTGATCGTTATGTGTTTGGAGGGGGGTAACTGGAGTGAAGTCTGAGCTTAGATTTGCTTCATTTAGCGCTTGGAGCAACTGTGACCTGCATCATCAGATCACTGATACACTCAGCTGATCAGCCAAACTGTCTCACATAAGTAAAACACTGCATCACATTAACAATTCTATTGTTTTTGTCTTTGATTGATAGGAGCTGATAGGTGAATGGCACCATTTAAAAAGTGGCTCTGCAGTGATCGGCGACTAAAAGCCTGAAAGTTAACCAGATCATTCCTCCTCCTCCAAAAGACACATGGATCCACAGACACAGACTAAAACAGCAGGAAAACATTAAAAAGATTCAATAAAATAATTAATTTAAGGCTCACAATGTGCACAGCAGGACAAGAGAGAAATATACCTTCTAAATTTACATGTCTGTGTCTGCTGTTGTTGCTTTGCAAACATGTGAGAACAGCGCTTCCAGATATCAGCAGGGTGCTTATACCACAACAATGAAATTGCCAATGTTTGACATTTTCTATAAGCAGCATCTTTGTGTTTGTGTCGTGCGCTGCAGACCGTCGCTGTTTTTCAATTTTCGCTGAATTCAAACCCCCGCTGCTCAGTTTCACCAACACTTTAAATGTGTCTGACACTTTCACAGAAACAAGCGACAGTTACCTCTCTGACAACGTCATGCTTGCGTGCGTGAACCGCATGACATGGAAGTACCAAATTTTAGCTCATCTCTTTTCAGATGTTTGAAATTAAATTTAAAGAGTGGTATGATAAAAGAAAAATCTTTATCATATCATCAATTCCAGCCAAAACAGGCAGATATTTTAAAGTAGGAGAACGTTTTCTCTGCAGAAATGGTGGAAACTGCTTAAACATGCACACAGAGATGCAGACAGACACAGCAAGAGAAAGAATCAATAGAGGCATTTGGTCTATTATCATAAACACACACTGTGTGTAGTGTGTGTGTGTGTGCATGGGAAGAATGTTTTTATCTCCAGATGGTTGACTGAGACTTGGCTGGTTGGTACACAGAGTCAGAGAGAAAAAAGCGGGCAGAAGGCGTCTTTTCTACTTGAGCTCGACTAAATGTGTGTGCGTGTGTGTTGCTGTGTGCCATGTCTGCCAAAACTGCTTGCCGGTGTGTGTGTGTGTGTGTGTGTGTGTGTGTGTGTCTGACCTTGAAGAAGGAGGCTCAGTTGGAGGAGAGAGGGATGAGGAGCCCACTCCCCCCTCACTCCCCTCCATCCCCCGCTGTGCCTCCCCCCTGGGTAAAGAACGACTGGTTTCTCATCCTCCTCCTGTCCTCTCTTTTCTTTTTCTTTCTTCTCCAATCCATTTCTTTTCTTCGCCCCCCTATTTTTCTCCTCTTTTCTCATCTCTTTCCTCTTCTATTTGATTAAACTCTTCTTCCATGTTATCCCCTCATCCTGTCTCCTCTCTGTTCATTTCCACGTGTCCTCTTGCTTCCTCTCTTTCTATGTGTCCTCTTTTTTTTTCCCCCGTTCACCTCTCCTTGCCCCCCTCCACCTTGCATCCTCTTTTCACCTCATGCATTTTCATCTCTTCTGGCTTTTCCTCCTTTCCTATCTCCTCCTTTATCTCCTTAGCTTCTCTCCTTCTTTGACTCTGTCTTATCCCTCCTCTCATTTTTGTCTCCTTTCATTTCCTCTCCTCTCCTTCCCCTTCTCTTTGTCTCCTCCTTTCTTTTTCATCGCATCTCCTTTCCTCTCCATGTCATCTGCCTTCACATTGAATAACTGTGGAGCCCTCCAACTCTCCCTTTCAGCAGCCAAGGTGCTCTGCATGAAAGAGAAGAAAAGAAGAAGAAAGAAAGCCCAGACACGTCTAAAGGAAAGGAGAGCGGGGGAATCAAATGCCAAACTAAAAGCTTTTTCAAAAGCTTTAGAGACAGCAGGAAACCCGGGGGTAGTTTAAAAAACCTGCCATGAGAAACAGTCAAAGAGAAGGTGTGACAGCGTGTCTGCGATATGCTTCATATTCACAAAGCATCTGAAAACAGCACTTTGATTCCTTTGCAACACTTGTATCAGCATGTTTCAGCGCGTTTTCACTCACGTGATTTCACTTTGATCCATCTCACTTTCTGATAATGCCATATGTCCATTTCTCATGTTAAGTCACAAAAAGAAAAGACATGAACTCCCCTTCATTTATGAACATGTTTAATTTCCATGCTGGTCCCTCTCATCCTCACTGAGAAATCCCAAAAGGGATAAAAAAAAAGATGCAAGATGCTGATTTTTAACACATGAGAGGTGCATCAGTGTACCACTCCGTCGATTCAATGGTTCAGAATTAGCCAGCGGTGGCCTTTGAAAAATAGATATAGAAAAAAATAGATCAATTTTAGGGTCCTGCCACACTGAGGTACCCTCAAAGAAAAACAGAACAAAAGCTGACTGATCAAATAACCTACTTTGTGTTGCTTCAGGTTCCTTTGTGATCAAATTCTAATCTGTCAGTGACCAGATGAGGCAAACATATCAAAAAAGAATCCAAAACGAAGTTCAGGATGCCACACATAATCAAATGTGAAATGTAATGACAAGTGGAAAAATTTCAGTATGAACAGCCTGAAAATGAACAACAGACGACATTCATAACCCGTCAGAATGCCATGGAGATTCGGTTCCTTTGAACTGACTCTTAAATCTGTTTAAGTGGCTTTTTGTAACACTAATCAGGCACTGGTCAGATTCTAACACAGGTCTGCACGATGTTCATCTTCTCAGATTACAGCAATAAGGTTGCCGTAGCCCTCAGGAGATGACATATAAAGTTGCTCCAGTGGTGAAATCATGATGATGATGAGTATAAAGCAATGATGAAGAGCAATTATTGCAATGATCTCCAGTTACTGTAATGTTGTTAAACATTAACAAAGCTGTGTGGGACATGAGGGAAGTTACAATGACCTCATGCTCCTGCTCAGTTCTTCTGATCTAACCATATAAATGCTAAAGGTCTCTTTCTCTCTCTCTCTCTCACTATATATTATATATACATATATATATATATATCTATCTATATTATATATATATATATATATATATGATATAAATATGTATATATATATATATATATATATATATATGTATATATACAGATCTGGGCATGAAAAAGTTCCCCTTTCAGCTGACTGCCAGCCACTTACCAGCCACTTGTCTGCTAATTCAATTGCACAGAGAAACACCTGTGTGCCCAGGGGAAACGATTTCAGAGCATAAATGAACGCCTGGAACAAGGATGTTTCCACACACCAAGTTTGGACACCGTATGTGATGCCGTATTTGCGGGACAAGTCGTTCAGCCAGTGATAGTGCAGTAATCTGGCAGAAAAAGGAGGAACTTTTTCATGCCCAGATCTGTATATACAGTACCTGATTCCACTCTCTATTTGACTTGTACATCTGTTCATCTATCCATTTTCTATAGTCCAATCTGGCCAAACGCCACAACTAAATCGTCTACCATTGCTGCGGGAGTGTTTCTGTACATGTGTAATTAGAACAGATGAGAATCTGACTTTTTTCTGAACAACATAGAGGAAATCTGGAAGGACTGCCGTTGGAACAGCAGTGGAAAACTTTAATTGTGGTTAATAAGTGAATAGGAAGTTCACAGACATTTATTTCATGAAGATTTCTGTTGTCTGTGACAAAAGAGCAGAGCAGGAATAACTTGCTGCCACGGTGGAGAAAACACTGGATTTAATCCCCTACAACAAAAACACGGTAAATTATGGTGAACGCTCATTAGTCTGACACTTTATTTCACGTATATGCTCCCGAAAATGATGCACCGTGGAACAGCTCTGTTAGCTGTTATGCTAATGCTAACAGAGACAGCTGTGGTGTTACTGCGAGTTAATGACTAATCTGGGAGATATTGTGAAATATAATGTTATTTGCTCTGATCAGGGCAACGTTGGGACCAGGAAATAAATATAATTCAGTCACAAACACAAACCGATCAGGAAGACAGTGTCCTGCAGCCCAGTCCTTTAGCAATACCAAAAGCCAAATATATGACAAAATAGAAAAGTAACGGCCTTTGAAAGAGTTTCGTTTTGTATAAGTTTGATAAGTCATTACGAGATTTCCGTGTTATTCTAGTGTGGCTTGTCATTAAAACCAGTTTCCAGCGATAATAGTTTAAATTAATGCTCCGATGTAAAAAAGAAAAAAAAAAAAAAAAAAGAGAAAGAATACTTTAGACATCTCTGGATAACATACCGCTATCATGACCTTAAACGACTGTCCAATGTTGTAAATCCAGATATTCACGCTGCTTTCCATGTTAGCAGATAGGAGGTAATTGGGACTCGTTCCCCCCGTAATGGCGGCGCTGCAAGATGGTGCAACATACAAAACGCTCGTCGGATTAGTCTATACCTGCTCTATCCTCTTTGGGGTCATTCACTTTCCCTTTTAGAATCAATATAATCCCCAATTAACAAGCTTATTTTTTTTATACAATTGGAGGAAGTCATTTGTATGGAGGGGGGAACACCAACTCCACATAAAAAGACTCCAGCTAAGACTGAATGTTGCTGTGATGCTACAAACCACCAAGCAGCCTGTCACAGGTGTCTCTGCTCTAGATCTGCTGCAACCAGGATACGGTTTTAGTCTGAAGTTTTATTTTCAGGTAGAAAACAGTAGAATAACTCAGGAGAGAATTTAAAGCTCACAGTGAAATCTGACCAGATAGAAATGTAGGAAATATCAAACTCGTTATTTATTCCTTATTAATTCCGAACGTATCTGGGCTGTCTTCCCCTGTGTTGCTGTCATAGAAATGGATGAAATGCTATGTTCTGTGCACCAAACTATCTTGTGAGCAGGTGTTCATTGTCATCTGTCTGGTCCTGTCTGGTGACTTTGTTACCTAACCCACTAGTGGAAGAAGTTGCTTCTTCTATTTTTGGATCTGCTTGGCCTCCTTCTACAACATCTGCTTCACCTTTTTATTTAATTCAGTTTAACTATTTACATTACTTAGTAACCCCACATTTTCAAGGATCAGATTTTCTGTTAAATCCTTCAGACTCATCCTCAGCGGATGCCTCTGTCTTCTTTGTCCCTGTCCTGTCTCAGTCTGTATCCAGGTGAGAAAAGTGATGGAGGGATTATTGTTAAGAGGTTTTTTTTTTTTAATTTCTCATTGAAGATAACAAATACAGAACTAGAAAAACACTCGGAAAGCGCAGACCTCCGCCACGCAGCTTCCTTATTTTTGTCTTCTGGATCATAGTATACCAAATTTTTTTCTGGCTCCGGATCAACTTTCGAAACATCCTAGAACTCACTGAGATCCTTTTTTGCATTTTTTTACTAAACACTTGGGTTATTTGTATGAACTTATACAGAAAAATGCCAAAACATTTGGCCTATTAGGGTGATGTTCATGTAAGACTGTTTAGGCGTTGGTAAGGAGGTTGGATGTTCACCATGGGGGTTCAGTCAGAACACACAGGACTCGCCTGTATAGTTAACTGGCTTTACTGGTCACTCTTAATCACAACAGCCCAGTAATGCAACAAACAACGGAATTCCAGGGCTAGTTAGGGTGAATGCCTGGATGGAAGTGAGTGTGGTCTATACACAGAAAAACAAAGCCATGAGGAACATTCGTTCGGCAAATAAACACATTCAAGATATTAATTATCACTAATAAATCCCTTACAGTTAGGACTAAACATGCGTATGTGTTCAGGGCTAACAGTTACAGTAACTGGCAAGGAACAGGTCAGCTAGCTTAATAGCATACAAAGACACATGGCGAATGGAGGAACACTTTTGAATAAGGAAATCAGCTAAATAGCTTACAATTTTTCTCAACTGCTAAAACACTATTTTTGAAATGTCCCCTCAGTTTTTCACAACTTTAAACACTAATCCCATAACTCAAACTACTTTACCAAAACCTCTGCTTCTTGCTGCGAAACTAAGTTATTGACTCAAAACAGCATCACCTGGCCTCAAAGACACTATTGCCAAATCATGCCCCAAGCACAGCAAAATGTAGAATACTACAGAGCAATCAGGAAACACAAGAAGGAAAAAAGGAAAACATAGTTATCAGAACATCATGCTGTCAATTTTTTTTTCCCTTTTTTAATTTTACATCAGGCCAAATGCTTCATGTCACAACACAGAGAACTCATAAAGTAAAAGTAAAAATACTCCATTAAACGTAATGAAAAAAGAAAGTTCAACAGTTCAAACAAAAAAAAAACTGTATGCAAATGTCATTTGGCGACAGCATTGTTTCTCCTGGCTGGGTCAGGCCACAGAGCCACATCCACGTCACAGGCCACATTCTCCCTGGCCGAACAACGAGAGAAAAAGCCCCTAGCATGCTGGATCCAGGCTTGGCGTGCCTCCGCACCTATCTCATCACAAGCTAATTCCATCGCTTCCAGGAGGTTTTCCCTGGCTTACAACAATACTTTACAGCAGTCTACTTTACAATCCAAACATTTTTATAGTATACAGTCATGTAATGGGGGGATAACAAATACCTGTTCTCTTCTCTGAATGCCTGTATGATCGTTGAAACAGAGAACCTACTGATGTTGGGTTGCACTCTTTGTCCGGCTTCTCTCATAGTCAACCCATGGACAGTAACATGGTCGATCATAGTTTCATCTGCATGCACGGATTTCAGCTGAAATGAAGGCTCTGCGTTGGACCTGATTTTGCCCCCTTCCACATCCCCATATATGACCTCCCCTACTATCTCTTATGCGTACTCTTCCTCTCTGATTTCCTCTATCCATTGCAAAATCTTGACCCCCCCCCAGCTTCCTCAACTGGTTTATATTGGTTCCCTCATCATCAGCCAAAGGTGAAATCAATTTTGAGTCACTGTGTTTACCTGCTGGCCCCTGTGTCTTAGTTGTGATCAAAGTGTGCAGCATGTGTTTACCATTTTGCACAGCAAGTGCATGACAATGCAAATGTGTTTGCAAGCAGTGTCTAGTGATGTGAAATGTGCTTTAGGTTTTGATCACAGGGGGACTGATATGATACCTTGGTGTAGGCTTCTGAAAAATTGACTTTGAGAATGGGATTTAGTGTTTTAGCAATTGAGAAAAACTGTAAAGGCCAAATAAACATCCTGTTCAGGCAGAAATACAACTAGTTAGTTCCAGTCCTTCACAGCCCACAGGTCACCATATTCAACTGTCTGGAAGTCTGTCCAACAGTCTTCTCTCCTCATGCTCACTGCTGCTCATAAGTTTCATTTCTGCGTCCTGACATCATGTTCTTAGTAGCACAGCTGCACACTTCTGCCACAAGGGGGTACTCACGCCTCATCAACAACCTTTCCAACATGGCCGATCTCACAATGATAAACCAATGCAAACCAACCCATACCAAAAACATAACCCCCTTGGCGTAGGTTACAAACTGAGCTCTTTCAGAGCTATCCAACAATAACAGAGCTCAATATTACACTTTTAACTAAATAGAGAAAATGTTTTATTGTAAATCAAGGAACTAAGCAAGTTTTTTTGGCAACTATACAGATGCGGGCATGAAAAAGTTCCCCTTTCAGTCGACTGCCAGCCACTTGTCTGCTAATTCAGTTGCACAGAGAAATGCCTGTGTGCCCAGGGGAAACGATTTCAGAGCATAAATTACTGCCCAGATCAAGGACGTTTCCACACACCAAGTTTGGACACTGTGCATGATGACGTATTCGTGGGACAAATCGTTCAGCCAGTGACAGTGCAGTAATAGTGCACTATCACTGCACCACTTCTGGCAGAAAAAGGAGGAACTTTTCCATGCCCAGATCTGTAACTGGAGTTTGTAACTACCTGCTTTCATCCTTTAAAAAAGAAAATCCATTTCACAGACTCATGGTGTTACATGTAGCTGCATATATTACATGTTTCTTTCATGTTTCTATTGATGTTTCCTTTTGATATTTTAATAAGTTCACAGTTTCGTTTTTTATATTTATTTGAAGTGCTTCGTTTCTTTAAAAATTCAATCCTAAATAGTTTTCTAAACTAGTCTTCATTGTGTACCTCATTATATTAATTTTGGGGTCAAATGCAGTATCGACCCCAAATATCAGCAAGTCAGCTGAGGCTGATGAGAAAATATCAATGTTGGTATCGGCCCTAAAACAATCTGTATCGGTTGATCCCTAATCCAGACATTACTGAACACAGCTCAGATGGTCACAAACACCGCAATCATTAAAGCCAATAATGAAATAAAAACATTTATGAGTTTTCGTGGTGACTCCAGACCATAATTAAGCCTATGATGCCCAATTTTACATTCCTAATTGCTAACACCAATTATTTCAGGTGAAAGCAAAGTATGGAAGTGAAAGGAAGCAGCGGGCTTCGGTTTGAACTTCCCTGTGGCTCTTTGCTGGATGCTATCCCCCCTGTTCCTCTGTCTTTGTCCCTGTTCCTATCAAGCATCTTTCGAAAAAAGGCCACAAGTCCCCCCAAATAAAAACAAAACAAAACAAAAAAAACCACCAGTAATTTTATCTAGTAAGTTACTTGTGAAAGCAGGTCTGTTTAATTTGGATTTTCTCTGCTCAAAAATATCAACCAACCACTTTAATATAGCATTGAATGGCCCATAACTGCACTGCTAGATTAAAAAAGAGCTTGGAGGCACATCTTGTTATGTCTCCTATATTAATCCGGTGCGAATGGTATGACTACTTTACATTCAGAGAGAAGGTGTAGGCTTCTGCATTTTTCTGTCTGTGCATCCTAGTTTGTACATTTAATGTCTGGCAGAGGAGCTCCTCATTTCCCCTGGGCTGAGACTGAGTGCATGCCGAGGAGGAGTGGGAGGCGAGAGGAGGCAGCGGCAGAGGCCTTAGGAGGGCTATTTTTATGAGACACATAATAAAGATATGGAGATGAAGCATCTATATGCTACCTGAGGACCTTCTCTGTGCTCCCAGCCTGGCCCGACAACCTCTCCTCTTGTTTCTGCTCTCTGGCTCCCGTGGAGGATAGAGAGAGAGCAGGCTGAGATGAATGAGACTAATAACCCTACTGTCAGGAGAAAGAGAGCAGTGGGGAGGGTCATGATGGTGTAAACACCAGAGTGAAAGCTTGCAGGTCTACGGTTCTATTTTTACTACAACACAGGGGGGAGAAGGAGGGGGAGGAGAATCTGGGATGCAGGGAGGGGAGGAGGAAGTGGCATGAAAATGTGAGTTCTGCATTATTCATGGACCCAGTGGAGGAGGATGGACGACGGCTGGGACACGTTTCTCAGCCTCTGCATGCATGTTTTTCCTTTTTCTCCCCATTTGCTTGTAAATTTCAAAAAGAAAAATTTCCTCCATCAAAAATTCACTAATCTCACATTAATGATAATCAAATGTGCAATTTGTAAGACTTCAACAACAAAGATAAACGAGCCTGCTATAGAGAATCAAACATGTCAGTTTGAAATGGTGCATTGTAAAGAAAACTGATTGTTTTTTGGAACCAAGTAGTTTTGCTACGTAAACATATTATGCAAACTAAAAAGGAAAAGAAAGTGTTTGTAGGGAAAAATTTTTTTTTTTTTTTATGCAGCATCACTCCCCCACCTGCTTGCTGCTGGTTCGTATGGAAAGACTCCAGAATGGCTTGGAGCATTTCTTCTTGGTGTCTGAAAGGTTGGTGGATGACAACTTACCACTAAAACAGCAGAATCTGAAACTCTGAGATGCGAATATTCATTGAAACTTGCAGATTCTACCAAATGTTTTGACCTGTTCTGCAGTTCTCTTTTCAGACATTCCCATTGGATGGCATTGCTGAAAAATGCTAATAGCAGCCACAGATTCAAACAGACTCAT
Organism: Atherinomorus stipes; assembly: GCA_023101725.1. NCBI lineage: Eukaryota > Metazoa > Chordata > Actinopteri > Atheriniformes > Atherinidae > Atherinomorus > Atherinomorus stipes. Next base: position 181,672 of record JALJCO010001162.1, read on the forward strand.
TGTCTTGGATTGCATGATGATCTTTGGCTGTAGTGTTGTCTGCTTTTGGATGGCAGGCGTACTGAGAAGGAACATAGCCAAAGTTGTAAAATGTAATTGATATTACAATATACAGTATTATATTGTGCAAATTCTCTTGAGTGCATAGACTACTGTAAATGACAAAAAAAAAACAAATAAATAAACAACAATAAACAACAGAAAAAAGTTAACCCAGAACATCTAAAAATTTGCTGTCCACTGCACTTTACCCAAAGTGAACCCAACAGCCGGGACGTCATGCGGATACAACTGCTTGTTAGGGGCAAAATTCCCTGAAATGACTACTGATGTAAAACTAAAAAGAAAATAAAAAATAAACTAAAATAAATTCAAAAAATAGACTAAAAAAAAAATAAAAAAAAATAGCAGAAACAAGAAGAAAACTTGACTCATTGACTGGCCATGATAGAAAATGGCCAGAGTCATTTACAGTTTTGAACACAGAACTAGTTCACTGTGTTGAAAAGCTGGGCTGTAGAATGGCTGGATAGGTTAGAGTTCATAATGGAAGGCTTTTACTTTATTTGGCCATGTTAAATTTCAACCACACAATGATGAATAACCAAAGGATTTCATTATGAGCAGCAGATCGACACTGATACAGGATGTAGCCAACACCAATGCAGCTCACCGAGAGTTTGTAGGATGGCAACAGATACCTTGAAATCAGCAAGAAGGAAAGTGGTACCACCATGCAGAATTACTGAACCATAAATGTGATAAATTACTCGTAAATTAGACTAACTTAACATACTGTTTAAACTAAAAAAGAGCAACATTAAATATAGAAAGATGAGATGAGAAAAGACTGCTCTCTGGTTAATCTAGCGATTGGTTAAAAGCAAATATGAATTTGCCAATCAGGATTAATAGTCAAATTATATTTATTAATTATTACTATTATTATAGGATGAGATAAATGACCCCAAATGCCAGATCAGCAAAAAAAAAAAAAAAAAGAAAAAAAAAGAAAAAAGGACAGTGCAAGAAAAAAAGATATGTCAGCAACAACAACAACAACAAAAACCCAAACCCACCAACAACAAAACAATTACTTTAAAATCAATTAAGACAACAGTGGCAATCTTGATCAGTTCAAAATGATCATGAACACATTCATTTAAAATCAGCTTCTCTACTTTCATTATGCAGAGTTGCCATGTTTGCACATTTACAGCAAATAGACCAGAATTCATAGAGCAAACTGTGAAAATGTGATGTTTTTGTGAACTTACTGGGGATGATGAGTTTCTGATTTAGTGAAGCAGTTCTAAAACCTTTTATTTCTACCATAAATCACAACATTAGAAATAATTTTTCTGGTATTCTACACCAATTAACAACATAGTAATGACCTCCATCGGCTTAGTAACAACCTCAATCTAATTATTATTTCTTTCAGACTTGGGAATGGTCAAAACGAAGGTCCGTGTTTGTGTTGCAGCTCCCCTCTCTTTCCTCCACAGTACATCACCAGGAGCTGTCAGATCAGCATCAGGCCCTGGCTGTCAGATTAAGGTTGTTATAGCAGCAGCACCCTGTCCAGCAGCCGAACAGCTGCAGTTAGATTACATACACTCTCTGTTTATCTCTCCACTGTCTCCTCCTCAGTCTCAGCCTCTCTGTCTTCTGTGTCTCAGCAGGAAGCTCCTTCTCTGTCAGTTCATCTCCCAGAGTTGAATGGAGGCGAGTTGGGCTTAGCAAGGAGGTGACAGTTGGCCACGCTTTCACCTCAGCCTCAAATGAATCACAGTTCACGTAAAGTTAAAAATGCTAATTATGACTCACCAACTGGACAATTATGTGAAGAGAAATTTGACAGGAAGAAAAGGTGAATGTCTGTGTGAAGTTTTAGTTTTTGCCAAATTTCCTTTTATTTTAGCTGCTGTGGCAGCCTGAGCTGGGCTCTTCTGAGGAGGTGGCCAACAATACCTGATGGCCACTTGGAGATTGTGACAGGGAGTTAATGGTGTATATCGATAATAGAAACCGCTGTGAATCATCTGCCAGCATGAAGCCAATAAAATGACAAAACAGAATTTCTTCTGACAAAAGTGATTGCATCAAGACCCCATCATAAATCTATAGAATCCACCCAGAGCTCAGCGGTCCAAGAGTTCATACACACACACAAAAAAAGCATCAGTTACATTATGGAGAAACTGCGACATGCTAACATGATTGACAGACAATAAATGATTAATTTATGTTAAAATGTCAAAGTTAGACATTTAAAAGCAGCTGCACCCTGAATGAACCTGCAGCCACTGTTTGTTTGATGTTCCACAATTGGCTTATTCTCATTCACGTGAAGAAAGTGTGTCTGTTTTAAAATAAAAAGCCTAAACCACACACATGCACTGCAGGCCTGAAATCTCTCCTAGCTGTTCCAGAGAGTTGCAAGAACTCAAGTATCCGGAACATTCACTCCAGACATCTTGCAGAGATTTTCCAGCCAGCTCTGAAGTCAAATCTCCAGAAGTTTGCCAAGTGAGACAGAGTGTGAATGTAGCAGTTAATCTTCCAGAGTTTTTAATCTTCCAGGGTAAGTGTGCAAATAGGTAAGAGTTAAATGCTTTATGCATGTTTCTTATACCTTTCTGCTGACCTGCATGCTGCTTTTATGACATTGTTGAAATGAATGAATCAATAGAAAATCAGTCATCTAGGAGTCTCATTCCCCATTGCTTAAGTGATGTAAACGATTAGCCACTTCCTTAGCATACGGTTTGCAGTCCTGTGGAGGTAGGCTCCACGCAAATAATCCATACTGAATTGTACTGACATTTCAGACATTTCCTGGGAATCTAAAATGTTTGTGTGAGAGAAAAAGAAACCCTTATGACTTAGTTTCTCATTATTTTAAAAAGGCAATATTGTAAATAGTCAAGCTTAATCTATTTAGACTGATATACACTCGTATATCAAAGAAGAGCTACGTGTATCGGGGGTGTCAAAACTATTTTGCAACTAAAATGATGAGGTACACCAATTGTTTTAAGTCTCAGCCGGCAAGCTCTTAATACGCAGTGCAATTTACCGCCTGATCAGGAGGGGAACTCTTGATATTAAAGGTTCAATATCCCTGATATTTCCAGAGGTCAAAGTAATTTGTGAAGAAAAAGTCTCTATTCATGTCCTGTGGATGTTAGTTAGTGTTTATTCTTCTGTAAGGTTTGTTTACAGTTTGGGTAACGAAGCCCATTTATGCTCGACACCGAAGACGGATACGCAGATGGACGGACAGTTTCATCTGTCGTCTGCATCAGTTACGCATGTAATTTGGTGCGTTTCCGAGGGGTTTGTTGGTCCATCATTTGATGCAGAAGACAGAGCAATACCACCGGAAACCACAGGGTCAGTGTTCAATTCAGTTCAATTCAATTCAACTTTAATTGTATAGCGTCAATTCATGACAATGTCACCTCAGGGCGCTTCACAGACAGAAAAATTCAAGTCAGATTCATAATAGCCTAGCTAAGGAAACCAACAGATTGGATCGAATCTTGACTTGACCTGGTCCAATCCCCCATCCTGCGCAAGCACGGAGTGGTGGTGACAGTGGGAAAGAAAAGACACTTTTAACAGGGAGGATAAACCCGGCTCAGGTTGTGTTGAACTGTGTAGCTGATATGCAACCTGCGAAAGGAACAAACCAGACAAGAACAGGAGCCGGAAGAAAACAGGACAAAAACCACTGGCCCCAAATAGCCCAATAAAAAAATGTAAATAAAAGGTTTTCCTTTTGTATGTGGACGTCGACAGTTGCAAACAATGGTGCGTTAAGCCTAATTTATAGTCATCCGTAAAGTGCTCTATGTAGGTTACGGAGAGCCCTCTCTGCTGATGGAGAGCCTGTCGGAGAGCCTCTCCGTCGTCTGCGGCTGCACAAAATACTTTTTAAGTGTCCGTCATTCCGTCAAGGGCCGACGGAGACGGTAAGGGCTGTGATTAGTCTGTCCCAAAGTAAACACCAGCAGCGCCATTTTTAAACCAGCTAGCCTACGAAGACATAGATATGATTCTAACCGAAGAACATTTGGCCGAAGAAGTGAGGCACCAAATCTATATATATATATATATATATAAATATATATATGTACATATATATATATATTTATATATGTGTGTGTGTGTGTGTATGTGTGTGTTTTATTTATTCTCTTATTGTGTTATGTTATTGAAACACTTTAAGCCTAAAACAATAATAAAACTTTATTAATTAATAAATCAGTTAATGATCAAGTAATTCATTCAGTCAGTCATTTTCTGTACCGCTTATCCAGTTCAGGGTCGCGGGGGTTGCTGGAGCCTGCAGCTATTATCAGGCGAGAGGCAGGGTACACCCTGGACAGGTCGCCAGTCTGTCGCAGGGCCAACACAGAGAGACAGACAACCATTCATGCTCACATTCATTCCTATTTAGAAAAAAAGATAATCGATAAAAAAAAAATCTGTATTGATCGATATCGATATTTATGAAAAAAAAAAAAGCCATTATCAAAATAAAAGCTATTTTAGGCACAGCCCTGGCCATTTAAGCTTTTGCTGAATGACCAACTTAAAGATCACACTAAGGCCATTTTCAGACTTGCATTGCGAAACATGAGTGGTAAAGTCCATCCCCTCCTTAAACAGACTCGTCTTTTCAAACATGCCGCTTCCTTGCGGACTTAGCGCGTCACCTGCGCTTTCATACATCAGGAAATGTTGCCGAAAAATCAGCACAGCCCCGCTCTCCCTTCAACTCTGTCCGAAACATTTTCTTGTGCTTTCAGCCAAAACGACATGCCGCAACATTTCCGCTCTTGTAACATGGGGACCAGCCGGTACATGTCCGCTACATCTCCGTGGTAAAAGACCGGTACGCATGTCTGAATGCAGCGTTATAAAGGACAGAGTTCGCAATGTTACTGATTTCCAGTGCAAGTCTGAAAGGAGCATAACACTGAATTCCAATTCAGCCTTTGCCTGGTCTGCGTTTGTGATTGGTTTGGCAGAAGGAGTGACTGTAGTATCATGCTACCTGATAGGCTACAGCGGAAAACTGCGCTTCTATATTGAACTTTTATTGACCCTCTTTTTTTTTTATTGAAAAAACCTCTACTGATCGATATATATATCAATATCAAATTATCATCCAGCCCTATAAAGAATTGACCTATGGCTAAGCCACGCCCCCTCCACTCACTGGGAAAAAAAACAATGGGGGAGAGGGGGTATGAGACATCTGGGGGGAGAGAGGTGAGCAAAAGGAGAAAAGAGGGGTGAGATAGAGGGGGGAAGAAGAGAAAGAAAAAAAAAAAAAAAAAAAAAAAAAAAAAAAAAAAAAAAAGAAAATGTTTAGAAGGGTAAAATGGGAGAAGAAATCAGTGTGAGAATCTCGGGATGTGACTGGTGTCGCTCCACATACTTTGCACAAACGGCTGCGGGGCAGCTGGTGTGCAAAAAGAGAAACTGAGAAAAAAAAGGAAAGAAACGGAGGGGGGGGGGGGGGGGGCGGGGGGGGGGAGGGAAGCAGGGGTGTGGTGATCACCGATGTACCACACCAGAGCGATAATACGAAGCGAAGGTATTATTAAAAGTACAAATCTAGAAAGTATAGGAAGTATAAAACGAGAAAGGAAAGGAAAAAATGTAATAGAAGATAACTTAAATTTCTTTAAAGAAAGGTGCCATAAATTGGGTGTAAAATAATCTTTGATATATTAAAAAAGATATGAAGATTTATTGAATTTTGTATATGTTTGGATGAGGTGATGGGAAAAGGTGAAAATATGTGGTGAGGTGAGAGGGGAAAAGGGGAAAAAGAATCCGAGTCGCCCAGGAGCCAAGGAAACGTAGTAGAATAGATGTATGAACAAAATGAAGATGTAAAATAAAAATAAAATAAAAAAAGAGAAAAAAGAAAGAAAAAGGAGAAAATTAATGGAAAAGAAGGGGATAAGAGAGGAGGGGGGGGATGGGAAGGGGGGGGTGGAGGAATTATTGTATGTTTGAGGAAGCATTGTGAGCTAAGCTTTGCTAGCTTAGCTATCGCAGACTAGATTGCTGAAATAAATTCTGTACGTGTTGAAAATGGACTCCTTTATTTGTTGAAAAAAAAAATTAATGTAAAACCCCCACCAGACCTTTACTTGATTATCAATTATTACCCAAACATAACTTCTGTCACCTTTAACACAACTTTAGCTGCTGTCCACTTTGTGCAGTGTAACTTCTGTTGTAGTGTTTGTGTTGTTGTAGTCTTTGTTTTTGTGTTACAGGTTTTGTATTGCTGTGACACTTCTGGGTAGCCATATGCCTTCAATGTCTGATTTTCTTTTTTTTGTTTCACTAGTAAATGGAAAGCTGGCTATTGATAGTTTCATGTAAGTTAAATATGAGCTGGAATAATTACAAGTTAGCGCAGCGTAAACACTGGAAACAGAATAAACATGGTCTCTTTCCAAAAGTTGAAAAATGTAAAATTTGATTTTATCCTGTATCCTGTCCTGTTTATTTTAAAAATAGGTTGTAACTGTAATACCTCCACTCTGCATCAAATAAGCAGGCAGAGTCAGTGAAACCACAGACTCATTGCTAAACCTCCCTGTCATGTGACTTAGTAAGACTTCAGTGAGTAACATGAAGCTGTTATGATTCTTGAGGCTGCACAAGAGGAAACATAATATTCATGTTGGTTCGAAGGAGGGAGAGGAGGGTTGAAAACGTACAATAACAGCACAGGGAGTTTTACTGAGCATAACACAACCCTGTGAAGGTCATCCATCCATGTTAATAATATACTGCAGCATCTGTGAACAAACACACACTGTGCAGGACAGTGATACCATGACACAGGAGAATATCAGAGTATCAGATATGAACATGAATAAATCCATAAAGTTACTATGAAATATGAGATGCTGAAACGGCCCAAGAGAAACATTTCACGGTCTAAAACACATCTTGAATTCTGGATGAGACACACAAACAAATGTGTTTCCATCTCCTTGGACAAGCTTATATTTTGTTTATATGCCTCACCGTAACCGCTACGCACCTTACCCCTTAACCTAACCGAACCCTTTCTTTTAAGTTGTTCAACTAAAATGTAATGATGGTGTAAACAGTCCACATGACTAATACATGTGTGCACACACATACAGTATATGTGCCCTGGGGAATAGTCTTCTTGGAACAATCTCCTTGATTGGGGGAGGAGTGTTTGCATGATGTTCACAGGGCAAATTCTTCTATTTGGCTCCAAAAAAGTATGTTTTATTTTTGGATTTTCATCCCAATTGAAGCCAAAGTTCAAGCTACCCCGTCCAACCATAATTTTTTTAATTAAGGTTGAATATGGAATATGGACAGAACAGCGCACGGGCTGGTTGTGTGTAACGGCGAAAACACGCCAGCCGCTGGGTGCCAGGCTCACTGCTGATACGCAAGTGACACAGCTGCAGCTGCAACAAGTAACACAGAGGGTTAACCGACAGCTAACGTTAGCCACATTAGCAAACAGCTAGCTTCCGACCGAGGAAAGTCGCCATTTCAGGTTTTCGTGGAAAACGTATGTGGGTCATTTGTGAAGTCTTCACTAAATTTCTCAGGTTTTGCTCTCTCAGGTCTCCTAGAAACAGATAACAATACTCCAGGGCTCTGGCGCTGCTCTGGTCGCTCTACGGTTCCCTGCACAGGCCTGCTGTGACGAAATATTGTTCACAGAGATGTTGGCAACCTGCAATGGGGCGGTTTGGCTTATAGATGTAATAAATGCATTTCGAGTAAAATAATTATTTTTGGCTAAATATAATTTTTCTGGGAAATGTTGTCTTTTTTGTACACCAAACGACCTGTGGAGGTATTATTTTTGAAAAAATATAGCTTTTAATAAAAATGTTCCATATTCAACCTTTAAGTGCATTGCTCAAAGGCACATTCAGCTCTCCACCCTTTAGGGCACCACTGGGAGAAACACATCATCTGCCACGTGACAACCGTTTGATGTCAAGGTGACACATTTAGTTGGGTGTCTTGCAGCTGCTCTGCACCTGCTCGCCTGTGTCAGTATTACTGGTCTGGAAAAAATGCAGTGGAGCCGATCATCTAAACAGTGAGAAATCCTTCATCCGTCAACCTCTCTTCTAGTCAAGATGCTGTTCTCCAACTGCTGTATCAATCTCCTTTATTCCCCTCACAAGTATATTGAAAATGTTCTTTACCTACAAGAGCCAGTATTTCATCATATGCTGCTTTTTCATTCTGCAGCTAGACTTAAAGTCTGTGTCCGTGCAACTGAATCCAGGAAATGGAATTTAATGTAAACTTTACCAGCTTGCAAAGATGCTTGACCTTAACCTCATCCAGGTCATTTGGGCTGAAATGGAAATGTAATCCAGGAGTAACAGCCCAACATCAATCAGAGATGAAGAGACAGCTTTCATGGGAAAGATGGCATTTCTGCATTAAAATCTAAACAAATGATGATGTCAATTAAAAATTTCTTGTTTATTTTTTCCACATTCTCAAATGGCTCCAACAATGCACAAACATAGATACATTTATAATTTTAGTGCAAGAATATGCTGAATTTTGCCAGATAGTCATATATTACCATTTCAGCATGTTGTGCACGAGAGAACTGGGCATTAGACTTTACACACTTTCCTCATGCTCATGTCATACTTTCATTTTCTCATGCCGTGAAAAACATAACTGTCACACCATAAAAACATGAGATTAATGGCACACATGTGGAAAGGACAACAGCAAAGCTTTAACAGCAATTTGAATAAAAGTGATGAATACAGAAAAATGTATGATGATTTATTCCCGTGCATGCTGCAGTTTGAGCTTTCTCACATTTTTATTTCATACTCATTTCTCTCATATTACTTTGGGCTTTTAAGTAGGATGTTATGACCCTCTGGGGCTACCATATTCTCTGTTCCAAATCATTATGCATGTGCTGTTTTTGTTTATATCTCCTGAATGTGAATGCCAGTTCTTATTTTGAAAGAACCAAAAATTATATTACAGTAATTTAGATTTTATTCAACAAAGCTACCAATGATGTAAAACAGCATTTTCCTTTTTGCCAATCATTAAAAATTATGCGCAAGTTTTATAACAATATGGTAAAGAGGTTGTAAAGGACTGAAAGTGTACATCTCTCATAATGATTGCTTTATATTTTTACTAAAAATATACTCAAAAGATTACCAATTTATATATATATAGAACATATATATTATATATATATATATATATTATATATATATATATTTTATTTATTTATTTATATTTTTACAAATTTCAAGTTTCCTGGTCATGTAGAAAACTTTACATATTCCTCATAGATTTTCCATTCAAGGATGTGCCACAGGTTCTCATTCGGGTTACGGTCAGGGCATGATGGTGGCCACACAATGAGCTTCTCTCCCTTTTTATCCATTACAGCCAAAGGTTTAGTGGTATTTTTGCAGCATGAGATGTTGCATTTTTTTTTTTTAAATGAAGATAATTTTACTGCTCAAGGCACGGTTCTTTCTTTTATACCACAGCAGGACACTACATTACAGTAGTTTGTTAGTTTCAGTCAGAACCCGCACTACTGTAGTTTACAAATGTCATTTTGACATTATCAGGCACCCAAATAGGCCTACCATCTCACTCTGCATTATTCCAGCCCGCAACATCTCTCCATCACTGCCTTGCTGACATCTTTTTGGGGTTTTGGTAGCCATTACGATCGATCGAAGGATCAATAGATCGATAGATAGACAGATAGACACACACCATTTAATCTTAGCCATAGAATACTGCCTGGCTTCCTAAATGCATGCAAACGTGGTGCCTGGGTACTTTTTATCCAATTACATCCTGGATTAGTCCCCACTTGCACAGGCCTTGGACTAGTGTTGCATGATAATACGGGAAAACAGCATAAATCAAATGTCTAATTAGTCTGCTGAATAAGGTAACAGTTTTTTTTTATTCCCTGATATTTGACTGTCTGATGTAAAAAAAAGCTTCACCATAATCTTTATGAAAGAGGGTGTATTTGTAATTTGATAATTATAAAGTTGCATAAAGAAATGTGAAAAAAAAAAAAGAAGCATATTCTGTCCTACAATCTTCTGATCCTAGTTCTGCTCTGTGTCTGATTGTGTGTGTGTGTGTGTGTGTGCAACTGGAATAGCAGGTGACTTGTTGTGATGCTGAGCCCCATATGTGCCACGTGGAAGGGACTACGTGTGTGTGTGTGTGTGTATTTGTCTAGCTAATCATGTGTGGCTGAGTGCACTCAACAACAACAACACCCCATCACCAGACAGACAGGCTGGCCGGCAGGGACCCCTGTCCACCATCTGTGTGTGTGTGCACGCATGTGCGGGTAAGTGACACAGACAAACACACAAAGACTGGTGGTGGAGATAGTCTGGTCTCCACCTGTCCCCCATGTCATTACCCAGGAGGTGATGGAGGGGACACACAGAAAAAGGAGAGATGAGAGAGGAGGAAGAAGAGTGAGGAAGGTGGAAGGGAAAAGGAAAGAAGACAAAAATGAGAGAAGAATGGGATGAACTGAAATAGAAAAGAAACAGAAAGAAGAGAGACGTCAAGGCTGACCTGGTGTGACAGAAACAAAGAACCAGGATAAGGACGAACAGAAATGTGGATGAATGGAGGGATGGAAAGGAATGATGAGAACTGAATAAGGAAAGTGGAGAGAATGAAAATAAAACAAACAACTATACAGCTTTTAACCTGTTAAAGAAGCTAAAAAGTTTAAGTTGAAAAATAAAACTAGATAAAAAGGAAATGTCTAGTGTCTTTGAAGGAGGATCATCAATTGGGCCCCCCTGGATTCGCCATGGCAACTGCTGAGATAACCAAATTATTTCGTCTGATTGGATGAAGAAGTTTTTTTTTTCCAAGAATATGAGCAATACGAAGATGTATATTTAGTTTTTAAAAAAGAAAAATAAAGAAAAAAACAAGTGAGCTCAGGTGCTAACCGCTGCCTGAGTCAATGTGGAAGTGATAATCCACTGGTTTGCTGACCGAATATCTCACTTTATTAATAATAATAATAATAATTATTATTATTATCATTACACACTTTATTAACACGTGTGTTGGAATATTTGTGGATGAAATAAAATCTTAATTTCTTAATTTAGATTCAGTCCAGCTGGACAAAAATATACATGAAGAAAACTGAAAGTTAAGTTTGAAGACATATTTTAGAAGGTAATGTATTGCAATAGAGCATGATAGGACATCTTTTATTTTCGTTTCACACTGGCTCATACACACCATCTGGAGTTCAGAGGCTGAATGCTATATCGCTACCAAATTTTTCATGTTGATACAATACCAGTAGTTTATGGGACTTTTTCAGCGATACCGATATCGATACCGATACTTTTTGTCCTTTAAAAGAAAATCACATGATTGTACATTTTGCATTAATATCTTGAATGGAAGGGCAATATTAAATATAAGTAAAACCTAAGAACAGAAATACTGGAAAGAAACGGTTTTGTAACAATAATAAATTACAGTGATGATAAAATTACACAAAAATAGATTAAAAACGTATTTCAATTATCAAATACCAAACTATATACTAACTAAAATAATCAAATTTATTAAGTGGAAAATGTTAAAATAGAAAAATGTAATTGTAATATTACAAATTTACCAAAACATTATGTACAATAACCTGCATTAAACCACTGAAAGACAATGAAACATCATCATCACTAACAGTAGCAACGTCATCATGACATCTGATAGGCTACCACCATCATGTGATACGGAAGCTACAATCTGGCTGCTTTCATCATTTCATTGCCTAAAACTCTCAGAAGTAGAAACAAATTGCATGTTTTGTATCAATACAGTAGTATCTCGATTTGAAAAGTATTGATTCCAATATTTTGTGTGGCTGGTATTGAAGGATTGACTCCAAGGTATTGATATGCTCATCCCTACCATCATTACACATTTATGGACTGATATTCTCAGATATGTGTGAGGGCTTTCCTGATGAATCAACACACCGTAGTCTTTCTAAAATGTTGAGCTACCATTGTTATAAATAAAGATCCCAGTTATTAAAGAAATTAAAAAATTTCACAGCACAAGTACAAATCTTGCTGTGATGTCATCTCACGCTTGTGTAGTGACAAGTCTGATATATGGCTGATATGGAATGTGAGTAACTGGGTTTCTTTATAGTGAACCTGCCAGCAAGTAGGTTGACTTCAGAGTAAGTTACCATGGAAACAGACTCTGGGTAAGGCCTGGCATATACTTGCTGTGGACGCAAATGTTCACGCAAGCGGTCTGTGTCGTCTGCATATACTTGCTGCAGCACGTCGTGGCCAAAACGCTCAGTACCGGAGGCCACCACTAGGAGCACTACACAGCACTTGGACACGGAGAATGTGAAAAGGTCAATTTGCCGGTGAGATTGTATTTCGGGGGCATATGTGAACGACCCAGGTGTATGTGGAAAATGGACAATGTGGACAACTTCTTCAAGGAAGAAGTTACTTTTGCAACTGCGAAAGAAAAAGAGGTCTCGTCGCCAGCAGAGGTGGTATGTGCGGCCACTTAACCAAAGTCGCGGAGAAAGTCGCATGAGCACCTCTAGCGTTCAAGTCGATATTGCACCACACGCACGCGACACATTACCACGCGTCAACGCGAGCGACCTACGTGCCGTAGGTACGCTGGGAATGCGTGGGCGCCATGATGCGGACGCGTCGCCAACAGCAAGTATATTTCAGCCCTAAGACGAACCCCACTTTCTGGAACAGAAAACCTAGAGTTTTTCCCAACTCAGGGTTTACATACTCAAAGTTTTCCCACAGCCCACTTTCTGGGGCACCCCCCTGGTGTATCAGGGGAAAAGGAGGGGGATTAACTCTGAAGAATAAAACAGGAAACACGATCGCACAGAGGAGTTCGACTGACCTCAAAGACAACCCCATCTGAAAACCAAAGAGCAGCACTTGAGACAGAAATAGCAATAGCTAAACTCAACACAACCAAAAGCTGTAGACCATGACACCATACACAATTTAAACAAGATGTCTTACTGACAAATATTAAAACATGGACAAAGCTGAGCTTTACATGGAGAAATTTCACCATAGTTTCTGCCTGTGCAGCTGGTAGGATCAAAGCTTACACCATCTCCAGTAGAAATTGGCCAAAAGAGTCCCAACGATAAGTTATACTTTTTTTTTTTTTTTATCCCTTCAGTGTTACTTCTGGTGCACTCTGTGCACCCATAACATCTTTGCCGGAAGAAACACATTGCAGAAGAGAATATGGTTCTTACATATTGGTTTAATGAAGCAGTTCATTGTCCATCTGTCTTTTGTTTAACTCCCTCCATCTGGTGCAGCTATGTGCTTACAGAACCATAATTTATTATTTCCTTTTATTCAACATTGGTCCACTCTAAGATATTTACAAACCAGTTTAATATGCCATTTTCACTGCTGTAAAACCAGTATTTACATGTACTTTTATTCTAAAAATGCCACAGGTTAAGAATGTTATTCTTGTGACAGTGATGATTGGGGCATCAAACATCTGGATCAAAATTTTGAAATGGTTTTAGCTTTTATGTAACAATCTATGAGAGTGAGAACAAACCTTGAAATCACCTCCACACCCACACACACTCACACACACGCACTTCTTTAAATTTCCAGGAATCCTCCCATCCCTCCAGCTTACCCCAAGATATCAGATATCATATGTGTGTTCTCCCCGGATCAAAGGGAGGTCATGTTAATTAGCCAATTTCACAGTCCTCTGCCAACACACACACACACAGGCCCACACACACACACACACACACACAGCACTGTCTCACAGACATGTTAATTAGAGACTTTAGTCCACAGCAGTGAGAGCCAGTCATTGCTTTCAAGCTTGTTAATGATGCAGAGCACAGTCTCGTTCCACATGTACAGAAATCTAAATTATACAGGTACGTACTTCTCAGCCTGCACTGCTGCATTGTTACAGCTGCTGGTTTAATGTAAAGTCAAGTCATGTTGCATCGTCTTCTTGCAGAACTTCGTCTTCATCTAGCTTGCGGCAGAATGCAATATAAGTGTCGGCAGATGGGTCTTTTGCTTGCTAGGTTTAAATGTGATTTGGTTTTATCCTTTTAGTGGAGCTGGGAAGCTTGAGGGCTGGTGTTGTTTTAAGTGCTGTCATGGGTTATAAAATGTGAGAGCAAGCGCAAATTTCTCAGCTCACCCTTTATACCTATTGCCTCTGAGCAGCGCTGACTCCGCCCACAACTTGCTAATGAGTTACCGGCACTTTGCAGAAGCAGACCTGAAAAATGGCACAGTTTGCGTGACTTTGATTAAAAACTTCATAATCACAATTTAAAGACCACTGAGAATGTTTTAAAATAGCTAAAAGGAGGATTGGAGTGGATCTTTAAACAAATCCATGATCATTTCCTATCCACAACCAAGTGGTTTTCATGTCTAAAACTTATTTTGTTGATTGAATAAACAGATCTGGTGTTAAAATTAAGCCAAACTGAGCAAGAATGAAGTTAAAAAGTATAAATGTGTAGCCTTTCACAGGTCTTCAGGAATAACAAAATCAATTCAAAAAACAAACCCTGCCTGATATGAGCTGGAGGGTCTCAGAGCAGGTTGTCCACTAAACTCAGGTGCAGTCCCCGGCTCCTTCACAGGCCTAACGCTTTATTGAGGAAGACATCCAATCCACTCAGCCTAACAGTTGATCCCAGGGGCAGCTAGCAGCTCGCATGGCAGCTCTCATACAGACTTTGTCATTCATTCATATTGCACTTTTGTATCTCAAATATGAGAAAAAAGGCAGCAAAAGAGAGGCAAGGGCTCCCAGCTGACGCTTATCCTTATAGTTATCCCTCATGCGCACCGAGTAATGAGCATAGACCTTTAATAGAGAGGGACGAACCCTCCACTGTGTCACCCGTTCTGAAGGGCTAAAAGTGAAGCCTGTTGGGCGTATCCCACCGTCGCCATCTTGCTGTGTCACGTGTGTCGTCACTCCCGGAAAATACTAAAATGGGTAAAGGCAAGAGTTTCAGAGTTTCACAAATTGTGTTTTTGTTGTTGTCTGGGCAGCAAGCTGCTCTTCTTGCTGTACGGAAGCGCGCATCGTGAACGCGCGGCCCCGAAAAGTGTGTAGAACAGCCTGATAACTAACGGAAAGCTAAATCTGGACTCACAGGACAATAGTACTCGTTCGCTCCTTCATTCTGCTTACAGCATTGGCGAGAATGAAGGAGTTTTGCTGCAGATAATGTCTTATATAGTGGCCGCCCCATCTCTCCCATTTTACTGGAGGAACACCGAAGGGCAACTCAACATATTATCTTCGGAAGGACTCAAAGTGATGCAGAAACTTTACCGGTGAGTAAATACATGTATATACTCCTAGAAATAAGGTCCAGGTTAAAAACAAAAAGAAACTTACTCTTTAACATCACACAATTAGACAAATTCATTTTTTTCTTGTAGGAATCATGACAATAAGGAACAAGTTCAACCAGCATTTCACGAATTCAACAAAATTAAAACAAGCTTCACTGACACACCTGACACACATACACAAGAATGTAAACTCAATTTAAGGAACAGTGGAGATTTTAAGACCAAGCACGTATTGGAGGAATAAAATCTATATTGGGAGTGTGGTTTTGAAGAGAAAGGTATCTCGAATGAAATGCTATTTGAGCCGACAAAGGTCCCTAAGTTTTACATAAGTAAATTTACTTCCGCATGCACACACGCATGTGGCCTCGTGTCTGCATGAATGCCCATTCAAATGGAGGAAAAACAAAAAAACATTGCTAAATGCAAACACTTGCAAAATGAAATAATGATATTGCTACTACCAATTACAACTTTTTACTTTTAGATCTTTATTTTTAATACTTCTACATTTAACCACAGAGAAAAGATCCAGTTATCATGTGATGTAGATGAGATCAATTAATATCAAAAGGCTAAATCCTGACTAAATTTATTGAGCCACACACCTATACCCTGTTTGTGCTTAAAAATATCTTTAAAACCTTTAACCCCAATTCCACAATTTCACATTTAAAGGCTGTTTTTCTAGTTTTTGCATGTGTAGATGTTATATTTGCAAATTAGTCAATCAACTGGACATTAGTAAGTCATCCAATTCTTCATTGCCACAGACTTAAGAATACAAACATACAGTATATTACAAAATACATACATTGTAAGTAACAAGTTTGCCTTAGTGATAACAGGGCAAGAAGATTATGATGCTATATTTTTAGAAAGTATTGAAATTACATAAATATGACAAAAAAATAAACATTTTCCTTAAATAGATAATAAACTAAGTCATAAGTTAAGATTAGAATTACAGAAAAGCATTGCTGAACATGTCTGTAGAAGTAAATATTGAAACACAACATGACGCTTTTTAAAAAAATAATTCATGCATCAGAGGGTTAATTTGGCTTAAATATTAATACTGAATCTTGTAAATCTGACTATGTATATTTTTGGGTTAATCAGAGTTGGAAATAGGCCCTTGGATATCTTTTGGAAATATTTCCCAAGTCACTGCCTTAATACTCATATCTCAAGGGATTGTAGGAATGTAATTTATATATATAAAAAAATCAATGTGTGATGGAAATCTGGCCGCTGATAAGAAGTGAAATGTAGCCAAACTAAAGTACATCCTTAGGCTTAAAAACTTAAGGCAGCACCGCCAGTGAGCCAAGAAGGATTGGGTGATAAGATAGAGAAGAGGAAACATGTAACATTTGCTCTCTCACATGATTTCTTTTTTCCTTTTGTCTTATCAAACTTAATTATCTAATGGATAATTTAATTATTTGATAAGAAAACGATTAGTTTGTAAGCCAATATATTGCTTTGAATTCTGATCTGTTCTTGTTCCCACGACTGTTGAACACAGGCAGAATGCATGCTTATAGAATAAGACTGAAAATGTCTAATGCACTATAAGAAACATTATTCTAGTGGGTTGCACGGCTAAATCTGGTCAGATCCGCTCAAGTTTTAATGGTTGGCAGTTTTGATGAGCCTATTAAATGACACAGTCACACATTTAGGCAGCTTTGTTTTGTGACTTTGGCTACAACTCGTTGCTTTTATATTGCTGCATTTTCCTTTTAAATTTCTAATTCAGGATTATGATTAATTCTTCTTGTGGGAGGTATGCGGCTCTACATTTGTCCATGTTTAACATGACCATCTGTTGTTCCTCTTAGTGTAGCTGCAGTGGTTTTTAGTCTTCTACAGGCCCGACTGTCTCATCTTGGCAGTAATTGTTGAAGCTGGATGTCATATCATCTGCCGTGAAAACAGTTGTGACTCATCCTGTCACGGACATGGCTGCCTTTTCTAAGATATTAATTTCCTGTCAATTGATGTCGTCCGCTGATAGAACTCTGTTTGTGTATAAGTATAATTTACATTTAAATGATCTTTTAAAAACTACATTAAAATCATCCCCTTTCCTTGTAGTTTATTCTGTCTTTCAGGACCTTGACTTCATTAAAACACCAACAAAATCCCTCATTGAATAATATTCATTAATACTGAAAGCATCATCCCGAAACATGGAATTGTTATGAGGTTATAAAAGGTCATTCCCTCTGTATGAAAACAAGGCTTTGCTGCTAAATTCCAGGCATGTTCTTTCATTGATCCCGCCTGGACTGCTTCGCCCTGTCTTCATTCATATTGCCGTGTTAAATTGAGTATGAATGGGTGGAACGGTGCTGCAACATAAAGGTCAGAGGTCGGACCCTCAGGATGCTAACAGCCTCAAGCAGCTGCTGCTCCCTTTGACCCACAGACCTTGATGAAAGAAGCTTAGAGGATGAGGAGAAAAGAGGAATGACAATGTATACGGGAAGAGACTGACAATAGAACAGTGATGCACCCTCAAACACACAGGAAGATTACATATAATGACCATGTGCACAGCAACACAGATACATGGTTAAATTAATCTTTTCTCTCCGGTTTGGCCTTCAGCCCACACTGGGCTGGAAGATTATACTTACAGCTTTTCAAAAATGCTCCTCACAGTGATTACCTTTTTAAAATGCTGGCCTTGCTCTTCAGTGTAGCCTGAAAAATATGTTTTCCAATCGCTGCTGGTTAAATCATATGAAAGGATGCATTATCAAACACACAGCAGCAACATCAGAGTAAAGAGGGTTTCATTTTTTCATAAATTGTTGAAGGTATTAAGAAACTTTTTTTTTTTCTGGTAAAAAATCACATCAGTATTGAAAAGGTGTATTTTTATACCAGTTCAAGAATACAAAGGCACAAAAGTAAACACACTGGCAACATTATTTGCTTTTCATAAGTTTATGCAGGCATCAGAGAACAAACATGATACTGAAAGGGAAAAACTGAAAGAGTTAGAAAAAGGTAGAAAACCAGTTCCATACACAGATGGGTGAGTTGTAGAGTTAGAATTTAAATGGACCACCTTTGTCCATATTCCAGTACATGTGCATTAAAGGGCAACTTTGGAATATTGTCTGAAGCATGTATGCTACTGGACTCAAGGGCAGGGCCAAACGAATGGCCTGAGGGGGCACAGGTTCCCCCTAAAACCTAACTGGTCCCCCAGGTGCCACCCCAATAATAGACAATTACATTTGAACAAATAACCAGTGTAAACCGACCTAAACTTGGGTATAATACCATGTTGTTCATCATAATGCAGCATCCATGTGGGTGCAGTGGCTGATCTAGGAAATTTTACACGGGAGGCAAAGGAGGGGCAAGAGGTCTAGACAGGGTAGCAGTAGCCGCATTTTCATGGAGCACTTTTGATCTGATCGAATGTTCAATCAGCGTAAAATGCAACTAGTAAACACATCAGTTTATCTGATCAAGGCTACATTTTCAATCTGATCTTTCCAGAATCTGATCAGCAGGGATTCATAAGGACGTCTACTCTCATCCTGATAGTTTCTGTAATGTTTGTTGTTTCTGGTCCCGCAGGTAACGGATCTGTTCTGGAAGTCCTGTTGTGGGGACATGGAGAACAAGCATGTTCGTATATTGTTCTACATATGATTTAAAAGATGTTCAGAGCTACTGCCGCATTATTCCAAATGGATAGCCATTAAAATCCACACGTGTAACACATGGCCAGGACTAGGTTATCTCATTCCCACATGTTAATTATATGTTGCCATAATTTAATGACACGTGGCCACGGGATAACATCCCATGGCCATGCCTCAGTAGTCCACAGCTGTATATCACTCACATCCCAGATAGTCAGAACCGGGTGCTGGATAAAAGTGGAATACAGGATCAAGAAATGAGATCCACACCCAGGAGTTGTTCTGGAGGAGGTTTTAAGGGGAGACACTGGGCAAAAACCCTGTTTTTTCATCACCTGGTCAATTTTGAGATTTTTGGTTTTTTTTCCTTCTTCAACATGTTTTCTTTCAGACTAGTGTGAAAAAAACCCATAAAAACAAAACCATCCAAAATAAACATTTTAGAGGTTTATTTCATGATTGTCTGATGCGCCCAAATTCCATCAAAATGCAGCTAAAGTTGCCAATTTCTCAAAATGAGTTTTTTCCTCATTTTGGGTAAAAAAAACTCCACTTCAGGAGCACTTACAGAAACCAAACTTTCACGTTTTGCTCCTGACTGTATTCTTAAAGTTTTTACAGAAGGATTTTTTGATATCTCATTCACAGCCTGATTTATAGAACATTTCATCCCAAAAATATGCCAAAAATGAGTTTTTTCCAGTTGTTGACAGTATATTCTAAATTGTGAAATGATAACATGAAATATCCAAAATCCCCTCTGTAGGTTTAATCTAGTATTTAGTGTTTTTTTTTCCTAGAAATGTATGCAAATAGCACATTTTTGGCTATATAACACCTCATTTGCATATTTAAACATAAAATTTCAGAAAACTTGTAGTGCAAGAAATGATAGCCCTAATGTGAGGAATAAACTAGGATAGTTTCACGGTGATACCAGTTAGTTAATTATTTTACCCTATTTGCGTGCAGTGTCTCGCCTTAATTTGAGTTACGTTTTGGCCGTCCGTCCTGGATGTCACCATGAGTTTGTTTTTTTGTTTCTTCCTGCCGATGTGATCAGAGGGCTCTGTATAGGGACTTGCTTCTGAATTATCAGCCACTGCTTTCATCTCCTGATGAGAAGCAGCAGTAACTAAAATGCAAAATGTTTCTATCTTCATCCTCCTTAAGGTGGAGTCTTAAACCGCAATTTACATCATTTGATGGAAACACCTGCATATCGCAATAGTACTTTTTTTTTTTTCTAAATTTAAGAAATATCGCTCTTATTTTTTTTTAAAAAACTGCAATGGAAACCCAGCTTATGACACCAGAAGCATTGAAATTGACCTTGTGGTTGCAAAGATATTCATTTAAACATGGGTATGAAATTTTCAAGCAGAGGCCTAAAATAAGGCACATGGATCAAAGGATTAAACTTTGTCAAATTTGTGAAGACACTTTAACTTTCTGGCATCTGTTTCAGATGTAATAGCCATTTTTCTACCTCAGTGAGACTAAGTAAGTTTAAACTAATTTGCAGGTTTTAGTATCTTGTTTATGCTTTTATAAAATATTTACTTCTCATGTTTTAGCACTTAAACGATTTAGATGTTATAAACTTCTTTGCTGATGTTAAATCAGTTCTAATTGATCAATGCAATAAATGCAATTGCAGTTAAAAGCAATTAAGTTGCTCTTAATTGCATTCTTTTCCCCCAAATTGTCATCATTGTACATCTGTTGTGCATTCAAATGAATGCATTTTTCAGTCCTGGAAAGGTGTTTGCACCACAGAATTTCTCAGAGGCAATCACATGAGCAGACTTGCAGCTCAAATCAACCTTCTGCAAATAACATAGAGTTGAGATTTAATATGGTACCATTACTGCCTTATCTGGAACTGTAATCTAGGAAATCGTCCACTTGGTGCAGACGTTGAACACGACGTGTCCTGCTTATCAAAGAGAGTCAAATATCAAGCAGTTATGTTTCTACCTTAATCTTCTTCTTCAGTCAGAGCGTCTGCTGTTTCGTTGACTTTATCGCCAGCTGTACTGTAAAGCCTTAAATTATTCAGTGCCTGTTCAGATCGAGAGAAAAAGAGAAGTGAAAGGAGGAGGAGGGAGGGTTAGATGGCAGCCTCTATTTTCTCCTCTTCCATCTCACCGCACATCAGTACAGATGATGTTTACCAGAATAAACCCTGTCCTCCTTTCTCTTCTGGGTTGATTTTTTCTTAGGTTTCTTTGGAGAAAAACAACTGAAGGAAGGTGTTAAGTTTATTTAGTAGAGGGGAAAATCTACTCCATGTTTCAGTAATCCTGATGACCACATTACTGTAGTAGAACTGGTATTCCGCTGACTTTTGCTGACCGACTTTTATACCCTTCTTTCTCACTTAAAATGACATGCTGCAGATTAATTGTCATCTTCTTATTTACCAAATCATCTCAATATTTTGAGATTTAAAGTCTCCACACACTGCCAATTTGATCAGTGAAAATCAGTCTTTTTTATGGGTAGTCAGCTGAAACATTGCTTTCTCCCTCTTTCTTTAGTAATTGATTTCAACAAAACATGTAAACAGAGAGAAACTGAGTCATTTTTAACATGCTAGTTAGTGTGATGAAGCAGCATCCAAGCTTCTTATGAACCTGACAGAGTTGTAGCCTAAAATACACCAGAAATAAAACTGAAATCCTTCTTCTTGGTACCAAATCCACACTCTCCAAATCTTTCACTTCATATTGATGACTATGCTGTTCACTCATCTTCTTGGGTCAAAAATCAGGGGGCGGAGATACATGATATAGGACTTTTTGGCCGATATCCAATATGCCAATATTTTACAACTGATTTGGCCAATAGGTGAAACCAATATTTTTACCCCACACCTAATTGCAGAGATTTTAATTTCCTGTGTAGAGACATTAAAATACAGTATTATGCATTCTTTGTTATGCTGGCGTGTTGGCAAATGCAGACGTAAAAAGAAAAAGAAAAGCTGTGAAATAATGTTACATTTTCTTGTAATATTTTTAATAAAACAGGGTGCCAACAGAGATAAACTACCGTTTTCCCTCGAGCAAGGCCCCTAACCCCTCAGATGGCTCTTGAAACATGGCAGCCCACTGTGCTGTGGGACATGTAGAAATGGTTTAAATGGAGAGCTGAATTTTCCAATCAGGATAAGTACAGAAAATATTATCATATTCACTCCTTGTGAAAAATAAGAAAAACATTTTAGCTTACATTATCGGGCCAAGAAGTGGAAATTTGTCATTTTTCAGATTGGAGGCAATAAAAAGAATCTCTACGTGAAGAACTGGATGTGTAATTTAATCTTGTGTAGCATGACCTCACGCACACTCTCTGTGTTGATCTCCAGACCTGTGTTTACAAGCTGTTTCAGCTGCTTGTTCATGTACGTTTATGTGAATCTCCTCCCTCCTCACGGAGAACCACAGCCAGTAAGCAATGGCAGCACGTATTAGCAAATGCCGTAGACAGGAACAAAGCATTCACCTGAAGAAGACCAGGATCCAACATTATCTATAGAAACAATGGTTGTTATTTCTGTGGGTTGTCACACTTTGCTTTGGTCTATAGGTATTGCACAACAGCAGACGTTACGGTGAGACTATTTCATTTTTTACCCTCTTATGTCTAAAATGTCAAATTTAATAATGACAATGATTTTTAAATAAAAATAAGTATGATATGTGCTTCCTATCTTATGTAATAGCCAGTAGCTCAACAGTAGCCTGCCATGCAACATTGGCTACGTTCACATCAGCAGTGTTAAGGCCGGTTTATACTTGCCTCGTCTGTGTCAGGCCTGTGTGGGTCCGCAGAGGCTCAACGTGCACCTCTTTGGACCTGTTGTACATACTGGCTATGCCAACACAGCTAAGGAAGTACTCATGCCAACGCAGAGACAATAGAAGACTCATAGAGATTCATAGAATAGATTATTGTCATGCTACATGACTACAGCTTCTACAAAATTCAGCTGCTCGTCTACTGACAAAGACCAGAAAGAGAGTTCATATTACATCAGTTTTAAAATCTCTGCTTTGGCTTTCTGTATCCTTCCGTAT
Organism: Atherinomorus stipes; assembly: GCA_023101725.1. Taxonomy (NCBI): domain Eukaryota; kingdom Metazoa; phylum Chordata; class Actinopteri; order Atheriniformes; family Atherinidae; genus Atherinomorus; species Atherinomorus stipes. The sequence goes on from JALJCO010001162.1 coordinate 204,937, forward strand.
TAAATTCAAAATTCTTTTATTAGTTTTTAAAGCTCTTAAAGGTTTTAGTCCCAAGTATTTATCAGATTTTCTTTTAGTTTATGACCCTTTCAGGGCCCTCAGGTCGTCAGGGGCTGGTCTACTAGTTATTCTTAAGGTGGGACTAGGACATATAGAGGCATCTTTTAGTATGTACGGTCCTTGACTGTGGAACAGCCCTTCAGATGACCTGAAGGCAGCTGGGAGTGTTGATATTTCTAACAGACAGCTTAAGACTTACCTTTTTAGAAACATTTTTAACTGAACATATTTTAGACCAGTGATTCCCAACCCTGGTCCTCAAGGCACACTATCCTGAAGACTTTCCTTTTTGCCCTGCTAAGACACAGCTGATTCAAATGAAATGGGTCTCTGACGAGCTCTGCACCAGTCTGCTTCTGATGCAGAGTATAAACCAGGTTTTGTGGCCCTGAAGTGACCTCCATGTGCAATGTGCAATGTGTCAATAACAAGATGTGTCATATGCATCCAAACTGACCCCTCAAGAAGTCATTGAAGTTTTGTTTCCCCCCAAACATTAAAATAAATGCTTAAATTTCATTCTCCCTCTGCTGTACACCCGTCCAAGCTGTCTACCATGTTTCTTTGATAATAATTATCTTATAATTGTCCTGTTTTGCCTGTTGCAGTGTTAAAAGTGACATCATCATTACATGAATTCCAATATGGGTCTCTTAAAAAAAAAAAAAAAAAAAAAAAAAAAATCAGACCTGTATCAGATTTAAAACCACATGCAAAAATGTCCTAGACTGTATCCATTATGACGTTCCCACAGGTTGATCACAGAGCAGCACTTGTCATACTGGTTAGTGACATCGGTTGAATGTCTGATACTTAATTTTAAAGGCAATATCAGCAAATACTGATATCATGCCAATATCATCGTGCATCTCTATCTGGTAGTCATCCTTGACAGCACCCTCTGCTTTACAGCTTACATCAACACAGCCACCCAGTCTGAATACTACCATCTCTACAACTTAACTAACAATGCAAACAGGAAGTTTGCTGTGTGAAGAATCACTTATGAGATATTTATTGGTTTTCTTGATTTTTATGTGGTTATTTCACATTTCATAACATCCAATCCTGAGATAATAAGTGGCTGCATTCTTTGCAGACAGATACACATAAGAAGAACCCATCGATGTAATAACAAATTTATGAAATAGAAGGAAATTTTCAGTAATCTAAAATAAGAATCAAGATACGAGAACAGTCCATCTGGATGGTAGTGATTCATTCAGATCTTCTCTTGTGTGTGGCCTATCCTTCAGAGTTCATTAATGTGTTTTCTGCACCTGGTGCATTCTGCAATAGCCTATTGTGGAGGAGGAAAAGGAAGAGGAACCCTGAACTAACACCGACATACACACATGGCTCTTTCACACTCACACAGACACAATCCTTTTCCTCTGAGTCAAGGTCTCAGGTCATCTTTGGGGATCTGCTCTGATACAACTTGAACAAAGAGCACAAGAAAAAAAAACATATAGAGGTTGTAAATAGCTTAACATTGTCATTTTTATGTGCTTAAAGTGTTGATGACATGATTTTAACTTCAAGTAACTTTGCCATACAACAACACACCAAGACAAAATAATCTCTGTGCAGTTCGAACCCTAGCCTCCGTGACATGACGTCAGCGAGATAAGGCGGTCGACTCATTGATTTACATGTATGATCAAAGCCGTGGGAAACATAAAAGATGGCTCCAGAACAACTAGATTGGAACTGGTTTGTGTGGTGGGATCATCAGCCAGTTCAGAAGAGTGATGATGCTGAGGAATTTGGGGAAATCACACTTTACAGTCTAGAATCAGATTAGAACTGTCAGCTGCCTACAGCCTCAAGTCCATTCGGTACAGCTAAAAGCCTGCGATTCCCACACCGAGTGGACTCAGAACTGTAAGGAGCGACCCAGAACAGCACAAGCAGACCCACAACTGATAAGGAGCTGCACCGGTTTGACATAGAGTCAGGCGTGACAAAGGACAGGCACTGCGTTAGCTCGGGGCTAACTGGCTAATGAGTTAGCTCGCATCGGTGCATTGGCTCAGCTGTGGGAAGGGGACGCAGAGCCGGCTCTAGACTTCAGGGGGCCCTAAGCAGAATGATGCCTGGGGGCCCTACCTCTTGAACAAAGTTTTTCGGTAGACGCAACACCTTAAGTCATAATACGATGTGTATTAACTTATTCAAAACATTCTAGGAACATAGTAAGTGAAAATATGATTACACTTAGGCTACCAGTAATTGTGCTGTTAATTTGCTGTGAGTTCAGAGTTTCACAGATTGTGGTTTGTTGTTGTCTGGCGAGCTAGCTGCTCTCTCAGCTGTGGTGCTGCGGTGCGTGCAGCCAATAGAGTGTGGAGAACACCCCCAAGAACTAATGAAAGGCTAAATCTGAACTTACAGGACAGTTGTACCCGTTCGTCCATTCATTCGTCTTAAGTAGGCCTACTGGTGAAATCACAGCGTTTTGCTGCACATAATAATAATAATGAAACAATAATAATGCAATTTATTTGTATCCACCTTATTTCTATGCCCCATGAGCCCTTGTGTGAAATATGCGAGCAACTTCCGGTTCGACCGGAACCAGCATTTATTTACATGCTACATGTTCACGCTACTCCACCTTTTACGAGCTTTTTAGGTAAACTACGTGGGAACATCAGCTGTTACAGCTAAGAAAGGACAACGTCACATTCCCTCCGCCTCCTGTAACATAGGGGTGGGAGGAGGATGATGAAGATCTGGCCAAAAACAACAAACAGCAGCCTTTAGCTCCTTCTTAGCCCTGTCACGTCTGACTGTGAAGCAATGAGCAATCGCAAAAGCTCCGAGGCTTATCAGTACCTTCATAATAATAATAATAATAATAATAGTGTGCATAATAATAATAATAATAATAGCAAACACATTTAATTTGACAGACGCCTTATCAAAGCACCAAAGGACACTACAAAGCGGACAAAACATTAAACTAAAACACAAAGCAGAACACAGCAAACAACATGGGATTGATGTACATGGAATCAGGTGAAATCAGACGTCTGTACAGAGGAGTTTTGAGTCTGGATTTGGAGAGAGGGAAGGAGTCCACTGCGGAGATCGGGAGGGTGGGAATTCCAGAGATGGGGAGCAGAGTATTACAGAGGAATAAGGTTGGTCGTGTTTTGTTGAAAGAGGTGGGATACGATCTTATTTACTTAAAAGTAGATGATATTTTAGTCTTAAAATGTGACCACTACGTCGCAGCTTGGAGCCCTGTAGCCACTCTCTCACTAAGGCCTGGCATATACTTGCTGTGGACGCAAACGTTCACGCAAGCGGTCTGCGTCGTCTGTAAACATACTTGCTGCAGCATGTCGCGGCCAAAACGCTCAATCCCGGAGGCCACCGCTGGGAGCACTACACAGTACTTGGACACTGAGGTCAATCTGCGAAAGAAAAAAGGTCTCGTCACCAGTGGAGGTGGTATGTGTGGCCAAAGTCGCAACCAAAGTCGCGGAGAAAGTCACACGAGCACCTCTAGCGTTCAAGTCGGTATTGCACCAAGCGCACGCGGCACGTTACCTCGCGTCAATGCGATCGACCTATGTGCCGTAGCTACGCTGGAAACGCATGGGCGCCATGATGCGTATGCGGACGCGTCGCCAGCAGCAAGTATATTCCAGCCCTAAGACCGAGGTGCATGTTCTACAAATCGCTGTTGTCGCCACAAATTCAACTTTCTCTTCTTGTTAGTACAACCACGAATCACACAATGTGTTCCCGAACCGTGCAAGTACATTTTTCTGGGAAAAATTGTTTAGAAATGTTATGAATACTCATGTTGAAATGTTCAACTAAACTGCTAGCCGAAACAACATCTTATACTGTGAGTCAGTGGCAAAGCGCTGTTCCTGGTATCTCACAGGAAGTTGATCGCATCATCATTTCTACAGGTGGTAGCTCAGGAATAAGATGGATAGCACACTTTAAAATCCAGAGACATCTCAAGGTGCTTGATATAATGCCTTATAGGGAGGTCCATTAATTCTGCCCCCTTTACTCCTGTTACGTGGTTCTGACAGACGTGTATTGGATGTTATTGAAAATACTGAACAAATTGCATCCTGCACTGGTTCAATGTTAAACTAGTAACAGGAAAGGACTTGGTCTAGAATTGTCTGGACCATCACTATTGAACCAACAGAATGTCAGGATGGGACGTTTGATTTCTAAATAAGGAACAACTCCGTATTTTACAGGATGGTTGGCAACCCTGTTGAGCTACAAATGCTTTGCTGGCTAACAGTACCCAACTGTTAGCCACTTGCTAAATCAAAATGCATTTTCAAAAACTGCTGTGACATGTCTAGTCTAAACATCTTCATTATCACTGACACCAGAATAATACCTGACATTACAGTATCATTACAAAATAAATCACCTTGTCCTTGCCAGCTGCTTCTTCTTTCCTCTTAATCTTAATTAAGCCCATAAAGCACTCATCGAGACAAACTACTTTCTTAGTGGGCCCCCTAGTGGTGCGGGGCCCTAAGTGGGGCTTAGTGGCAAAACTGGCTCTGGTGGGATGGGGGGAGGCCGTTTGCTTGATAGTGTGCTCTAATTGGAGCAAATGAATTACGTAGAATGATAAGCTGCTGTCTGATTCAATCGTTTCTGAACAAAGAAACAAAGCTGACTGACTATGAACAGGGACTTTGATACTCGCTCTGGACATTCACATGGTTTGATCAGTGTACAACAGATTATTATACCCCCCAAACCACAGAAAAGTTTAATTTGATGTCATGGTACCTTTAAATATATACCACAGATTTTCCATTTAGTTTGTAAAACATTTTAATAAAGTGGTTTGAATTGTGCTTTTAAAGGCAGGGTGGATGATGTTTTCCAGGAGCATTTTTTACTATATAGCTTAAAGTCTTCACACTCCGATTGCAGACAATTGATTAAATGTTCTGACACAAAAATAAAAAAAAAAAGAGTCACCTGTGGAACGCACAGGACTGGAAAACCCAGTCCTGAGTTGCGAATGGCCCATGCTGATTGATTGAATGGTTATTTTGTCCATCAAACTCGACTACCGTTAGCCGTGCCCCTCCTTCCTTGTGCGCGCTCACACGCTCGTAACTCGCCGTGAGCGTCTCACAGTGCAGACGAACCGAGACTAATATGACTGCTCGCCACTCTTATCTATGCCGCTGTTTGCCCTTAAAAAGAAAAAAATGGATGTGCATCAAATCATGGAGGTTTAGGTGTTTGCAGTGAGGATGTTTTACACCACAGAAGAAGTTGGAGGTGAGATAATTATCACTTTTAGGAAACATGGTTCCTCTGTTGTTTACTGGGAAGCTAACAAGCTAGCCACTCAGCAGTTCTTGGTTATGTTCGCCAACAACTAAAAGCGGACGCGTCCCGGTGTTTGGAGGCGTGGTTTCAGGGGGATGTATATTTTTTCAAATCTGGCTTGCTCGAACCGTTTTTCCAGGATCCCCTACCCTGCCCTTAACTCCTGATTCCAAGACTCTTAAAACTTGAGTGACATTTCAGCTTGTCAGGTCAACCTAACTTAGCCTCTGTGATCCACAGCTTTTCATTTCATTTCATCAGAAGTCACACATGATCTTCAGGCTAAGCCTCACAAAAGTGCTTCAATAAGCAAATATTCCTTTTCCCTCTTAGTGCTCACAGCCATGCTTTTAACATGATCACATCATGGTACCATGACAAATGTGCCCTGCTGGGTCCCTCATCCCTGCTAAAATTGTGTTAGCATGGAGTCTCTTCACAGCCACTGGGCAGGAAAAACAATTACAGTAGCCACTTTCTATAAGTGTTTCAAGACCGACTCAAAGTTAATTGTTAAAAGTCTCGTTTTAAAAGAAAAAGAATTCAGGCTTTTGAACTGGTTCAACCTAAGAACAAAGAAAAACACTGAGACAACTTTGAAAGGAAATGTTTGAACATTTCATGTTGAAGGTCAGGATTCAGAGGTTTGAAAGATTTGCAGCTGACTTGCGAACACTGGAGACGTGACTTGAATGAGACAGGAATGAAGCCCAGCAGCAGCTGCTCCAGTCACTAATCTGGTTTCTTGATCATCTTAATGGGACCTCAGCTATCAGGGTGAAATTTCAGATCAATGCTGAAGTTAGTACTTGTAATGTAGGTCTCTGTGTGTGTGTGTGTGTGTGTTTTTAGGTTGTCCATGCTGCGTCCAGCGATGACAGCAGAAGCTTTGGTCTTGTCATTGCTCATTGTTGCTTCACATCCACAGTGCTCACAACATGTCAGTGTTTCCGTTCCACATGGAGGGCACTGGGGCATCATTACCATCTGGCTATAAGGCTATACTGATGTCAAAGATAAGTCAGTGAACACACACACATGCACACACACACTGATCATCTACACTGTTTGCAGATGGAGAGCAACAGGGAGAAGGAGGCGACATGAACATGAGTCTAGCTGCTGTGACAGTCCATCCAAATTGACCGCCAGCACTCTGGTGGCAGTTGGCCTGGTTCCCTTTCACTGTTCAGTTACATTCCCTCAGTCAGCAGCACTCCAACACACACCCACACACACTCCCACACACACACACATACAGAGTGACATTGTCCTGCAGCCCCTCATTGTCTCACTAGCCCACTGTTTCCCAAATGGGGTGCATGTACCCAAGGGGAACATGGAGACACTCCAAATGTCGATACTGGTATCATGCCGATAACAGAAAAATAACAAAAATAGTATTCATGCAAGATTTGATGATAATCCACACATTCAGGTTTATACCAAACAACATCACCTGTCAAATCACTTATTACCTCAAAAACTTGAAATATAAAATCCCTGATACAGTTGAAGCGTAGCAAGGATGCTGCTAAAAACACAGTCCAGAGCCGAAGATGGCGAAAAGTAAAGCCAGTAAAATCCTGTAGGTGTATTCATATCCATGAACTGAAGCCCACCTGTAACATTATGCTCCTCATATGGGAAGAAGCTAGCTAACAGCAGCATGAGGATGGTGCATCACCAGCAGCACAGCCTATTCTGCAGAAAGCATACACATCACGTTGTTAAAGCCATCTCAGTTTTTAATTTATTTATTTATTTTTTTTTTTTAGGGGAAACTGGCTGGATTCAGGTCAACAACACATGATGCAAAAAGCCTCCACCACAGCTTCAAAAGCCCTGGAGGGTTCTTCTGTGGCATCTTTGCTTGTGGTAAAGGCCAAGAAAAAAAATGTCATCTCTGGAGATCTTCTCTCGCCTGCTGCACTGACAGAGATAATGTGGCAAAACCTGGAGACTCATTCACTCCAGTTCGAGGAATCCACAGATGTGAGTGGAAATCCACAAGTTGGGGCTGATGTTAGACATGTTCATAAAGAGGACCTTTTTAATGTTCTTTTTTCCATGAAAGTGGACTGAGCATTTTGTGAATTTAGTCATGAATTATTGGCATTCAATGTGTTTAAAATACGTTGTTTTAAAATATTTTCAATTTGCTACACAATTGACTTAATCAATCACAGGGTTGGGAGATACATCACAATTTTCAGATGTATTGAGCAATAAAGAATGGTCATAGTTTATATTGAGATAGCTTGTTTTGAGTTACAGTTACCACAGCAAAGCTGCTGTTTTTTTTTTTTTTCTCTATTTATATTTTCTCCATCTGCCTCTCACTCAACTTTGATTTGATTGATTGATTTTATTGTTTAGCACACACATGTATAACAAATGGTGCAGGGAGGGAACGAAGCCGATTGGCTTGTACATATGTTCCACTCCTATCAGTAACTACAGCACAACATATTCCACTGGCTGATATTCATACAATAGACAAAAGGAAAAGACGAAACAACAAAAAAAAAAAACAAAACCTAAAAAACCAAAATGCATTCAAAATTAACATTCAGTTGGCAATAGAAATGATAATGGCGGGAACAAGGATAAAAAGCAAGGGGAAAGAAAATCAAGAATAGCTAATATACATTTTTAACTGATTTTTAAAAAGTGCATTAACCCCTTCATCCATCCACCTCTGTGGAGCAGCACCCTTTAGAAACACTACACACTATTCATAGGCGTTGTCGTTCCCCTTTCCCTTCATATATTTCACTAACGATAGAATAAAAACACTCTCCTTTATTCACCTCATGCTCAATATAAATTGACTTGATATATAAACAGTGGGCACGGAAAGTACTCAGACCCCTTTAAACTTTTCACACTTTGCTCAATTGCAGCCATTTGCCAAAATCGAAAAAGTTCATTTTATTTCTCATTAATGTACACACACCAAGACTCCATTTCTGAAGAAAAAGCATGTTGATGCTTGTTTGAAGTTTGCAACACAACATCTGGACAAACTCATGACATTCTGGAAAAAATAGTGTGGTCAGATGAGACCAAAACGGTACATTTAGATGCCATAAGACACAAAATGTTTGGAGGAGATGGCACTGCACTTGAGCCCCAAAACACCATGGCAACAGTGACGTTTGGAGGTGGTAACTTCATGGTGGGGCCTATTTTCCAACATGTGGTACTGGCAGACTTCATATCATTGAAGAAAGAATGAATGGAGAAAAGTAGAAAGACATTCTGGACCAGAATCTGCTGCCATCTACCGAAGATAAAAAGAGGCTGGATCTTTGAGCAAAACAACCATAAACTCAACTGGTTTAAAGAAAAAGAAAGTAAAGCTGTTAGAATGGCCCAGTCATCACCCCACTTGAATCCAATTGAAAATCTTTGGAAAAAACTGAAGCAATGTGTTGGACTGGTTTCTCCGTACAAGAGGCGTCTTGAGGCTGAATTCGCCAACAAAGTGCAAGAACCTAAGTATTAAATAAATTTCAGTAGGTGCTTTCAGTACTACCCTGTGTCATTTGACTATATCACACATAACTTAATTTATGAACATAAATGTTCAAATTTCTTTGTATGTGTGCATTACTTGGGTTGTTGCCAACATCCTGTGAAAATTTCATGTCAATAGCTCTACTAGAACTATGTTTTCTGAGAAAAATGTTGACTTGCGCACATCTAAGTGAGCTACTGTTTAGACCAGGACTATAAATGAATGAGGGAAGCAAGCAATTTAAATTTATGTGGTGATTGCATGTATATGATTGATTGGTGAAGCTTTAAAAAAACATGTGGTTCTTTATGTTTTTTAGTTTCTATATACATACTTTACACAACCATCTGTAAAGCGTTTAGTTTACACCCACTCTGGGACCAAAGCAGGCTGAATGATGAAAGGTCATGTTAGTTTTAGCATACTTAATAGTTTATTGGATTCTGTAAAGAAACAGGTGTTATACATGGTTGTAATATATGCTTTATTTTGCATAAGTGCTAAGTGCGGATGAATCTCCAGCACTTCTCCCTGGTGAGTTTCACCTTGTCCAGCAGCCTTCTGAGAGCTGTTGGTCTCATTAATCTCGTTTCCCCCCTCCTGCCTGTCTTCCTCTCCTTTTTCCTCTCTCATCCCTTGCTCCTCCTCCCTCTTTTGCAGACAGTGATCCAATTAGCTGCTAGCTGCCATGGCACCAGTTGCCTTCAGATGCCTGTGTGTGTATGAGAGTGTGTTTTTGTGTTGTTGCCGTGGTAATTACCCTTCTGATGCTCCTGCATCTCTGTAACCTTGTTGAGCATTCTGACTCCCTGCCTCACACTACTGGTCAGTACTGCTGTTTAAAGGGAACACAGCGTTGTTAACACTCTTTTAGCTTTAATCAGCCTTACGAGTCATGGATGAACTTGTCCACAGTGCCATAAATATGAAGTCAATCCCAATGTAAAGACTATATTTACATAAGAATACTGTATACATGGATGAGATGGGATCCTCTTGAAGTCAGTGTAAACATGAGAGAGAGATGAAATTGGATGGTTTTAGACATATTTTCAACACTGAAAGGAAACACCCCTTAATATGTCAGCATAAGTAAATCTGATACGAAACATCTGGGAGGGACAGCATCTGGGATGGGAAAGGTCAAACTTGTGTGCTATATAACTGCTGCCACAGTGTGCCTCTGTGGTGCAAATGAGCTGAGAAATCAAAAACATGACAATTTGATTTAAATTCCTTCTTTTTTTTTTTATGTTTTTGCTTAATTCAATTCAATTCAACTTTATTTGTATGCGTCCATTCATGACAGTGTCACCTCAGGGCGCTTAAACAGAAAGAAAAGTTCAGGTCAGATTCAAAATAGCCTAGTTAAGCTTAAGTAACTACATTGGTAAGAATAAAATTTAACTACATGTAATGATTAGCTTGTATTGTGTCCTGGGCATGATATCGTGAGAGCTTCATTAAAACCCAGATCTGGGATTCCTTTCCTCAGGTCAGTCTGTTTCTACCACAGGAATCAGGGGCTTCCAGCGGACATATTTCAGCTCCCTGGTAGGAATATACGCACGTTTTGATCCATCACAGCTGGTAAAATCTGTAAACAATGAGGATTGTTGCTACTGTTTGTTCACAGCCTTCAAATCCAGCTCTTCTTGCTCGTCTTAAATCAGCTGGGAAGACACAGTGTGGACCATGTGAGGAAACAAAAACTGATTGTGACAAGACAATAGTGAAATCAGAGCAATAAAATGCTCTGATTGTATCACAGCAGTGCTCTAAGGCACAAATAAAAATGAGTTAAACCTTCAAAATCTGTAACTTTGACAGATCTGAGGTGAATGGAGTGAATGTGCTCTTCCTGGTGTTTTTGCTTTGGAGCGGGAGTCAGCTGAGATGAAGTGGCACTGCTGGCTGTCGTGATAAAATGTGATTTAAAGCAAAAAGATATCAACTTCTGTTAGGTCCATATATTTGGACGCTGACACAAGTTTTACTATTTTACCTTTACTGAATATATTCCATAAGGTTTTGGAATGGACATAAAATACAGACTCCCAGATTTCATTTTAGGGTATCCAAATTCAAATTAGATAAAGGGTTTAGGCATTTCAGCTTTTTAACATGTGCCATCATTTTTTTTAAAGGGGCCAAAAGTAATTGGACAAATCACTTAGACGTTACTTCATGAACAGGTGTGGGCAGTTCCTTTCTTCTGTCATGATCAATTAATCAGATAAAAGGACTTAGAAAAAAAAATCAGAAATTGCTACATTAAAGGAGTAATATTAAGAGAACAGAGCACATTAATTATGAAATAATGAATGCTGTGAATGTGCAGCAATTAACCAAAAAAGCTTCTTCTTTTTAATTTTTTTGCCAGTTATCCCCAAACAAATGATAAAAAGCTTTCCTAAAATAAAAAACAAAAAAGAAAGCCAACACAAACAAAACCAATTTAAATCAGACAATAGAATCAGATAAAAAAGTATACTAAGCATGAATAAAAGATTTTTTAAAACTCCTTAAATCAAAGTGAATATATAAGCCATACTACGATTATGGTTAAAGCCATTGATAAAAGAATGAGGTTAAAAAAAAGGAGTGAAAAAGAGGAGAAAGTGTTGTGAAAGCAGTTCCTCTAACCCTGAACATTACTGAAGGAAATTGACATCCTTGTTTATGTCACATAGAAGAGATTCAGAGCCAGCCCAAAGATAAGCAGGTTATTTAAATAATGTCCTGGGTTAATGTGAGCCAGAAAGAGAGCTAGCAGAGAGTAGAGGAAGCAGAGACTGACAGGGAGACAGAGATTAGTCGTGATAGCCGGCTAACATGTGTTTGACCTCCTGAGTGGCTGTAAGCTGAAGATAAGCTAAAGACTTGATTGTCTGTGGACCTCTGTGGACTCTCGCTCTAATTAGTGAATCTATCTGAACATGTAGAAGACAGAATTTTACAGAGACCGCTTGTGTTTGCACCAGCGATCCACAGGAGTCCAAACTCTTGACCAGTTACCTCTGCACATGAAGCCGCAGCAGTTTTATCACAAATTCTCATGCTTCTTACCTTTCCACTGGGAGGGATGCTGTGCTGTATGGACTTATGTGATGATCTACTTTTTGAACTTTTCTTTTATCTGTGGACACCCACAACTTGCCAGTGCTGCTTTTAATTGCATGTCATCATGCATAGACAACAGTGAGTAAAACTGAGATTTTTGGACAGAACTTTTGCTGCAAGACTACAATCAGCAGCAGGAGACAAGTGGTTAAGCGCTATCAACACCGAGTTTATCATGAAGCTTGTGTTTGAAACTCAGGAAGACAGAGTCACAGTTAATCAGGGTTCCCACCTTCAGAGGCTGGCAGGAGCTGTATTGAGTTTGGCAGTCTGAAACAAACCAGCACCAGGAAGTAAATGGCAGAGAAACACACCTGCCCAAGAGCAACACAGTGGGAGCTCTGGGTTCATTTACTCATTGCAAACACACCACAAGGGCAACACAATCTTTTGTTGGCTTTGTAATGGGAACATCTTAGGCTGCATAAATGTCTAACTGTAAATAATGAATAAAAATGAACTGAATTACTCTGAAAATAAACAACATAACTTAGCATCTGACCACTCAGTTAACATTTTGATCAGTCAGTAACAATGATGCTTTACTGTTTCATCCTTTTTTTCATCCATGTGCCCTCATAGCATCACACGGTTGCTTCTCCTTTTCTCTATACATTCTGTCTTCTCTCTAATTGGTGATCAATAAAGAGTTCAATGATCTTTTATTTCTAATTGTTTTCAAGTCAAGCTGAAACCAGAGAGAGTAGACTTGTTCAGAGATAAAAGGATTTTGGTGCGTTCGCAGTCAAACAAAGAGACATTTCTTTCTGGATAAATCATTATCTAGAGGAGTGGTTTACAAATCCTCATCCTCCTTGAATACTGCTGTTTGCAGGTTTAAGATGTCTCCCTGCTGCAATACACTTGACTCAAATAAAATGGTTATTCAACAGCTTGTTGTCACGTTCTGAACTAGCCTGTTAACCCATTGATTTGAGTGTGGTGTGCTGCAGCAGGGAAACCTGCAGGATTGTGGCCCTTGAGGACTGGATTTGGTAATCTTTGATCAGATGAGTGGCCACAGTTGATAAGCTAGTTGTGGCCTGGTGCGTTTTTTATGACTTCTCTTCCTTGCTGAACTCAGTTCTTTCACGCCAAACGAGTCTACACCACTCCAAGTACTGGAGATTAAAGAATTAGACGGCACACTTACCCGTGTAAACAAATGTCCGAGGAGGGGAACTTTAAACGACAAGCTAGTGTGACTGAGATGGGGTATTGGCTAAATATTTATTTGTTTAAACACTTATCCTGTGTTCACACCGGACGCAAATAAATTAATTTGCGTGAATGAATTACATGTTAAGTCAATGTACAGACACAAATTCGTGCAGATAGAGCGTATTTCGCCTATTCGCTCTAGTTGAAAAAATTTAATTCGGGCATTTTTGATGCGCGAACAATACGAGCGTCGTCATTGAAAATGAATGAGACGTGGGGCGGCTGTAGCTCAGGTGGAAGAGCAGTCATCTTTCAACCGGTGGGTTGTGGGATCGTTTCCAGACTTCCCCAGACTACATGCCGAAGTGTCCTTGGGCAAGACACTGAACCCCTAGTTGCCTCCTGATGTGCCTATCGGGGTATGAATGTGTGTGTGAATGGATGAATGTGATATGTAGTGTAAAGCGCTTTGAGTGGTTAGTATGACTGGAAAAGCGCTATATAAATACAGTCCATTTACCATTAAAAAAAAAAAAAAAAAAAAAAAAAGAAAATGAATGAGACGTGATGTGAACGGACCAGCGCTCTGCAGCTCGCTGCTCTCTTCTATAGTAAGAAGAGAAAAATGCTTTTCACAGATAAAATCACAAAGTGCTGCACACAAAAGTGATGTAGTAAACCCATAAATTTAGGTCTGAAAACCCGGTCAGACAAAACCTCATTGACCAAAAGCTGCTTGTCTTTGCAGCCGGTGTTTGATGGATGAAATGTTACAACGCCGACACTCTGCAGCGGGAACAGAGAACCTGTAGTTCCCGGAGGAACATGCGGCTCTGTCCTCAGTACATAAATGAATTGAGGTTGTTTGTAATAAAACGTCAATATAATTCAATATATTGGCAATAGCTCACAATAGCGACAGAAGACACGTTGTTTTGCTTGAAGTTGGAAGTTTATTTGGAAGCGCTAACTAGCTGCAGCTAGCTTACTCACCGAAGGAACAGATGCTCCGCAGCCGAAATACAGCGCTTGTAGTTTGTATCCTGGAGGGATATGCAGCACCGATCCTCCCCGACAGAAGCCCGTCAAACTGGGCCCGGAAAATCCCCCTGGAAGCGACCGTCATCCAGACGTAACTCCTGGATCGGGTGATGAAATCCGCCGAGCTCCGAGACCTCTGGAGAATCTACTGGATCCAAACACGCCGGCGTCTTCGGTTCTCCGACTTCCAAAGTAGGTACAACACTGCAGCTCTCTCAAAGTAAATAACCGGGTTCTGCAATGTTCACCTGACTGAGGTGACTGACAAGTGACAAACATCCATCCCCCACTCCAGGAAGTTAAACTTGATGTGGGAATGAAACGTCTATTCGCGCGTACGATACGCTTCATTCACGCGTATTATTTGCTACATTCACGCAAAAAAACCCGCCTGAATCAAGCGAGTAAACATCCAGCATTCGCGCGTTGAAATCTAGGCGCGTACGCGAATGGAAGCGTCTGGTGTGAACACGGGGTTACACTGCCTAGTGTAGACGTGGCCTCAGTGGCAGAAGGATGGCTTTGGTGTTCTCATTTCTTAAAGGTGAGTTTGCTACGTATTAACCTTGAGCTGTGAGAGAGAGAGCTTGTGCTCAGAGAGATAAATAAATTTGACAAGACAGAATAAACTGCTAGATTTTAAAGGCAGGTTTGATCCAAATAAAATTGTAGGTATTAACCTCATCAGGCACTTCTTGTTCCAGTTACAGCATCTTGGCTAATTGTTTGTATGTACCATTTTAAAGTAATTTTCTCATCATTATTATGTGTCAACTAATTTGTAAACCAATCAAATTCCCCAGAATCCAAGCTAAGAGATGCCACATAAGAGCAGACAGGAGCTGCTGCAGATTTGGGGTTTCTCATTCACTCCTAAAGTCTGACTATCTCAGACTATCTCATAGAGTGTAAATCCCAAAAATGACATTTTCATGTGGGTTTAATAATCATGATGGTATTAATAGATCTGATAAAATAATCACTTTCCTTTGTCATCAGATCTGGTTCCTGTACCAATAAATTAAAGCTGATATCCTTGTTTCCCCACCCCGTATCCACCCACACACCATTACATTTCATGCTGATTCTTCCTTCCTGTGACTGAGATGCTGAAACAAGGAAGCTGTAAAGCTTCACCACTAAAACAATATTGAGGAAGACAAGCAGGTAATGGGTTAGAGAAATATGACTACGGTAACACGGGGCAGGCTCATTGCCAAAACAGAGCAGTGTGTGTACAATACAGAGAGATGGAGAGAGAAAAAAAATACATTCATCCATGTAGTTTTGTATTTTTAGATCAGTGTGTTGGTAGCGATCCCAGAGGACTGTTTGGCACACTCACAGAGCTCAGATTGATGAGAAATGCTGCTGAGTGCTTGCAAGAGAAAAGAAGACCTGACTAAACATCTCCCTATGATAAACCCAGTGAGGTAGCCACTCTGTCAGACTACAGTTTAGCTACCAGCGACAAGCTCTTTCATTTCTCAAAATCCCCCACCCTTTCTGTCCTTGATATACTTAGGTAATGAATAATTGGGGATATCATTCTGTAAGGAGAAAACATTGATATTTTGAGGTTGTCAAATCCGAGGACATAACATTTTGCAAGTGAGATTAGAACAAGCTTAACATATCTGATTTGTCATTGTAACATGTTAAGTAATGAGTCATGGTTGGTCATGTTAGAGTTAAGCAGTGTTTTGGGACTTAACAGTCAACTTTCATCCGACTTTACTCCCATTTTCCCTACAGAGAGACACTCCTCAGCCACTTTATCAGGTACATCTGGTTGATTGCTTGGCAACAAAAAACAGCAAATGAGCCAATCATATGGCAGCAACTATGTGCATCTAGGCTCATAGACACGGTTAGAACAACTTACTTAAATTAGGACCAGAATAGAACAGAATAAATGAGTTTTTTGTCATTTGTACAAGTTGAAAAGAGGTTGAAACAAGTACGTTGTACATGTCTCTGAGTCAAATAACAAATAAACAACCAAGCATCAGAATGAGGAAGGAAGGGAGTTTAAAGTTGTACTTCCGTGGTCATTTCATTAATATTTCTGTGTTCTCCATTATTATTGAATGCATTCTGCATCGTTTCTGTTTAAAAAAACCTTCTGGTTGCTTAGTATCCAGCTGTATTTGTATACTAGAAGAGAGGCTTGTGGTCCAACGGCAGGCTTTTCCGGGTCCTTCTCATGAATTTCCGTCTGATTGGCTGCCTCCCGTCAGTGTATGAAGGAAGCTCCGCCCTCCGCTCTTCTTTCGCTACAGACAGGAAATAGAGCCGACAAACAAGTTTGTTCCGCCATGCTAACAAACAGTTAGCTAATTAGCTTCTCAACTCCGAAGCTACAGTCATGCCGTCTTTACTTCTAGTGTATAGTGGAGGGTTACCTGCCTTCCAATGGACAGATAGAAACCCCACGTGGGATACGCTATTTGCAATGTTACGTAGAAGTGCAAGGCTGTTCCCGATTCGCTCTTCTCTTCGTATTGTTTCTGTGATGAGGAAGCACAGCCGACTGGGGGGAACGCAACGCTAGCAAGTCAGCATGTGTAAGTAAACAAGGGGAAACCCTCCGTATTTCAGAAGGAGCAAGTTAAATGGGTTTTCAGTGGAAGGAGGCCTTTAAGTGACTTTGGATGTGGTGGTTGGTGCCAAGACTGGTCTGAGTAGTCCGGAAACTGCTGGTCTACTGGTCCACTGGTCTACTGGAATTGTCACACACAGCCATCTTAAACACTTAAAGGCGATAGTTGGGAAAAGAGAAAATATCTGATGAGCAGCAGTTGTCTGGACTTACATGCGATGTTGATGTAAGAGGTCAGAGGAGAATGGGCAGACTGGTTGGAGACGATAGAAAGGTAACAGTTAACTCAAATAACCACTGGTTACAACCCAAGTGTGCATAATACACAGTAAAATCAGCAGAATTCGAGTAACACTTAAAGTGTCAATTTAAACACTAAGCCAGGTTACATATGGTCCTGCCCTGTACAGTGTTAAAGTTACACTGGACCTTGTGTTGAATTTCTAGTGTTAATTCAACACTGATAAGATTTGATTTTCATTATAGAGTTAAACTTGATCAACACTGTCATTGTTAATAAGCTTTCACTCATTGAGATAAGCAACACCCTATAGCGTTGATTGAAATGTCATAAAACAAGTGTTTTACACGACTAACTCTTTGACATTCTCACAAAGCATAATATTTCAGTTAATATTGACTTGGATCCATTCAGTTTAAACCAGGATTTTTTTTTCCTTGATGGCAAAAAGGAATTGTGAAGAGAAGTATCATCTACCATTTTCAATAACAATGACAGTCAAAAATCTAATTACGCACCAAGGAAACATAAGCTGAGCACACTTACACTTAACTCATGGTGCAAGATTGAACAGTGGAGTCACAAAGCATGATGGGCAATATTCAAATTGAAAAGGGCAAAGTCTCCCTGGGTAACTCTGATCAGAGTAATTTTTCTTTGACACTGAAAATAAAAAAAAACTTGTTTTAACTCTGAAAATGATCACCAGCACTGCTGGTCATCAGAGGGCATTTTACTCTCACTAGTGTTGGAAATACTCTGAATGAGTTAATGTGATTTAACAATTCAAATTTTACACTGGGGATTTTGTTGTGTACCATTTCTGGGTGCACATGTTAAAAGCAGATGGGCTGCAGCAGCAGAAGACCACACTGGGTGCCAGTCCTGACTGCTGAGAACAGGAAACTGGTGGTGTAATGATGTGGGAATATTTTTTCTTTGCACACCTGCGCACCATTTAAACACCACAGCCTACCAGAGTATACTGTAATTGCTGACCATGTCCATCTTCTGACGGCTACTTCCAGTGGAACAATGCAAAAAGGCTAAAATCATCTCAAACCACAGAAAGTGAGAAAGAGCTGTCTGTCACAGTTTACTGCATCATTTTGAGGTCGTTATGAATGGCCGTTTTAAAAACGTCAAAAGTAACACACTGCATGGAGTGCATGGATGATGCATCGTATTGGATTTTAAAAACTTTTTAAAAGGAAATTAGAGTTGTTGGTTTTTTTTATTTCTGTGTTTTACTGTAGCTACATAAACATAATTATAGCCCAACTGTGCTTATGTACCACAGTTTAAAAGTAATGAACCTGAATCTGATGCTATGGTTTGGGCTTGCAGAATTTCACCTTATCATTAATCCAGTTGACTAAAATTAAGATCTTCATCAGTTTTAGCAGCTGGATTTGGAGAAATAAAGCTATATAATAACCCCATAAAAAGGCTAAAATCCACATGCTGAACTGCTACACCAGCTTTGTTGGCCAGTAAGTGCTGAGCATTTTGTGAGTTACATTAAACCAGCTGTATTAAACTCCTCTTTCTCAGTCATCATAAATAATCTTAGTCCTGCTGATGTTCCTTGAACAGATGTGTTATTTTCCCCTTTTAGTTCAAAGCACCATTATGCAGGGTATCTGCTGGTGGACAGTGTGGCCTTAAACGAGCTGACACGGTCCTTCTGGGAGATAAGTATAGAATATTCTACAGGGAAATTCACCACATTTCTGTTTGTCATGCTGCTAAGGAAAGCTGATGGTTGCTGTTTCTCTAAACACTTAGCAACACTACACAGACTAATGCTGCTGAATAAGATTAGAAACAGCTCACTCGCCCTCTTTCTCTGCCTCTGACAAAAAGTGAATAAGCGTGCAAAACTTCCAAATGCCCACACTAATCAGCATTGTGAATTCCCATTTTCCAGCCAACACAGCCCACTGTTGAGAAATGATAATAATCCTCTGTGCTGGCTTTGCTGAGATGTCTTCATCTTAAGTGCTCTGTAAGCAAAGAAAGCATAAGCAAATGTAGAAATGCAAGGTGTTTATTCAGAGACCTGCTCAAATGATTTAAATCAGAGGAATGTATAACAACTCCGTCATTCCAGAGAAACACAATCAGGGTTTAGTCCTTTTTAGTTGGTTAATTATCTATCTAAGTACCAGAGAACAAACTAGAGCAGATATTGTATATGAGCTCCCATTCTCTGCTTAATTGATCCCTAATTAGCCATTAATTATTTGATTACCTCATTTAGTCTACTTGACATTGGTTTGTGTGTCAACCCAGTTAGTGACAAGTTAGCTGTAATTAAATACTATGGAGTCATTTACAGGGAGGAGGGAGCTATAGATATTCATGAGACTGAATTAATTTGTAATAAAGACCTAAATTACCGTCAGCATTGAGAATATGATCTGTTCTTATGTGACGCTGCTTTTCCCTGCAGTAAAGTCGGCCACAGAATGTGTCCATCTGCCTTAAACGGCCACCATGAAGGAGTAATGTGCTACCACATCTCTCATAATTACATCTGTGTGGCCACATAGGGGTGATTTCTGTCTTTTTCTAGAAGATGTTTAAGTTTTTTTCACATCTGATATGGAGAAATGAAGTTCAGTGAATGTAAAAGATGACAGCTGTGTCACTGAAGCTCATATGAAGATTTCGAGCGGAGAGTGCATCATGGGGAAATTTTAAGAGCAATTAAGCGAGAATGAATTCTGTTCAATGGAATTTTCAGGCAGAAGTAAATGATCCCACAAATGCACTTAAAATAATTGGGTTTTTAGGAGAGTAATTTTTTTTTTTTTTTTTCAGAATTTTTAGATTTAGTTGAAAACAAATTTTGAATTTCTGAAAAAGCTGTGTTTAGAAGCACACTGAGATTGGCCCATTTCACCACTGAGGAAGTGTGTATTTGTGTGATTTTATTAATAATTCACTACTTCCTTCACTGTCAGATATTCAGTTAAAGGTAGAGTCTCCGTTTCTGTTTGTAAACAACAGCATGCAAACTGAGCGCTCCTCCCCTCGGGCTGATGGCCGCATCGTTCTTCAGCCTATTCAGCCTCAAGCCTCTCCTTCAAAGCTTGGAAGCGGGTAAAAGCCAAACTAATATTAACCCTGGTTTTGCAACACGCACTAGCTTGAAGCACTTACCGCGGAGTACTTCCTTTTCTCCACCGCGTTCACCGTTTTCTGTTTTTTTTCTTTATTTTTCCCCGAGAGTTCGAGTGACTGGCGTCTGCTCCAATCATGAGCTCATTCCCACACAGCGTCATGCCCTTAGCTCTGTCATTGGCTGCCGATATAAACAGAAATCTCCACCCAGAAATGTCCCGACCAGACCATAACAAAGGAAAAAGCAAATTACAGACAGGGGGAGAGGGATGCGTAACTCACCACCCCACTAGAGTAAAGGTCCAAAGGCGCGGTTTGAGACGGATTTCACTTGCACAAGTCTAACGTTTATTTTTATGGGGGAAACCTTAAAGTACATTCAATCTAAGACAAAATGTGTTAAAATGACAAGAATCTGTTTCTTCTTCATTAACTTGGTTACCATAGTGATGAGCCACACTAACACTTCTATGAAAAGGTCAGAGATCTAATGTACAATGAGGGGCAAATGTTTAGATGCCCTCCTATTAAAG
Organism: Atherinomorus stipes; assembly: GCA_023101725.1. Taxonomy (NCBI): domain Eukaryota; kingdom Metazoa; phylum Chordata; class Actinopteri; order Atheriniformes; family Atherinidae; genus Atherinomorus; species Atherinomorus stipes. The sequence continues at coordinate 225,696 of JALJCO010001162.1, forward strand.
ACGGAAAAAAATCAGTTGTCTGAAGTAAGTTGAAATTGACAAAAAATAATAACATATGTATATATTTTTTATGAAAATCATGACACTGATTTTGATTTGTGGTTAAACAAAAATCTTAAAAACAAACAAACAAAAAATAAACAAAGAAGCAAAATGGGGTTCCTGATGTTAAATTTTATTAAGTTTTAAGGCAATCACTGCAATTAAGTGTTTTCTGTAACGTCCACTCAGACTTCTGCACTTATTGAAAGGCATTTTGGTCCACCTTTTATGAGCAAGGTGATCAAATTTGTCTGGGACAGTTTAAATTTTGTTGTTGTTGATTAAATTAAAAACTATGAATTTTGTAAAAAATAACAAAAAAATAAAATGAAACTCAAAATTCCAAATAATTTTTTATTTTACTAAATAGTAATTACATAATTTTATTAATTGATAATTTTTCAGTTTCTTGTTATTTGAATATATAATAATGTGAATTTAGCTTTTTCTTTACTGGGAGGGTAACTAAGCTTTCACTCCCTGCTGTATCTCAGCTAACATTTGGTGCCCAAATGACAAACTTTTGTAATTCAAGAAATTAAAAAAAAAAAAATTAAAGCAAAAGAAAACACTACTTCCCTAAACATAAATGATTGAAGATGGCATATTTCGATAAGATGAGAAGGTGACCAAACATTTAAAGTTTGGGTAACGCCTTCTCACGTGAAAAATACCTAAATATTTTCCCCATTTAAAATTGTGTCTCTTACAAAAATGATGACCTCATTGCAGCGGTGGATACAGATACCGCTCTGTGAGGTTGTCCTGCATAATCTGTGATGAAAACAAAATACACCACATGTAAATAAAACAAAACAAACAAAAAACACCACAGAGTCACAACCAGATTCTACCATTTATTACACATATTACATTCTTAAATAAAAATGCTCCACTTAACAGTTCTTGCATAGATATCTTACAATACCAATTTAGAAAAGAATTATGAAACAGACCAGTAACAAAAATAAATTTTCTTCTTCCTTAATAAAGAACATTACCATACTAACATCATATAATACAAATAATATTTTAAACACTTTGTACAGCAAAACATTGTAAGCAAAACAATACAACTGAAAATGAAAGAAACTGAACGGAGGTGACAGTGACAGAAGAGAGGAGAGGGAGGGGGATGGAGTGAAGGTTTATGGATCGATGTTGATATGAATGGTATCAGTTACAGAGCCCCCTGTAAGACAGATGTAAGGGATGGTGTGATGGTGGACACATGAGCCTGTCTTTTTGACTTCATCCCAGAAGATATATATTTGTGATCCCTCAACTAATGTTTGACTGTGTACACACACAGGATCGTTTAAAAGGTGCAAAATACCACTTCCATTATTGAAAATGTTGGACTGGGTACACAGTATGTGGTGTAAGGATTGGCATTAAATTCATTTCTGTTAGAAGATTTTTTTTTTTGTGTGTGTGTGTGTGTGTGTGTGTAGGTCTTTTTCATTCTTTTTTTAACTTGTCAAAAACAGCCAAAGTTAGAAATGTGATGAAAATAAAGATTATTCTTTCAATATTCATATTTTAAAAAAGCAGCTAAAATCACACTTTTCAATACAGTGACAAATACGGAAGCTGAGAGAGGACATTCCATCAGTTGGTTATTCTTTCTATCGGTATTTTAAGATCAGTAGTTAATAATTCAGTTATATTGAGATACCAAATCTCATTTTGACATATTATTTTCCATTTTCTCAAGATCTAGAAATTGTTCTTTCCTCTAGATTATGACAAACTGTAACTGTGTTGAACTTTGTTTTCTCAAGATTACAAGACAATAGAGGTGAGCTGGAGAATGAGTTGTTAACATCTAATTTAACTCACAATGGCTGAAATTGGTCAGAAGCTATAAGAGTAAATTGAGGCATGAATGTGTTATTTTTTTACTTCCTGAAGTTTAACGCCTCAAACACTCTTTGTTTTATCTAATTCTTGAAAATAGTGAAACCACAATTTTTTTCTGTCAAAATGATTAATAACATTATCTTGAGATAACGATGCTCAAAAAATTTCCAACAATGGCCACTCTTGGCTTCTGTAATAGCCTCATTGAAAACTCAAATTTAAAACAGTAATGTGAGGTAAAACCCAAAGACTTAAAAAGATCTATTTTATAAGAATTTTGAATATTTCTAAATGGATTCACCAATGAAAATGTCCAGCCTTGTTATGATTTGCTGAATAATACAACAAAGACAAACAGAAATGTTTTATGCCAATCCTTCCTTCCACATACAGAGAAGAGAATAAAGTGACAAAGAAGGAGAAGCACCTACAAAGACTGATAAATGGAGGTTAAACAACCTGTACCGACTGAGAATATTCTGCTGACATGATGAAAAAGTTATTGCAGTCCTACCGGAGAACTGCTTGGAGCTTCCATGCTGCATAGCTCCTGAGAAAACGTCTCAAAGCAGCTGGATATGTGAGCATGCTGTGCCCCAGAGGGCTCTGACGGTTGTGGTTTTTGGTGGAGGAGGAGGGGGGGTTAGGTGTGGGTAGAGTGATACAGACACAAGGAGAGGGGTTAAGACGTGTGAATCTCATATACTGACACATCAAGCATGAACAAACACAGTAGTTACAGACAGAGTCACTCCGGGATGCCACTGATACCAAGAAAGTTCAACCAAGTCACGGTGTGACTGAATGTTTGCAAGGTACAACGTATTTCCCCCAAGGGTAACGGTGATGAAAAAGGCATTTCACCAGAGGGATCAAACAGATATGTCAGTCTAATCTATAACAAGTGGACCAGTAGAAAATGGTTCTTGGTGGCAAAGTGCATCCTGGTCGTGTGACAAATGTTAAGTGGATATTTGACAGAGTGCTCAAACAGACTATGCTAGCAGTGCGCGCACATGAAGAGTGCAATAGCTAAGTATGATCATGTAGTGCAATGGTTGCAAGAACTAAAGCAGATCTATGGAAATGTCTGAGACGGTGTTGTCGTCACATACGCTTAATTTCACACAGAGCTGTCTGCATGTAAGATCTCACGCTATTTACAAAAGCTGCCAGAAGTGACAATCTCTCTTCAGGATGATATGATGAAATGCTAAGGAAAGTGAAGCCTTGTCACTCAGAGGAAACGACTGTCTGGGGCCACGGAGGATGACTAGAGGATGTTTTCGCTCTTGGTTTGAAGGTCTGAGAGTGAGCATGAGTGCTTCTTTTGATTACCTTCTTTGCGGTTTTGATTATAGTCTCACCGTGATTTAAAGTACTGCTCACATGCAGGTTGCATCTTTCCATGTCGCAATCAACGGTCAACCATAAGTTTCCCAATGCTAATCTCCTTCAAGTCAAAGTGAAGCAACACATGGCACAATTGAAATTTGGGTTAAATTAGTCACCAATGTGCAATATGTTTGTATATCTTTGGGTAAAATTATAGCAAATAAAAAAAAGCAAAAACATGTTGACACAAAAAGTAGCAAATTCAGTTTGGCAGCTTCAACTTGTACATGACTGTTTCAATAATTCTAATTCAACATTATTAGCTAATCACTTGATCTCATGCTAGCCATAAATGTTCTTTCCTAATCAATTTAACTGATAGGAATTTACACTAATAATGTTGGCATTGTTAAGTCTTTCGGCCACAACAGTCATGGTCGAGATCAAACACAGCACCAACCATATACATAAGAGACAAGTCCCATACTGAAAAGTAAACACTGCACTGACTTGAGAAAAGTTCCACAAGGGAAGATATGATTTAAAACTGTTGTTTCGTTATGCAGAAATGAAGTTGCATCTAATGAGGACAGAGAACAATGCAAAGCTCATGTTTATACTGTAGATGGTGCAGACGACCATTTAGTTCATTACATTTGTGCCAACATGATTCATCAAACATGCAATTGGTTGGAGGAATTTGTAGCTAGGCTTGGAAATTGCCAAGATAACAAAATCATGCTGGAAAGCACTAAAACTTTGCCAGTCCATCATGAACTCTAGTTTGTTCTTATGCACCTGAAGCAGAAAGAAACACTAATATTACCAAGTTACGTTTGAAATGTTCCCACATTCAGACTCTCATCCCAAATCGAAAACACCTTTGGTGAATTCTTTTCCTCTGAACCCTGTCCATCGATGCATGGGAATGATAAACATGTCAATGTTGGTGATGTTACAATAGATTCAACAGTTTAACATTTCCAACGATTTAAGCCCACCTTTGACTTTAAAATGAGATTTGACATTGTGATCTGCAGTATGCTAAGAGGCTAACTTGAACTAAAGCTACTTCACTCCTGCTTAAGCTGCCAGCGCCACTATACTGGGCACCCTATAAGACCATGAAAACATTATTTTACATTTGTGATCAATGAGTTATGCTCCAGCTTACAGTAGACAAGAGACTGAGAATGTTTTACGAGGCATGAAGAGTCAGAGCATGTCTGTAATTAAGATTTAATGGGATGGGCATGCAAAAAGAAATAAAAAAAAAAGAACAATCCCTTTCCTTCCACCTTCCATCCATCACTCCTTTTCTGCAACTCTGCTTCTCAGATCTTTCCACTACTTATATCTACTACATTCACAGCAGTTAACTTGTAAATATGCAAATCTTTGGACAAAATGTGTAAAATGTGCATTCAGCAGTTCTGCAGCTGATAGTGCATGGACAACTGCTATGGACAGAAAGGGAGAGGTGGGGTGAGGGTGGAGGGATGAAAGGAAATTAGAATGGCACTTTGACTGTAAATGAAGAGGGAAAGGTTGAGGGACACGGATTAAATATCTGTTGGGACTTTGCAAATAAATGGTAATTTATTTTATCTATAATCCTTAAGATAGAATGAAATAGTTGATTTAATGATTTGGATATTCATGTGCATGAATTATTAGCATTTTCAATACTTTCTTCCTTCAAACTTGAGGCCTTTTTTCATATGCATGACCGTTTCCTGGTACTTCTCTATCTCAGTGTTTCCTTTTGTTTATATATCAGATTTGTCCACTGGGTGCAGACAGCTGGTTTCAGCCTGAATCTCAGTTATTGTCATTGATGTTTTATTCCTTTTTTTCCCCAGACCACTTGGTTTCCCTGTGACCCAGAGCTATCTCATTAGCTCAACTGCAACTAGAAAGCAGGACCCATGAAAGCTAATGCTAATCAGGGCTGTGGGACAGCGGCTAGCTGGCCTGGAGGATACTGGGAGATGACAGGGGACCTGGAGCAACACTCTGACAGAAAACCTGCACTGACAGGCTGGGACACAGGAAGGGAACCGAGTGTATATCTTTATCTGAAGTGACTTTGATATCTGCTAGATGTCAGGGGTGGAGGTTTAGTTTTATTTGTCTCATGAAGGCTATTGCAGCTATATAGCTGCAGGATGTTAGCATTTTGTAACCCCAACACTTGTTGAGGAAATGTTTTCAACAAAGGCTCGTCTTATTTGAGCATACTTAATAGTCACTACAAGTTTTGACTTCAAATTGCAGTCATTTTGCAAACAAAGCTGATCTAATAAGACCCGTTTCCCATTTCAATTTGAAGTTAGCATGCATGCTAAAGTTTGTTTTCCTCTGAAAGATGATAATAATCCCCCCTGGTCTGTCTAATTTATGTCCTTGTGACATTTTCTGAAATTCAATATCCATTATTTTTTCAAATAAGCATAATAAGCTCTAATGCATTTGTATCATTTTGAACATAATTAATGAGCTTCACGCACCCTCCTGAACATGAACTAATCTGGCAGAGTGTGATTTTAGCTTCAATACAGATCCAGCAGGGGTCTGAAGGCATATGTTTGCATCTTTTTAATTCGAGCTCTGTGACTTGTGTGAATGCATGAATGAAAAGAGTTAGAAAAATAAATAAATACAAAGTCAGAATTTTCTAAGAATAAAGAAAAAAAAAATCCAACACCAACTGTATTAAGTTCTCCCCCACATAGATGCACACTAGTTCAGAAGTTACAAATCTGTTTTGAACAACCGCCTAATGGCTGCTTTCCTCACAGTATGCCTAATGGGGATACACACATACACACATTCACGCCGTTAAAAGCCTCACAAAAGTGCTACCATCCCCATTCTGTTTTGATTGTACATCCTGTATAGGAGGGCTTCCTTCTGCATCTCTTGGCATGCCTCAACACTTTGGCATGATTCTGCACCAATCCACGCTGAGGAAAACAACCATCAATGCAGCTTTAGTAAAAGAAACCAGCAACAATGAAAGAAAAAATGAAACACTGGATCCTAAACATGAGCTGCTTTGTCATATTTAGCAGAAGGAAAGAGTTGAAGAGCTGCCGCTAGATACACAGGACTGATACGGAGGCGGCGTCCCGCTGATCTTTCCTGACCGGGGAGACTCTGCCCATGGCTGAAGGGCAGTTCCATGCTGGAGGTTTTTGGTATCGATTGTTCAAAGCTGCACCATAAACCCCCCCTGGAGGGGAATGTTTTCTCTGTTACACCTAATGAAAGCTGGCAAGGCCAACTAGCATGATGACTGGGCATGCTGGGATGTGAAATCCCCCACCAGCTTCAGGAACCAGCACCCTCACCCAACTGCACCAGTCAGCAGCAGTGAGTATTGGACTGTTTGCAAGTGCTACAGGGTATGTAGGTGTTGGTGGGCGGATGGAGCAGCCGTGTGAGCGTTGGTGTTGAAGGCTGATTGCAAGACAAGTTTTTTTTTTTTTTTCCAAGTATTGAGTGAAGGAAGAAAGCAGGCGTTGAAGATGTGTGCTTGCCCCAGTTTTCTCTCATCAATCTTTTCTTTTCCTTTTATTCTGAGTATTAGTGATAACATTCTGGTATCCTATAGAAGCTGTTTTCGATTAACAGTAAAGTTATTAAAGCAGGTGATGCACAATTTTTTTTAAATCTTGGTCGCCAAAATTTGCTTTGTTGTCATAAATTAACTCTGTTGCTGCAACCAAAGATCTGTGCACAAGTAGCATTATTACCAGGGCTAATGTTCAAAAAAGACTAAATTTGACCTCCAATGGCCAGAAAACATCACTTTTGTTAAAAAAAACCAAACAATTCAAAACACTTATAATCAGATATCATGTTTACTTGTTGTGCATTTTGTTCCTTATAAACATAACTGCATTGAAATATGTAAAATCTTGAATCAAGTTTTCAGCCTGCAGCTTTTTTTGTTGCTTTGTAGGTGCAATGCTTCACTTTGTGCATTCAAATTTGAACATTTTTTGTTTTCATTCGCAGCAAAATATGGACTTCACTGTTAAGACATACTTGCAAAATTAGTAAAGTATTTAAGTATTTAATCCATTTGGTGGCTCAAACTGGAGCTCAGAAACAGGGTGAAGCAGGGTAAAAAGAAATTAGAGAGCTTAAAATCCCAATTACAGTCAAATAAGCCAAAACAAGTAGAGGTCCCATTAATTTTTATGTCAACCCTGACATTTATGGACATAATTATGACATTCTATGATTTTGAAGGTGCTTAAAGAAGCAGCTATGCTAATGCTTCCAGCAGCATGATTACTATTGTTTTCAAATTTCACCTGCAGCAGTTGTTTCACCTTACGTTATCGCTAATGAAAAGACCAGCTAATACCAACAATGTGACCACAGACTCTGGAATAAAAACTGATTAAATGAGAGGCGCATACTGTAGCGAGGGTTATGTGGGTGATTGTTGGAGCTGAGAACAAGCTGATTTCTCACTTCAAAGGATTTGGAATCGTTTGTTACCTCCAGCCAAGAGCTAAGATACTCTTCCACTAAACAACAGTTGCTAAATTCCTACTGTGAAAAAAGATTTGGGAGCAGAACATATAATTCCAGGAAGAGTGTGCGTGTGTGCGTTCATGAGCTGGGGTGTGTGTGCGTGTTTTGCAATAAAGCCCACCATGCAGTGTTTTGTTTTCTGACTCTGTTCATTAGTTTAATAATTATTTTCCTAAATCTTATTATTCTTATCTTGAGAAGAGCCGTGAGCGTCGGAACTGCAATGTATGTGTGTGTGTGTGTTGGTGTGTGTTAACAGAGTACGTGTGCTTGTTTTGTATGCAAAGTGTAGAGCGAGACAGGATTGTTTTTGTGTTGTATTTTTTCAAGTCTTTTATGATTTTTTTTTCATTGTGTTCCTTTTTTTTCTTATTTATCGCTGTAGAAAAGAAAAAGCACAGATAACATTGAAAAAAGTCAGTGCAGTCAATGGATACGAAACAGGCAAATTTGACGGGTCGATGTGACCGTGTCTGTTCAGAGCCGACATGCAAAGGTCGGCTGGCATCTTTAGTCCCATGAGAAAAACCAAAAAGCAGCTCCTCAGCCTCCGTTCTTGCCCTGCAGTGATGCCAGGGAGATGAGATCTCAGAGTCTGTGAAAGCACTCACGGATGACTTTTAGAATAATAATAATAATTAAAAAAAAAAGAAACCCAAAAAATACAGGTTACCAGTTTTTAGCGATTCCTCCTCCTGACTGGTAGAGTGTGAAACGGCAGGAGGTCAGAGCAGGGTTTTGTTTTTCAGCTGCTGCAAGTCGTAGGGCAGAAGGAGCAGCGCTGAAAAATGAATACCTCTCTGCTTTCTGCTTTTATTTCAGTCCAAATAAAACACAAATCCCTTTTCTGAGATTTGATTCTGTTTTCTTCTTGTATTTTCCCCCTCCATCCGCTGGTTGCTTACAGACGGCAGATGCAGAGTCGGTGCACGTGGGAATAAAAAGACCAACAGCGCTCTCCTTCTCTTCCCACACATTCTGCTGAAGTCATCTCAGATTTTCAGTTTTCAACACATTTCAGTGAGTTTTAAGACATTTTCTCCGAGAGAGAAAAAAGATCAAAGTGTCTTTCTTTTAATAACAACAATAAGAAGAATTATTATCCTCTAAGTAGAAAAAAAGGGAAGAAAGTGTCGCTGCGCATTTTCTGTCAAATGGCCTGCGGAGGCGGCAGGCGTCTCAGCGAAGGTGAGGGATGAAAACACCTTCTGGAGGAGAGCCTGAGAGCTGCAGCAGCATCCGCTGACCGAGGTCCCACGGGCGCTCTCAAACACCCGGTGTCCGAGCCCTGGGTTCGATTGTCAGCTATGCTAGGAGTCAATCCGTACAGTCTCTCTCCTGCAGTTTTGGCATTGTTGTTTTCTTCACATAGATTACAGAAACTGACTGCGGCAGATGAAGGTTTCTTATGTTCCGTGTATGAAAACCAGCAACAACAAAAGAAAAAAAGTATTTGTAAAGCACTAACAGCTGACTATATGGATATTAAGGTTCTCCACCGTACTATCTGCTCACCAAAGTGATCCCATAATGTAAACACACTGAATACAGAGAAAAAAAAAATAAGGCGAGCGCAATGTTTTATCAAGCGAGTTAAGCATATGTTGGTTTGGCAGTGTCCAAGCCCCCAGAGCTGCATGAGAGCGGCCGGGGTTCACCGGGATGATGCATTCAAAGACGGGTGTGTGAAGTGTTCTCTATTGCAAATGTGAATGTGTAATTTTAAAGAAAAACAACAATCTAGCTACTCCTCATTCCCCTCTTCATCCATCTCCGATGACCGTACGAGACAACTGGTTTTCGGATGGGACAAATGAGGCGGGCGGTTGGTAGCTTGACTGCCCCTCCTTCTCTCTCCTTTTACTCCTCCTCCTCTTCTTCCTCCTCTTCTTGCTCCTCCTCTCCCCCTTATTTCGTGTTTGTCCTCAGATATGCCTCTTCATGTGCAGGGCCAGGTGGTCCGATCGAGAGAAACACCTGCAGAGAGAACAAGAAAAATAAGTGTGAGGAATATTTTTTGCGATCTAATATGGAGCTTGTAGGGATGAACATAGCAAGCAGGAATTAGGAGAAAATGTTATACAAACAAAATATCATAGGCTTCAATGAATTTGCAAAAAAAAATAACATGTCAATCCATGTGGCAAGTCTACAGATAGATCCCATCCCACAGGCTCTGTTTGTAAGCAATGAATAAGCCACAGTCCCAGCGCCCCAAAATTCCCACCGGCTCTGTGTAATTTTTATTTTAGAATCACCATAATCCCATGTTACTTGAACTTCCCACTGGCAATATGCATTTGCTGGAAATAATCTCCCCTTCCAGCCCCCCAAACATTCCTCAGTCTCCGTACTTGTGAGGAAAGCTCCACATATTTTGGACTTTGGAAAACAGGCAGTGGCTTTGAGAAGATGCAAGTTCTACCTGTCACTCCAGAACCATCCATCATCCAATTCAGTTTCAGCTCAGTCTATTCAAACGGCTGCAATTCACAGTGGAAGTCACCACATGAAACTTTCCTGACTATGACTGTCAGGGCTTTGTAGTCTGGTTTATTTATGGTGAAAAATGGTGCCGATTTTAGTTGCAGAGAGAATACGTTGGGAACCTTTGCTATATTTTAAACTCCTTTACTATATAGAGACATAAAAACACACATTTATAAATATAACATACAGTAAGAACATTTGTTCATGTACTGCACATGACATTACAATGTGCATTACATGTACATTCGTTCATGTACTTATACTACGGCATTATTTTCATGCTACCTCTGCTTTTGGGAGTTTTATTTTACTAAATTGGAATGTTTTGCTGTAGAGTAAGCAAGTTGGTAGCATATCTAAAGAGGTGATAAAGAGTTTTGACTCATTTGTAACCAGTCAAATAATAAGACATTAATAATCTATTGAAAACAGAAACAAATTGAATAAGTGCTTAAGCATCTTTTTTTTTTTTTTTGGATGTTCCCCAGATGCCATTATTCCACCTGTTCTTCATTCCTCCTGATTCAAACTGTTTTGTGTTTAATGGGCTTATCGTTAGGTCTATTGATTCAACAAATCAAGCAAAGCAATGTTGGGTTTTGGATAAGTGCGATTGATCCAGAGTGCTTTCAAGGGGGCAAAACTTTTTTTTTTAGTCTTTTGGTAACACCCAGTACAAATTCCAAAACATTTATTTCACAAAATTTGCCTCCTTCTAAGATTTTATCAAGCCATGACCTTGTTCGAAGTGGTTAGTTTTTATTTCCTAAACCTGACCATGTGTTAAATGTTATAAACATCTAACATATTGTTTCCATGCATACATTTGCACCAGGAATCTTTTCATTCTCATAGGAATGATCACTTTCTTCAGTTCCGTGGTAGAATTTGCTTCAGCTACTTTGGAAATATCTTCCTTTTGTGGTGGATTTTGGAGACATTTTGTAGGGGAGCTGGGTGAAGTAATTAGCAAACAGGTCATAGCCATAGCTTTAACCAGCCATAGCTATAGCCAAATGGTGTAAGGTGTTGAATGGATGTATATTGTGGTTTATGTGACTCATCTTGTCTCATCTTGTCTCGTCTCACCTTCTATTTTTGTTGAACACAAAGACTCCATAAAATTGAACAATGCAAAAAAATTCTTCAAGACACACAATGGAACTTTTAGCAGTTTTCTAAGTGACGCGCCCCCTATCAGCGGCTAAACTTGCATCCATCTTGCATCGGACCCGTACTGTGATTCACTCCAGCCAGTAACTCTTGTTCTGTCGCTTTCTCTCTTCCTTCGGTAATGTTTCCTTGCATTTCTTTACAGAATCTGACATGATGTGTGTTCAAAACACCCGCTGTGTTCATATCTGGTTCATATCCATGCGCTAGTACATGACACGATGCACAACCAATTGTCGGCTGCAAGATCACGGCCCTGTCCCAGTCCCAAAAGTTACATAGTGCTGTTTCTGAGCCCTGGGACGCCTCTGGGCAGTGACGGCTTGAAAATGCACATAATGAATGTTGGTGTGCCATCAAAACGAGTCAGAAACGCATATTTTTACGGTCTAAAAGTTCAGTTGTGTGTCTTTAAAGGAATAGTTCATCCACAAAATGATGTGACTTTATTTTCTGCTTACCCTCATGGTGAGCAAGACTCTGGAGCACTTTTTTAATATTTCAAATGCAGCCGGCGATCAGGAAGGCTTGTCGTTTTCCCCCAACTTTCATATAATGGAGTTCGCCGGGGTCCGAGCAAAAAAAGGAAAAAAAAACCAAAAAAAATTTCTAAACATTTCTATATACTTCTCATAAAATATAATAAAAGTGTTGTGTGTGGGGAGTATAAAAAATTAGAAAAAAAAAAATTAATAAATTTTTTTTATAAAATAAAAAAGTGTAAAAAATTTATTTTTAGAAAAATAAAAATATATGAAAATAAGAAACTAGGGAATCCTCAGAAAAAAAAAGAAGAAGAAAAAAAAAAATTATTTTATTATAATAAGAGAAGAGAGGGAGAGAAGAAGAAAAAAAAGGAAAAAAAAAGAGGAGAAAAAAATTAAAAAAAAAAAAAAAAAAAAAAAGAAAGAGAGAGAAGGGGATTGTGTGTGCTGTAGTAATGGTGAGGATGCGGGAGGTTATAGGAGGAGAAGAGAAGAAGTAATATATATTATAAAAAAAAAATAAAAAAAAAGATAATGTAAAAATATATTCAACCCCCCCAAAAAGAAAATAAATTAAGGAGAAGGAGAAGGAAGAATAGAAAAAATTTATGTTTTTATTTTTTGTTTCCCCAGGAACTGCAGTAAAAAAGGGGGAAGCCCTCCTGATCGCCGGCTGTTTTTGAGATATTAAAAAAGTGCTCCAGAGTCTTTCTCACCATGAGGGTAAGTGGAAAATAAAGTCACATCATTTGGGTGTCTATTCCTTTAAATGACTTTTTCTTTGTATTGCTGCTGTGAAGTTTCCACCCATATGAATAGACTGAATCAAAAGGTGGATGAACTAAGTTCCTACATAAAAGGTGTAGCACTAAACATCCTCCAGATTCTACAGACAGACTTTATTAACGGCTGAAACTAGTTAGCACGCCTTTCATGACAGGTTCATTAATTGCCATGACCTTTTGTTGTTTTCATATATTTATGAAAAAAAAAAAAACTGGGAAATTTTTGCTTTTATTTTGTGGCAATGGGAATGCTGTTGTTCTGTGTCAATCAGCCAGTTTAAAAAATGCATATTGTTCCATTACAGCAATAGTAGAGTTATGATCCTATTAAAACATCATGCTGCCTCTAACACTGAAACTCAAACAGTGTTATTTCAGTTTACCTGAGATGAAATTGACATTTGAGAGAAATGTTCTGTAACATATGTGTGGTGTTCAGAACACTGATTTGCACCTTTAGATATTTTATGATGCTTCCAGTTTGCTTAATCCAACAATACTAGCTTAATCCTAGATACTTGCTAAAAGACAGTTTCAGTTGTTGCCAAAAATAAGATGCAATAATAAGCTTTTAAGAAGAAGCCAAAAGGATGAGCAGAGTGAAGCAAACAGAGAGCTAAAACACAAATCCTTTGTCACACTGAAAGAACAGAGATGACAGACTTCACTTTCAAACAAGTAAATTTAAGCCGTCTTTCTTCTTCACGTCACACTGGTGAGATCTTAAAACGAATAAAGGCCAATTCAGCCTCAGCGACTCAACACATGACTCAATCACAGCCATAAATCACAGGCAGACCTCCACAGCTTCGCAGTCAGTCCTGCAGCTCGGAGTAAAATACAACTGTAGCGACTAATTAGATATGCACTGTGAACACGGAGACTGGCAGCGCTCTCTGATGTCGGGCCATTTAGCTCAGTACCAACTGCACCTGATAACATAAAACCAGGTGCCGGCGGTGCATAATAGAAGATATACAATGTCACAAGTATTTCCGTTTTATTACTTGCGCTTTATGGATTGTGAGCACATTAAAGCTGAACATCCACAATAATATCCAACACAAATGAAATGACTAAAGTGGAGGCGAAACAAAATGCGGGTGAGAAGAAAATGAGAAATTAAAAATTCAATTTGCCAGGGGCTTAATTCATTATTAATTAGTCAAGCCTATTCTATGTGTGTTTGGGTGTGCGTGTGTGTGTGTGTTTGCATGTTTAGACAGGCTGTTGTTCCATCCAGATACAAGCAGAAATGGAGCTAAATTCTCATAATACTTTAGAGGGTGCCTCTGCTCTGATTCATTCTCATAATTCTAGCTTTTAGATCTAGCAAGGAACCTCGTTTAAAGCGTAGTAATCAGGGTGCAGCTTTCCACAAAATAATAACAGCACCAGTTGAAATTTGAACAACAAATCCTCCTCACAAATTCAACTGATTCATCAGCTTAAAGCAGACTTCTGCACATATTCATAGACTCCAAATCTTGCCTTAAAGCTGTGATGTTTGCATGTCTAAAACTTCATCTCCATTGAAAGAACTGCGACAGATATCCAAAAAATGGATGATGTTGTTGTGTTACTTGAAGAATGGTGTTTTTGCATGATGTCATCACAGTGTGCGTCACCATTTTTGGGGTCAAATGGTACAGACGATAACCTCGCAACCATCTGCAGATGTTTGCAGTTTTTGATGAACATTAATAATGGTTCACTGCTGTGTTGTAAACAGATGTAAGTTTTGTTCCACTGACCCTGTGCCACAAAAGTTTTTGCCAATTCCATTGGTATGCGTGAACGCGGACGGAAAAGCTATCAAGACTAAGATGAACATTATGGCTTCTTGGCATTATCTGCAAGGATTTCCAGCCCTCCAAACAGTCCAAAGTGTGCTCTGATCAGGTAAGATGAGCTGTAGTCTTTTTCATGGTCTAATAACATGTAGAATTGTGCATTAAAAACAAAGTTTGCCAACTGAAATCAACATCTACATCTAACTCTTCTGATCACATTTCAGTTCAACACCATGTGCATCTAAGCACTTCACTTTACTTAAATACTGCATTATCTTTTAAATACTGTGTGATTATAACTAAATTGACTTAAAGGCAGGGTAGGGAATCCTGGAGAAACGGTCAAGCAAGCTACATTTTACACCCGCCCGAAACCACGCATCCAGAGCGCAGGAACATGTGCGCCGATGATTTACAAGGAGTTTTGGCGAATATAACCGCGCAGGGGGTTGGGGGAGGTGGGCAGAGAGAGAGACAAACAAATTTGAATTTGATGGACAAATCGTCATTCAATCAATAAGTACGGGCTGTTACAAGACGATTAGATGGGGTTTTTCCAGTCCTGTCTGTTCCACAGGTGACTAATTTTTTTACATTTTTGCGTCAGAGCATGCTTTCATTTCCTCAAGCTTGTACAAATTTTTGCTATTTACAAAGCAGGTGAAAACATCTGAATATGCAAATTTGGGGAAATTGTCTCGGTCTCTTGACCACTCACTTGGTGCAAAGTCATCGTAGGGATCTCTGCCACTGATAAGTCTTTAAGTTTTTTGGCACATCCTCCATCGATGTGACATTTTAACTTTGCCTGTACTTTACTGTCCTCTTGGAAAATGACATCATGCTGATAGATAAATAACCCTGCTGTGATTACGTTTCTACACTGCGTTGTTTGACCTGCAAAATGGCGGACACACTCAGTCATCACGATGTAAACAGATGTGGTGAAAATACTCTAAAGCTGGCAAAGAAAAACAGGCGCTGAATGCTGATGAAAGTACTGTTAACTGAAATTATAATAACAACATGTCCAAAAAAGCTGTCAACTGATTCTACAAGGGGCTGAAGAATCAAATACCTTCTTTGCACTCTTTCATTTTCAAGCAAGGCTTTTTTCTTTTGTTTCACTGTATTTGATTTAATTTATTGATTATTTTTATTTAGCTTCACTGTGCACCTTACCAACAGCAAGATCAATTTAGAAATGGGGATCCCTGTGGTGTATATTGGCAGATAAGAAACATAACTTAGCTAGGCTATTAAGACTTGGCCTCGAATTGATCTCTGTGAAGTTCCCTGAGATGGCATTGTAATGAACTGGTGCCATACAAATAAAACTGAATTGAATTAAAAACCAGGCAAGATAGAGACTTAGACCTTAACTACACCACTCTGGATAGTTTCTTTCTTTCTATAAAAAAAAAAAAAAAAAAAAAGTTTTCCACTCGGTAATGTCCGTATGACAACATGTTGGAATACAAAAGAGGTAGATTCTGAGCATGTCCAATGAGCTGCTTTCACTCTACTTTCATCTTAATAATTTGTACCTAATCCTTTCAAGCAGTCAGGTACAGTTCAAAACCTCTATCTTTTCAGTTTTATTTTAGTAAATCAGTTGATTTAATACAAAAATATTTTTAATTAGTACCCTGATCAACAAGTATGACTTGTAAGATCATGCTACTGTGGAATGAGCAAGACAGCTTCACTAAAAGGGATACATGTAGGGCTGAGTATTGTTAAGAACCTCATGATTCAATTTGGGTTTGATTCTTTGGGTTGCAATTCAATTCCATATCTATCGATTCAATACTGACTTAAATGCTTTTACACAAATTTAGGAAGAAGTAGGAAGCTGTTGTCAGTTTTTAAAAATAAAAAATAGTTGCCATTTTGTTGTTTGAACTAATGTGGCCTCTTTCCACAATGTAAATAACATGTGCAGCGCCCCCAACATCAGGGGGTGAATTGATTCGGAAGATGTACCGAATCGATATTGAATTGCACAGAGAAACATTGCGATGCATCGATTAATCAATATTTTTACAGACCTGTAGAAACTCTACTTAAATACCTTTGAAAATATAATTTGAAACTTTTGGACTTTTGTTACTTGTGGCGCATGTATTGCAACCTCAACCACGCAGTTGTTTAGGTTGTTGTTGTCTGCCTTTTTCTTTTCTAGTGTTATGAGAACAAATAAGGCATGAAGGGTTTTTATTTTGTCTGGTACAGATTTGAACTCAACACAGTGCTCTGCCATCAGAATGAATCCTTTCATTTCTGTTTTTGGAGCCTCAGTGAAGGCAGTAAGATTTTAGAATATCATGTAAGTTAACAGCATGTGTGGCTAAAACTCTCTTGGATGCATTAATTCACACAGAATTGTACAGTACACCTGCTGTGAGTGTACAGTTGAACTCTGCTCTTTGTTGTCTGTGATCTGGTGTTTCCCTTCAGCCCCTTGGCTGGCCATGTGGTACCTACTGTACACCTTCACTGATCTGAGCATGTGTCTGTGTGACTGGACAGATGGCCATGCCAGCTACTCTGTCACTGTTGGGGGGCGTAGCAGCTAGTCCAGCTGGTACCTCTACCCCTCCCTTCTTCTTCCCCTCAAACACACACACACAAACACACCTCCATCTTATTCTCCTCCAAACTCTCCCTTCTCCTCCACTTTTCTTTTTTTGTCTTCATCACCCCTCCTCTTGAGTTCCATGGAAACATCAGGGGGTCTTTGCTTGATTAGGCAGGATTAATAACATACTTGCACGCGCACGCGTGCGTGTTCATCCCCTGGAGAAATTGTGTCAGATTGAACATTATATCAAATGTTAACTTCTCCATGGCTGCCACTTTTTGCCATTCTCATGGTAATATTTAGTGGACTCCACCCACCACAGATGTGTGTGTCTGTGTGTGTGTCTTTGTATGCTACTTTATAGCTCGAGGTGCATCCTGGCTGCATTAACATTCATTAATATATTATAATAATATTATATATTATATATAATAATAATAATATATTATATATATTATATATATATATTGACGAGTCATGTGACCTGGCGACCAAGATGGCTGCTTAGACCTCTTGCTGAAACGCCACTTTGGATTTATCCTATCAATTTCTTTGCTTACTGAGCATTGTTGAGGACTTTGTCTAGGACAACGGACACTCATATATATATTGGGATTAAGAAATGCCAAAAATCCCGAAAAAATCTAAGAATAACGACGGAGAAAAGCAAAGAAAGATAGCGACACGCTCCACTGCACACCTGGCCGATATGTCTCATCAGGACGAAAGTGATTTCTCTGGATCGGACCAGGCGGTAAATGTGACAGAAAAGAGCATTACAAACAAAAACTTATTCGACATGCTCCAGAAAATGTCCGTGGACATGGAGGATTTAAAGGCAATTAAGAAAACAACGGCGTCGGTGGAAGAGAAGCTCTCTGGACTTGTGAACCGAATTATCGAAGTCGAGACCAGGGTAAGCGGAATTGAGGACACCCTTGCCAAACAAAGACAAAATCCTTCAGTAACAAAAGGTGAATGGCGTCTACTACAAGATAAAATTGCTCTGTTGGAGGATAGATCCAGACGGAATAATCTGAGATTTGTGGGATTCAATGAAGGAATTGAACAAAAAGATACAGCTGGCTTCCTGAACCGCTTCATTACAACAGCACTGGGCATCTCCCCTACAACATCGGCAGGATTTGAGATTGAGAGGGCGCACCGAATCCAGGTACGGAGACCTGTTCCTGGCGAGCGATCGAGGACCATCATTGCTGCTTTTCTACGACATCAGGACTGTCAAACCATCTTGCGGACCGCGCGAGAGAAGCAACGGATTGTTTGGGAAGGAAAGCAAATAATGATTTTCCCCGATTACTCAAGAGAAACTCAAGAAAAACGGGACGCTTTCAGGCAATGCAAGAAAACTCTACATGAGCGTGGAATAAAGTTTAGCCTGCTGTATCCAGCCCTGCTGACAATCTACGTGGGAAACGGGCCTTCTCAAAGCTTTAGGGAACCACAACGGGCGATGGATTTTATTCAGAGGCTGTAAATCTCCAACAGCTGTAAGCAGCCAAAAGGATTATCAAGAACCTCTTAAAAGACAGGTTGCTCTATAGTCTACTAAAAAACAAACAAAACAGGTAAATATACTATTGTGATGAGTGTCCATTATATTATGTTGTAACCAGATGGATTTATTTTAAATATGATTTATAAATGTATATAGGTTGCAGATGGTTTAAAATATGAAATGCTTGGTATACAGTTTAAGTTTTTGCAAGTGGTGGTAAATCAGAGCGAGTTAACCACTTGGCGTCAGGGTTATGGACAGTGACTTTGGGAATATTAGATCATGTGTGGTGTACATGGGAGCACAACACGTGATGTTGGTAATATTGAATGGATATCTTTAAGTATTTCCCTTACTTTTTTTCTTGTATATTGTTTTTTCTTAAGTTTAGATAGACCTATGTTGTTTGCATGTGTATGTGGGTGTGAGTGGGAATATGTATGTGATGATCTAACTTCCTGGGGGTCTGTTTCATTGGCAATGATTATATCAATTGTTTTCCGCCATATGAATATTTTGCAATGCAGTGTTTATCTGCTTGTTGATGATATAACAAATGGGCATGATGATCCTAATAAGAAATACGAGGGGCCAAATGATAACACCTAATCAAAATAAATTAAATCTGTCTACCTGGAATGTTAAAGGACTCGGAAACATTATTAAAAGAAAAAAAGTATTAAATTTTTTAAAACTAAAACATTATGACATTGCATTCTTGCAGGAGACCCATCTAAAAAATGAGGAGGCTGAAAAACTCTGTAAAGACTGGGTGGGACAAGTGTATTCTAGTGAAGGGTCTAGGAATAGTAGAGGGGTAATTACATTAGTAAATAAGCATCTTCAATTTAGACTCATTAAAAAGATTACAGATGAAGAGGGTAGAATAATTATTACAGTGGCAGAAATACAGGGACAGGACTTAATGTTAATAAATATCTATGCACCCAATGGTGATAATCCAAATTTTTTTATTAAACTTAAAAGTATGATACAGGATGCAGGAGATTGTCCTATTATAATGGCAGGGGATTTTAACCTTGTTCTGGACAATGTAGTGGACAGGAGTGGAACAACATATTCTCGGCCAACCAAATCAAGTCAAGTTGTGAAAGATATATGCTCCTCAATAGCCCTTATCGATATTTGGAGACTATTAAACCCTACAAAACGAGATTATACCTTCTTCTCAAACGTACATAAGGTTTATTCCAGAATTGATTTATATTTAATTCCAAAGACATTGATTTCATCTATAAACGCATGTAGGATTGGTAATATAATAATCTCTGATCATGCAAATGTAACATTAGAATTGATTACTCAGGAGGATTATCACAGGAAAAATAGATGGAGATTCAACAACACCCTTCTGCAAGATCAAGATTTTAAAGAAAAATTGAGGACAGAAATAAGAATTTATAAAGAAATCAATATCCCAACAGCGCCCTCTCTTGGAATAGCTTGGGATGCAATGAAGGCTTATCTCAGAGGAATTATAATTCAGTATGCCTCTTATAAAAAGAAACAAAACAAAAATCTTATTTTAAACTTGGAAAAGAAAATAGAGAGAGAAGAACACTTATTAAAGAAAACCATGTCTCTTAATGGATTGAAAAAAATAACTAAACTTAAGATGGAATATAATGAAATGGTAACAAAAAAGATGGAGTTTATGCTACACAGGGCGAGACAAAAACATTTTGAATCAGGAGAAAAAGCAGGAAAGTTATTAAGTAATTATATTAAGCAAAAGCAATCAAATGCACTGATTACAGCAATACAAACAGATGAAGGGAGATTAGTGACAGAACTAACAGAAATTAATCAAATTTTTAAAGAATATTATAAGGATCTGTACAGCTCAGACTGTTACACAACGGATGAAGAAATTGATGCATTTCTTCAAGACCTGGACTTACCCAAGTTGGATGATAAATGTAAAGAGGCTCTGGATCGCCCAATTACTCTTAATGAGATACAAAAAGCAATTCAAGACCTTCCACTTGGGAAAAGCCCAGGCCCAGATGGCTTTACAGCAGAATTTTTCAAATGTTACTCGGCAGAATTATCCCCATTCTTGTGCGACTTGTTTAAAGAAATGTATAATGAGGAGAATCTGGCATCATCTTTTGATCAAGCCATCGTAACATTAATACTTAAACCTGGTAAAAATTCTACAGAATGCAAAAATTATCGTCCTATCAGTTTGATTCAAACTGATAGTAAGATTCTCTCAAAAATTCTGGCAAGAAGAATAGATGAAGTCATGGGAAATCTTATACATTATGATCAGGTGGGTTTTATTAGTAAACGTAATTCATCAGATAATATCAGAAGACTAATAAATAAATATTATGTGGGCTATACGTGATTCTAATTTTCCAGCAGCTGCTATTTCACTCGACGCGGAAAAAGCTTTTGATCGCGTCGAGTGGCAATATATTTTTCGGGTTCTTAAAATGTATGGGTTTGGAGAAAACTTTATTAGGTGGATTAGAATACTATATAAAAAACCTGTAGCAGCGGTACAGACAAATGGTATGACTTCAACTTTCTTCAAACTAGGAAGAGGAACTCGACAGGGATCAAGCCTGTCTCCAGCTTTGTTTAATCTGGCTTTAGAACCCTTGGCTCAAGCAATTCGTAAAAGCTCTTTATTCCCTGGTATAAAAATCGGCGATACATCACATAAGTTGATATTATACGCAGACGATATTCTGTGTTTTGTCACTAACCCAACAACATCTATTCCTGCACTCCTGGATATTATTAATACATTCTCAAAACTGTCAGGGTATAAAGTAAATTGGAATAAATCTGAGGCCCTACCTCTTACTTCAAATTGCCCCAGAGAATTATTTCAAAATGGACAGTTTCAGTGGCCTGGGGAAGGTATTACATATTTAGGAATCCTGTTTCCCCCAAAGTCAGAAGAAATTGTGGAGTGTAACTTTGACCCTTTGATGGAAAAACTCACTTTGGATATGAACAGGTGGTCATTACTTAATCTGTCTCTCTGGGGAAAAGTGAACGTTTTGAAAATGTCCTGTATCCCAAAATTGAACTATCTTTTTCAATCTATCCCTCTGCATATCCCAATGAAATACTTTAAAATGTTTGATAGGATATGTAAAAAGTTTCTTTGGGGAGATAAGCGTCCACGTCTACGACTAGACAAATTACAAGTACCAATTGATCGAGGGGGTATGGGCTTACCTAAACTAATTTATTATTATTATGCATTTAATCTTAAACATATGGTTCACTGGATGCTTCCACCAGAGAGAGCACCTCCATGGTTAGAAATAGAAAGGGAAGCAAGTAGACCGCTTAACCCCATAACATGTATGACCACCTGTCTGTCCCCAAAACTAAGGACTCACCCAGTCTTTACTCACCTGCAAGATGTATGGAAAACTGTAGCTAAAATATTTAAAGTAGATACGTACCTCAATTCAGAAGCAAGCCTATGGCAAAACCCCGCTCTTCGTATTAATAAGATACCCCTCATGTGGAAAGTTTGGTTAAATTGTGGTATAACAATTTTAGGAGATTTATATAATAATGATATATTAAAATCCTTTGAGGACCTGAAACATGAATTTCACCTGCCTCAAAATTGCTTTTGGCAATACTTGCAGCTGAGACACCTACTGAAATCCACGTTCAGCCCCTCATCAACTATATTAGATAAGCCTCCTCTATTTAAAACATTATTTAAAATGGGTCAATTAAATAATCCTGTTTCTAAATATTACTCTAAACTTATTCAGCAAAATTGTAATTTATCAATAGTATTAAGGAAAATTTGGGAGAAGGACTTAGAGCTGTCATTCACTGAATTGGAATGGAACAAAATTTGTCAAAACTGTAAACAACTGTCAAGAGATGTTAGGGTCAGATTAATACAGTTTAAAATTCTTAATCGCTATTATTGGACACCAATAAGGCTGCACAGATTGGGCCTCAAGAACACTCCAAACTGTTGGAAATGCCAGAGCTCAGAGGGCACTATGCTCCATGCACTATGGCAATGCCCTAAAACTTTAGAATATTGGAACAGAATTCACTCTTGTATTGGGAAAATTACAGGTGACAGCTTTGAGTTCTCTCCTAGATTATATGTGCTTGGAGATCCAGCTATCGTAGAGCACTGCCAAAATGCTCAGCTCATTCAAACAGCAATAATGATAGGTAGACAGGTCTTATTAAGAGAATGGAAGAATCCCAGGACGCCACCCTATGAAGACTGGTTCTGTGAGTTAGGAAAAGTTGCTTCATATGAGCAGCTCTTTTATAGGATGAATGATCGATGGGACGATTATGAAAGAAAATGGAGAATATACCATAGGTACATTAGCCAATAGCAGGACCTAAAGCAGGAGAATAACTAAGCCAAATTCGGATCAGGGATGCCTGTTGGTAATACAGTGTGGATAAGGTGTGTGTGCGTTTGTTGTTCTTCTTTGATCATTTATTGAAGGAGACTATATTATCTCTTTTTTTTTTTTTTTTAAAATGATATATTTTTTTTAATTTTATTTATTTATCTATTTATTTTTATTTCTCACTTATGGTCCTAATGGAATAAGAACATTTGTGATTTTGGAATATTGATACTTAGATTAGAACAATGAATTATCATACAGATAATGGATAGAGGGAAGGCATGCAGGACAACCAGGAATGTGTATGTAGGTTTGAATGTGGACACTATATGTTATATGGATTATGGATTAAGGTATGGAAGTGTGTGGAAGTATATCTGTAGGCAAATATATGTTAGTTTACAGGAGGGTGGATGTATGTGTGTGTATGTGTGCGAGTATGAATGTGGATATGTATTTTTCTTTTTTTTTTTTTTTTTTTTTTTTTTTTTTTCTTTTTCATATTTTTTTTTTTTTTCTTTTTTTTCTTCTTTTTTTATGCTCATGTATCTACTCAAATTGAATTTGGAAAAGAATAAAAACTTTGAATCATAAAAAAAAAAAAAAAAAAACATTCATTAATTACATGAATGTTCATATCCATTTTTGTTCTAGCCAAAAGGCAAAAGTGAATACAGGAGTGCAAAGTCATTCTTTAGGCTGCATGAAGGTGCAGTAATTTTAATATGATTACACCAAAAAGTTGCACAGAATAAAACTTAACCTGAGAATACTTGCAATTGTATCTTGCACTGCAAGATAATAATTCTAATAGTTATGTATGAGGTAGTATTTGCATTTAACTGCCAGCTTAGGTCTGCCCTGAACGTGTTTATATCTCTCCTGCATCCAGACTGTTTTTTAAAACAAGTGAATTCCCGAAAGCAGCTGTTATTGGAGAACAGATCATGTCTGAGAACGACTGAAATGAGGCCCATTAAGACTAAATGTTAACCACCTGACAGGATCACCACAAACAATGCCTGCACAGAGATTTCAGCTATATTTACATGTGAGATTATCACAAATATGGCTCCCCACTGTGCAGTTCGCTGAGTGGAAGGCTGCCACTGACTGAGCAGGGAACACAGAGATAAGAGTTTTGGGGGAAAGAAAGTCCTTTAAATTTTTCAGGTGAATCTTTTGAATCAAAAAATTGCGGAACTATATCCAAAAAGTTACTCAAGATGAATCACCAGTCTCACTGAAGCCATCTTCTTTTTTAAACAATGGTTGAAATGTATGTAAACATCCACAAACATGTAGCTTTTGAGTGCAATAGAAACATTTAATTGGCATTTAGTTCCTATAATAACTGCAATATTTATCAGCTCTAAACAGCATTAATAGGAACATAATGCCTGGGTGCACACATCTATTTCTACATGGGTTCTGCACTCAGGGCTGTAAGAGTGAGCACAGCTTAATTTTCTGACTGGAAACTCTGAAACTCACAACAACTACTTGCAAACAGAAAAGGAGTGCTTCATAAACTATCTTTTTATAAATCTTTTAGACAGCTGGCTCACACTCAGTCCCATTTTGTGGGGTTGATGTCTGCGATCCAATCAGAAATAAGCTAGCCTTATTATCTCTAATGTTGTGATTATCAGGAACTGTGGTCCACCACAGCCTGCAGGATTGGATGTAATGCCATCTCTTCATGTTGTGGTATTTACAGGCTTGTCCCCTGGGCAGTAGGGGTAGTTTTTTTTTTGGATCAGTTCTGATTATGTTGTAGAGCCCAATGCACTGGGGGTAAACTGGCCATGGGAGAAGAATGCATTGGTTTGTTTTAGTGGTTGTACCCACAATAATAAAAAAAAAAAAAAGATCAAGTCTGGTGGGTTTAATTTGGCAAATATGAAAAACACATAGAAGACATTAAAACACAAACAAACTGCAATTTTTAATTTGTCCAAATGAGGTTTCTTCTTCTTCTTTTATTTTTCTTTTTTTTTCCCAAATGTACATTTAAAGGCAGGGGGATATTCCATCTATATCTCATTTAACAGACCTGCCTTTAGTTTGCATGATGAGGTGAATCATTTCAGGCATTCAGGACTACTACATGCATGTGGAAATGTGCATGTATGTTAATTTAAAATAACTTCTTGTTAAAAATTACTGCAATTATAACATGACACACTATTTTTTGTAACTCCAGATACCTGCGCTTAAATGTTTTCTGATTTTGTAAACCCATTGATTTGTGGTGGTTTTAATGCATCTGTAAATAATAAATGTGAAAAAAAAATATTGTTGAAACTGCACTTGTGTTTTTTTTTTTTTCTAATTACTGTACTTACAATATTATGTCCTCCAAAAGAATATTCATTCGGTGGAAACATCTACAGTCGTCCTTAAAATTACTCACACCCTCCAATTAAAGAAGGAAAAAAATCAGCTGCCAGTGAAATGAGTTGAAATTGACAAAAGTAACAATAAATAAAAATTCTTTGAAAATCATGACGTTTATTTTAAATTGTGGTTCAAAAGAAATATTAAGATCAAACAGCAAAAGTAAACTAAGTAGACAAGCATGATGGGGCTCCGAAGCAAAAATTTTGTTGAGCAACACTTTGAGGCAGTCAGGTGTTTTCTTGACTTCTGCACCTTTTGACAGGTATTTTGTTCCACTGTTCATGGGAAAGGTGCTCTAATGTGTCCAGGACAGTTTTTTTTTTTTTTTTTTGGTCATTATTAGTATTTTCAACCACAATTCAAAAGCAATAATTTATACAATTCTGTAAATTTTATTTATTATCAGTTTCTTTAGTTTCTTGTTATTTGAATTACTATTGTGAATTTTGCATTTTCTTTAATTGAAGGGTATGAATAATTTTGAGGACGACTGTATGTGCTGGTACTTACCGGTAGTAGAGAAAACTGTGGGGTTTTCAATATTTATTATGCTCTAATTTTACTGATCCGACTCACTTGAGATCAGATTTCACTGGATGTGGCTTCTGAACTAAATCTGATTATCTGAGTTTGATGCTCCTGTCTTAAACTGAGATTAAATGCTCATTTTAAAAACCCTTTTGGGTTGATTTATCTCCAAACTGGCCTCTACTGCTGACTTTTGATTTAATATTCTGGCAAGCAAATCTGTGCGATCTTTACCTCAAACACTGTGGACTCACTTCTTTCCTGCGAGGAGTGGGCAGAGCTTCAGTTGTGCCAGCAAGTGAATCAGCTTATGTCTATGTTTTTGTGTAGCCAGGCATTGTTGTTGTGTCTGGACATTTAAATATTCATGCGAGCCTGCATGACTTTGTGATTCTGCATACAGTGTTTGTGAATGTGTGTGTTCCAGAAAGGAGCTAATACAGTCCCAGCTCTGAGCCTGGATTAGAAGCTTCCAGCAGGTTTCTTGGGGGTTTTATGTCCAAAACCCAAACTAGAGGGAAGCCACAACAGCCAATTACACTGTCTCTAGGGTGAAAGTTTGTGTGTGAGTGTGTGCATATGTATGTGTGTGTGTTTTAAATTGGAAAGGTAGTGCAGGCACACACACACACAGAAAAGGGAGTGCATGTTCAAGTGGAGCTGGCATCTGGTGCCACTCAATTAGCTGCGACCTGCTTGCCAATAGCCAGAATCCATTTAACAGGAGCATGAGTAAGCACACACACATACAAACACACACACTGTCTCTTTACCTTGAAGACTAAACACTAAACAGCAACAATTTCACTTTCAACAGACTAACAAACACATCCCTGGCTTCAGCCTAGCAGGCTTTCAGCTCATCTTTGGCTTAAAATCCCCCCCCTCATCTGCTTCTCCTTTGTTTTCTTCAAACTGCATCGGACGCGAGTCGGTGAAACAAACACATCGACGTGGGATCAATGAACAAAACCTTCTACCGCCAAGCAGATAACATGACTTGAAAGTCAATACATTTGCAGTCAATTTCTGAGCAGAAACACGTCCTGGTCCTGCACACGCCCCTATCTCTGCCCTGTAATACGACTCCACCAGGAACTAACTTAATTTAAGATAATAACGTTCCTTATGATTAAATCGACCACACCATAAGCTACAGAGCTGAATCTTTATTATCCTCCCAGACTGGAGCTCAGCTCCCGCACAGCTGCCAAAGGAACAAAGCAGCTTTAATAAAATGCTCACGTCTCTTGTAAACTTCAGAATGACACGTTTGGAGTATTTTGTCTTTATTGGTGTTTATTTAAAGGGCTTGATTTCCTTGTGCATACATAAAAAAGAGCCGAAATTTGCTGTAGATCATTACTGTCATGAGATGCATGCAAAATGCAGCTGGATGAAAAATGTTGTTTAATTTATCATTTGTCAGAGACGCTGACGGATTCCCTGCTGTTCTGAAAGCATTAAAAAACAATGTTCAGAGGCGGTTTTCACAGAGGAAGGAAGAAAGGAAGAGTTTATAGTTATATCACAGCCAACTGCTCTAATCATCCTATTGATTTAATGGAGAGGCATTAAGTTATAAGAAAATTAATGCACAAGTTTATTTGTCTTCCCAGATGTCAGTCTGATCATCTGTCACTTTCTGAGTTTAATGAAGCATCTCGGTGATTAGCACGAAGTCTGTAAGCAGGAGGAGACAGCTTGCCTCGCCTTCTAAAGATGCCAACCCAAGTCAGCTCATCTTTTTATGTATTTTACACTTGTTAAAACAAAATGAGGCGCTCTGATTTGTTGAGTGCTTCGCTCGTTCATCTCTGCTAATTATGGACTAACTCCTCAAAACTTGCCGAGAACTTTGAGGTTTGTTGGTTTTTCTAAGTTACAAAAGCATATTTTGTCTCTCTAGTTTTGTTGGATGTAATAAAACCTCCTCAAATGGCCACATGACATCATATGATGATAAACACATTTATGTCATCATCACTTTGAATTTTATTCTGCTTTGTTCTGGCCTGTTGCATAATCATTCTTCACTAACCTACATACACCAGCCACTTTATCACACTGCAAAAACTCACAATCTTACCAATTATATTTGTCTAGTTTCTAGTCTAAATATTTCATCACACTCAAAATAAGACATAATCACCTAAAGAGAAACATTTCAGTGAGATACAGGAACTTGTTTTAAGACAATGCATCTTAAAGATGTCTTATTTCAAGAAATCGTATCAAGAAAATTCACTTGTTCTGTTGATATTGTTTTTTGTTTCTTTTTGTTTTTGTTTTTTTTGCTTATTGCAAGCAAAACAGTTTTTTAAAACTTATTTTAAGAGTGGCCAAGATGTTTTATTTTGCCTGTAATAAGCTAAAAATTAAATCTTCGAATAGAACAAGTAAAATTTTCTTAGATTTCTTGAAATAAAACATACAGTATTTCAGATGCCTTGTCTTAAAACAAGTTCCTACATTCCAGTATATCTCACTGAAATGTTACTTATCAGGTGATTATGTCTTATATTGAGTGTGATGAGATATTTTGACTAGAAATTAGACAAATCTACTTGGTAAGATTTTGAGTTTTTGCAGTGCAGGTACACCTGGTTAATTGCTTTTCAACACAATTAGTTAATCAGCCAATCACATGGCAGCAATCCGATGTATTTACGCGTGGACATGGCAAAGACTCACTGAAGTTTCAACTGAGCATTAGAATTAAAGAAGAAAGGGATTTTTTCCAACTTTCTTTTCAGTTCAGCTTTTTTGTATCGCATGACTTCACAACAAACTGCTCTGGTTCTTCACAGACAAAATTCAAGTCAATTTATCGTGATCCAATGACAACAAATCCACATTAGTTTAATTTATAATAACAGTCTTCATACAATCATCTTCATAAAATAATAGCCTATCAAAGGCTTTATTTAAGTGACTTTAAATGTGGTATGATTGTTGGTGCCAGTCAGGCTGGTCTGAGTATTTAAGTCTGATCTGCTGGGATTTTCTCACACAACCACCTCTATGTGAGGCTCATACAGTATAAGTTCACCAAAACGGAACATTTGATTGCAAAAATGTTGCCAGGCCTGACGAGTCTCCATTTCAACAAAACATTCAGATGATAGGCTCAGAATTTGGTGTAAACATGAAAATGTGGACCCATCCTGCCTTGTCCCAACAGTTCATGCTGCCGGTGTAATGGTGTGGGGGAGATTTTCTTTGCACAGTTTGAGCCTCTTGATACCAACTCAGCATAATTTAAACACCACAGCCTATCTTACTATTGTTTCTGACCATGTCCATCCTTTTATAACCACAGTTTACCATCTACTGATGGCTACTTCCAGCAGGATAATGCATCATGTCACAAAGCTCAAATCATCTCCTGCTGCTTTCCTGAAAGTTACGATGAGTTCACTGTTCTCCACAGTCATCAAATCTCAAGCCAACAGAGCATCTTTGATATGTGGTGGAAGGGGAGATTCGCGTCATGAATGTGCTGCAAATGTGTGATGCTATCATGTCAATATGAAGTAGAATCTCAGAGGAATGTTTTCAGCACTTTTTTAAATCTATGCCACCAGGAATTAAGGCAGTTTGAAGGCAAAGGGGGTCCTATCAGGAACTAGTGAGGTGGACCTAATAATAGTGGCCAATGTTGCATCTTCATGCAATCAAATTCACAGTAAAACTGCTCCAATTTAAACATTTTTGTCTTATTGCTGTGAGATGATCAAAGCTGCTGCTCTGCATGAAAATCTTAAGAACAGCCTCATATGACAAAACCACCATCCACACTTAAGTTAAAGACAACACGTGTGATGGGAATTTGGCTGCAGGATGATCGTTCAGAGAGAAAGTTAGAAATGGCAGAATGCGTTGGGACATTTTTTTCCAGAGGAAGGACGTGGTGTCTACCGCTACATTTCACCCTGTTTTGTTGAGCCTGTAGCACTGTAGCTGCCCAAGAGAGCCTGCCAACTACTTCTCATCTGTTGAGGAAAAATCAGCAGTCAAGATCACTATTTACTCACATCTACCCTCCTCTGATAGTAAGTGAAATTGGAGCTCAGGCTAGAGTTAGTCTTGTCTTTCTTACTTACTGTCAAACTGTGCTAATCAAGGCTGTATGACAGGAGAGTATAAATAGTAGGCCATGGCCGTTATCTTTTCTGTAGCTTTTCCTCGTTGTCAATTCTTGACGGTGCTGGAGATGCACAAAAAAGACAAGTGTTAAACTTCCAGTCTATCTTTATAAATCTCCTCTGAAGAGTGTGATTTAACTTCTGCAACATCACTAATTTACTGTATGGCTGTCAACATCAATTCTTACTGAGGGAGTGAAGTCTGCTAACATGGGGCTTTTTCAGGACCCTCCGTTTCAACATGATTTCATATTAATGTATTTAAATGACTTGGCCATTTAATGCTGAGTGTCAACTTTTTTCTTTATTGGTGGGTCATTTCACATTGTTCACATGCCAAATGGTTAATGTGAAAGCACAGTGTTTTTTTTACAGTGTTACCTCTTTATTTTTTTTATTTATGGTTACATTTTACTTCACCAAAGTGGAAGGCATGATAAATGAGGGTCCTGACACTGCAGTCCTGAAACTGCAGCCTCCAGTTCTCAAGCAACTCTCTACTCATATCGCTTATGAGAACAAATCTTACAAGATACAGTAGCAACACTGGGAATTTTCTTCCTCCTTAAAAAAAAAAAAAGTAAAAGAATAATAAAGTTACTAACGTCTCATCACATTACAGACGATAAACAGAAATTATTGTTTTTTCCATCAAACATTTCAGTTGATTAGAATTCAAATCCAGATTCCTAAACCTGTTCAGGTATGTAGATCTAGTCAAGTCACCATCCAGCGCCCTTGTCTTTACTGTTTAGCTTTGTTGGTACAGCTCGTCCCCATTTTCTATCCGGTTACACTTCCGATCAGACCTGAACGTTTACACAAGCCTGCAAAAGTTATTCAGATTATGACGTGCACTTCCACGCATCACTTGTTTGAACAGGATTATTCTGACATGCTCAGTATTGCACCGCTTTCCGCCTTCCTAGAAGCAGCAGTAGAGGAAGAAAGTGATTTCCTGTGTGTATGAATTCAGATTTCAGTTTTCTCTCAGGCGGTATCGAAAATATTTTCGGCATATCAAAAAGGAGATACTGTTAGCAAGTTTTTGAAAAAAGTGCATGTGCAAGACCAGCCTGCTGGATTCACGGCTGCCTCCCCCAACCACGTCACAACGTGCTCGAGCCAAATCCCGACACCAGTGTCTAGTAAACAGCAGGTACAAATTCTCCCATCATGTCACAAACGCAAGTAAAACAGACGTTGTTGTCTGAACGTCGCTAACTGCTAGCAGAATGGTGGTTAGCTACATAGTATCCCGGAACATAGTATTACTCTCGTCAATCAATCACTCGGATTGATCAGTCTCACCATTTACCCGTTGAATTGTCGTCAATCACTCTTACTACAGTCGTAAGAGTGATTGACATGGCAATAGACAAATAAAAGCCCCATTACTTTCACAGCTGATGTACGTATAATGACATTGATATATTTAAAGCTTTTAATTAATCATACCTCATTGGGTAGTTAACCCAACTTAATCAAATATTGCAAAAATCGTTGAGAGAAACATCTTCTATAATTCCTTTTATAGTTTTAGATTCCTATAAAATCTCAAGCAATGCTTTTGTATCACATACATACTAGGGATGCACGATTTAATTGGCCACCTATCGGTATTGGCCTATATCGGCCTTAAAACTGAGTGGACATCAGCCACCCCACCGATATATACCCGACCGCTGTTTCTGAAGTCTAAAAAACCCCCAAAACTTCTTCTTCAAAAACTTTTTTTTAGAGACTTTAAAACTTCTAAAGACTAGGGGTGGGAAAAAATATTGATACACTGAAATATCACTATATTTTCATATGCTGATATCATATTGACATTTAAAAAGGTGGTATTGATCTATTTTACGAACAAAATCTCGCAAGAATTCACGATATAATCCAAGAGTTTTTTACAGAACGATGAAATCTCGCAAGATTTTGTAAGTAAAATAGATCAATACAGCGTTTTTAAATATCGATTTGATATCGACATATGAAAATATTGCGATATTTCAGTGTATCAATATTTTTTCTCACCCCTATTTTTCAAAGTGTCGGAAACAGAAAACAAAACTGCTATTTGCAATGACTGCTTTTTTTCAGATTTAATATCTGTATCAATATTGGTTATCGGCCACATGAGTTTTAAAATATCAGCATATCGGCATATCGGATATCGGCCAAAATTCCAATATTGTGCATCCCAAATACGTACCCATCAGTTCTTCTTTGGTACCATGACTACTACGAGATGTACCTGTAATTATTCTCATTGTTTTTAGACCAAATTTATTGAGTAAAGCAAACAGAATTCAAGCCGCGACAACACCTGCAAAACCCACATCCCTGAATCAGGAGGAAATTTGATCCAAGTGAGTGATCAGATCAGAATTATCTGACTGGTATATTTACATGAAGTGTTTTTATTCCGATCAGGTTTCTAATCCGGGCACTTGTGTCTGTGTAAGCACAGCTGGCGTATTTTCCATTAACCCAGCATTGGGGTCCCACCATCCTCACCAGATAAGAGACATGGACGTCCTACCATCCTCACCAGATAAGAGACATGGACGTCCTATAAATGCACAGAACATTGTTGTAGTGTTTTTGTTTACATGGAGATGACTCTGCGTTTACCTGTCGCAATGGTTGCACTTGAACGGCTTTGCTCCAGTGTGTTTGCGGTAGTGTCGTGTCAACTCGTCACTGCGGGCGAAACGCCATTCACAACCTTCCCATGAGCACTTGTAGGGCTTCTCACCTAAGAAGAAAGCCAGAGCAAGACAGAGAGAGACAAAAAGGTGTCAGATTTTATTACAATTTCTACATCTAATTTCACACATCTCCACTACAGCTGTTCGCTAATATACAGGTTACCACCCCTCATTTTTCCAAGCACACACACACACACACACACACACACCCAGACACACATACAGCCCAGGGGCCGGCCAGGCAGAGCAGTTTTAACACAACAGCCATTTCAATGAGCCAACACACTTAATTAGCTGTAAATGAAGTCTTTCAGCACTGTGGCGTGTTAATTCATAATCCCAAATTCACCCTGAAATGAATCTCGTTTTGTTCCCTCTATTACCATCTCTCCTCCCCCACACACACACACGCACACACACACACCCCGAGGTGGGGGGATCTGAAATGTAAATGAAGTTTCATCCTCCGGTTCACCAGATGGGAGAAGAGATGGTCTATTGTTCTCAGCCTGTAGTTATCTCTCCATGATAGAAAGCCTTCCAGCTGTGTGTCTGTATTTTGCTGGAGATGTGTGTGTGTGTTGGAGCAGACTGTCTTCAGATGGGACCTGATGATGTCTCACTGCGTTAAATGCTTGTATGAGAGTATGTTTCTCTGTGTGTGTGTGTGTCGGGCATATATGGGGTCAGCAGAGAAAGCAGCATCTCTAGCTTTGCATGCCAATCATACACCCAGAAACTAACCTAAAAGTAAATAAAGATCACCATGCATGCAGCTGTTGTAACAGGGTTTGAAAAACCTGCAGCAGTGGAAGCAAATATAGCTCAAAATGGTTATCATCAACTTAATAACACAGTGCTGCAACAAAAAAGCTTCTGTTTTGCTGCAGATATTCGTGAGAACATCCTCCAGAAAGTCATGTTTTATCTGACATCCACCAGAATCATGCACACACTCAATTTGCCAGAATTTGTTTAATGACGTGCTTCTGCATTGTTTGGTGGTGCACGCTCAGTTTGTCCCTCTGCTCAAATATCAGTTAAATCATTCAGTAAACCAATTTTATTCAAACGTTGAAACACATTAAGGCAAATAAGTCTGTCTACAGTACACAGCACACACTGTTACAGAAGAAAAAAAAACTGTCCGGCCTAATTGTAGACCCCTGGTGTGCATGCATGTGAACTGGGGGGTGGTAACCATAATTGGGGTCTTAATGACTCTTAATGGGGAGTAATACAGCAGCTTACAGTCAGTTAGCCAGATGTCCCGGCAGCCTCTCCACTCCCGTCACAGCACACACCAATCCTCTTAAGAAGACAAACATGCACCAATTCACAGCTAAGTGGGACTGATGTGAAGTCTGAAGCATCGCAAAATTTAGCAGCAGCGTCAGCAGTCACAAGTCAGCCAGTTGTGACTGGAAATTTTGAGTTTTACACTGAAAAGTAGAAATGTAAATTAAACAATTAAACAAAGACACAGCAGAATCCTGCCAAGTTTTTAATTTAATCTAAAATGGGCTATATGCACGGTTCCACTACTTCCTGAACTTCAGACAGCACCTTTGATTCCTGTCTTTCATTATTGGACAAACTGATTAATCCAGGTGTGTCTGATCTCAATAACTGGCCGAACACACCTGGATTAATCAGTTTGACCAATAATGAAAGACAGGAAGCAAAGGTGCTGTCTGAAGTTCAGGAAGTAGTGGAACCGTGCATATAGCCCATTACCATTGTTACCTGTCATTGCATCACTGGACTATAATATTCAAGCCAATTGATATTTTATCAGCAACATTTGAAACATGACTTCAACTCTTATTAGAGGCAGAAAAATGATTAAATACTAAAGAAGTAGAGTAAAAACATTACTTGTTCCTTGCAAACTCCACTTGCCATTAAACCTTATCCTTTAAGGACGAGTATGTCCCTAATTGTGATGGATTGGGGGAATTAAGAATCCTTTTTAAGCACCAAAAGTGAAAATAAAATCGAAGAAATACAAGAAAATCAAAGGGGTTTGATTATCAGAGCAGCCAAAGTGCAACTTTGTTTGCAAAAGCACTGACAGAACTAGTGCTTTTTTTTAAAAATATTGTGGGCTTGATTTACTGTCTTCATGGAAAAAAATACATCTTTTTCAAATTCAGTAAGTATTGCACACAGTTCCTTCCTATTATATCACATATTTACAGAAGCAGCTTTCTTGCTTTGGTTGCCTTTGCTGTGTCAGTGTTCAGCACAACTGCAGGGCATAACCTCTCCAACTTCTAGCAGCAGGAGCATCTAACTGCTTTTGTGAACTTAAATGGTCTTGATTCAACACTTCAATCATCACGCCAGAGTAACCCAGCCAGGAGAAAGAACACCTTCTCATGGACTGAGGTGCAGAGCAGCTCTGACTGCAAGGTGATGCAACAACAAGTAAAAGATGATGCGCAGCAGGAACATCCAACTATGAATGATGCCCACTTCCTCTTTATTTCCTCACAGTTTGGCCGTCTCTTTGATCGGACTCCTCTTTTATCCACAGACATTACATGGGTGCACTTGCTCTTGGACGGGATTAATTCCACATCACGAGCCGTGTTCCCCAAGATTTGCATATTCAAATTCTGCAGTCAAATGTCATGCAGTTGGTGGTTGATTTCCACAACAGGGATCTCTGGGTTTCATTGCTGTCTGATTGTGCGCTTTAGGTGGCATTCTGCTTCTCTGAAACATCTTTCATCTTTTCTGATCTTGCTTGTGGATAAGATTATGGAGCACATCATCAGCCTTTGGATGAAAATTCCACCAATTTTACACATCCGACAACACAGTATGACGCCTTTTCTAGCAGCTCCACGGTTAGCAACAATTTTGAAATCAAAATCTTCCTCATCCTCATCTCTGCTATCAAGCAGCTACTTAAAGCTGCTACAACACATTTGAATCTCAGACAGAACAGTAGGAAGTTGAGTTGCATGATGGGTAATGTAGATGCAAGGTTGTGACAGAGGAGAACAATGAAATTGAACTGAATGAACAGATAAGAGGTATCTTCCAGCAGCCAATGCTGCGCGGACCAGTTGTTGCACTTTGCAGAGCTGGCATAACCCCCCCCCCCCCCCCCCCACACACACACACACACACACCCACACACACACACACACACACACACACACAAGGTCGTTGAAAACATCAGTAGAAAACAGAGCTATGGAAAGCAGGCACAAAACATGAAGCCAAACACATGAACTCAGGCAGCGTTATCCACTTACAGTATAAGCATCTTAGGTTGGATGAAAAATTTCTATATTGTTAGGATCTACCATGTACCACAGTCTATCCATTCATAAGCATCGTGGAAAAATGTGCCAATAAATGTAAATAAAAAAAATTATTTCATTAAAAGATGTTAAAAGTAAATAGTCCCTGAACTGTTATTTATGCTCCATAAAAACAAGTTTTTATTTCTTATTAAAGTGAATTTATGCTTAAAATTAAACAATACGGTCTTGAAATTTTAGTCATAAATGTAAAATATTAATGCTGCTAATAATCATAATGTGAAATATGTTATAATAATTTAAATATTTTCATTCAGTTTGTGGTGTAAATTGAAGATTTACCAAGAAAGCGAAGGTTGATGTCTGTGTAAGTGTAATTTTGTAGAATTTCTGCTTTCTCTTTATTAATTTAATGTTATATTCATTGCTTTTTAAAATGGCTTTTACTCAGCAGAGATGTCAAAAGTAGAAGTAAAAGTAGTTTTTAGTAGAAACCCTGCCATGTTTGCAGATCTGTACAGGTATTTTCAATAACAGACTCATCTACTTGGCAGAGACGCTAATAAAACCCAGCTGATTTCGTGATTGGTTGGCAAAACTGCCTGAAAGGATTTCTACTTTCTACTTCTAGCCTATTTTTGACACCCATTACTCAGACATATCAGATTTCCTTTCTTTTTTTGTCTGTGTTTTGCTCTCCTGACTGTTAGTAAATGCATCATCACAAGTGTCTGCATCACAGGTGGCGGGACATCCACACACCCGGTTTACGTGCAGGAAACGGGGTCGTGCAATGACCGCAGAGCAGAGGATTATGCTCCAAGAAGCATTCTGTGCATTGAAGTCCTCATTCAATTTCCTCACATTAATTTGTTGAATGTTGGGTGTTGGATTTTTTTCTGTAGAAATGCGACTATACTTGTGGCCGTTTGGCCTCAGGTATTTTCACATTGTTTAAGGTAGCTAGCAACTAGCTGCTTCTGGTTACCGGTTGCCTTTGCAATTTGTTGTTAACAAGTGATGCTGCATGCTCAGAAGGCTTTTGTTATCTAACATCCACTTTGTGACACCTTAAAGGGGAAATGTTTCAATCAACACCACATGTATAAAATCACACCACTGTCAGCAACATTATGGTTGCTTTTAGTTTGCATTAAAGGAGAACTCAGTATCTTTTTCACATTAATAAATGCTTTTTGGAATCCCTGTGGGGCTAAACAAAGTGCTGTGAACAGCACTTGCAAGTCTGCCTGAGCCGACCCGACACAGAACTTGCGACAACAGAAACCGCTGTACGGTACTCAAGTCCCCTATCTACCGAGCTGCTTCCAGCACTGATTTGAACCAGACTACCAGCGCTGAGTTGAAGAAAACATTTCTTTAGCTTCCCACTACCTGAACACCGGCTCCTGGCTCTCAAAACCAACCCTTTGCTGGATCAGAGTGAAGAACCGACTCTCGTAGCTTGCGCTGCCTGGGCGCCGGGTGAAGCATAACTGCTTTGGGCTCTATAATCACTTGTCATGTCCGCAAAAAGCAAATAAAAGTTTGTATTCTTACCTGCTGCCCGCCAACACCAGAGAAAAATATAATCCACGGTATATTTACCCACAAAACGCGGGTAAAACGTCCCGCTGCAGTATTCTGATCCAGGGATCAGAATAGAGGAAAGACAGGTAGAGAAGCCGTCTGTGTGCTGTGGGGGTGTAGGGGGGTACGAACTTTACAACAGTGAAAGGATGCCGCTAGGGGGAGCCCCGAGCTGAAGTCACTGAGTTCTGCTTTAACTGGTACAATGTTAGCCCAGTCATATGCTGCCTTCATGTGGAATCGTATTTATAGTTAATACCAAAGTCCGACATAAAAATTGCACTTGTACACCCACTCATGTCGTTATTTCCACTGGGAAGCTGGAAAAATTTTATGATATCCGAGTTGCCAAGATGAGGTGAACTTTGACCTTTCAGCGTAGCGTAGAGCAACAAAAATATCCTGAATAGGATGCATTTCATTGTGTTTTAAGTTTTCTTCTACTGCTATTTGGTTAGTTTTTAGTCTGCATAATTCTGTGACATACAGAACTTTAATCCCATCAACATTTAGACTTAGTTTTGTTTAAAAATATGATGAGCAGATGCTAACTAGCAGCTAGCTGGCAAGTCAGTCAAAGATAACCTCCAGTGATCAACTTCATTACAAAATCAAATCACTTGAACACAACGCACTGGTAATTTCCCCCTAACAAGTTGAAATGATCATCTTTCCCATACCACATGAAGCCAGCAATAATACCCATCTACGGTTACTCATATTTTAAGATGCCGCTTAAACTTAAAACTTGGTTGCATCTTAGTTTGCTACATTAGACATTGTTTAAATAGATTTTTTTTTAAAAAGTAGACGTTCAACGACTATTATAACTATACATCACTAAAACATTAAGTTATAAAACATTAAAACCAAACTTGAAATGAAGTGGAAAAATATGGTGGTGATATTACATTTTCATCACCTTTTAACAACTTATTTTTCAATCTACAAATGATGCAAGCCAATCATCTCACCACCCACCATGTTTCAGCTAGTGGAACAGAAAAGAATAGGCCTTTTGCATGTTTATTAAACACAATAAGCATTTAGTGTTTGCTGTTTGTTGTCTCTAAATTCATAAAATTAGAATTTATGAAGGAAGTAGAACTTTCTGAAGTTATCAAAACATAAATTAAAAGGCATAACAATTCCTTGTTAATGTGTTGGTAGGGTTGATTAGTATGTTTTTCTCTATTTCTAGTCACTTTAGTAATCAAAGTAGTATACTCAAACATTCACATCTTTTTTTTTTAGCTTTGGGTGACGTTTAAAGGTGCTATGACAACAAATTTCTCCTTTCTGTGGTTTTGGGGGCATGATATGATCTGTTGTGCACTGATGAGGCCACATTTTGCAGATTGCAGTTTGTTGGTATCTAGGTAGTGAGCTGCTCCTCTCAGCTGTACTCTGGTGGCAGTACAGCTTGTACGCAGCTTGTAGAGAGTAGAGAAAGTCCCCAGTCACTAACAGAAAGCTAACACTGAACTCACAGGACAATAGTACGCGTTCATTTGTTCATTCTACTTAAAGTATTGGCGAAATGAAGGACTTTTGCTGCAGATAATGCCTTATAGAGAGGCTGCCCCATCTCTCCCATTGAATGGATGTATGCCAGAGGGTGACCAATCTAAATATTGCCCAAAGGAGTCGAAGTGATACAGAAATTCTACCGTTGAGTAAATGCATGTATAAACTCCTAGAAATAAGTTCTGGGTTGAAAAAAAAGAAAGTTATCCTTAAAGGGACTTGAGGCAGGAGTTTTAAAAAAAACAAACATGAATGTCCCTTTTTTCATACTAATGGGTGATGAAGCACTAAATACCAAAAATAACGTTTCCACCCATGTTTCTCTCTGTTGCCTTGAACAGGCTGTGTGCTGCAAAATGCGCTGCAATTCGGTGTCCGAATTTCCCGCGCTGCCCTGCGGACGTGACGTCAAATGACGCTACTGTACATCCGCAGTTTTGATGCAGGAAAAGACGGTCACGTTAAATAAAAACACCATAAGCGATAGTTATGGATTACTCTGCCGTCAGAATACGATCTAGTTCAACTGAAAGACCACTAAAAATTGTAACTACGAAGTAAAAGCTTAGTAAACAACATTATAGTTTTCCAGCTCTGCCATGCGGATGTGACGTCACATGACGCTACATCCGCTGTTTTGATATAGGACGAAGCCGATCGCGGTAAATTCAAACACTGTAAGCGATTGTTATGGATTATTCTGCTGTCAGCAAACGATCCAGATCAACTGAAAGACCACTACAAAGTATAACTACGGAGAGAAAGGTGAGTAAACAGCATCATAGCTTCCGTTTGTGCACGCTCCCGTGACGGCTTGGCTCGTGGCTGTAGTTACCTGAAGCGCCAATCGCGGCAGTCGCGAGTTTCGTTTCTTATCTTGCCTCAAGTCCCTTTAAAAAATAAAAAATAAAAAATAAAAATAAACCCTCTGTGGCAACACTGAAAGAGGCGACCACAATGTTGTCATGTAAGTTTATTCATTTTCTAAATGCTGTCTTGTCTGATAAATGTGCTTTCACTTTCTGAACTAGCAGCCAGCCGGTTGACCTGTTTTTTTGTTTTTTTTTAAATAAGGTTACAGTTACACAGATTGTTTAACTGAGCAGATGATCCAAAAAATACAGAGAAATATGGAAAAGATACATTCTTGTATTTACATATGAAGGCTTCAAGAAGGTCCTCATTTCTATTTTTTTCTGTTCAGGTAAAACTGTGAAAAATGTGAGCAAATTACTTGCTCTGCAAGGAACTAAAAAAAAAAACGAAAAAGAAAAAAACTCATCCATGTTCAGCAGCAGTATCTGCAAGTGTGAGTCCTCCTACTCACTTCACAAAGTCCTCCTCACTCAGGACTGATTATGGGACCATATTTTCAACATACAATAGCAAACCACTTGGCAGCTTATCCTCCTGAAGAAACGCTACGTTCTCAACCTGCATGTGTGTGTGTGATATGGGGTATGAGTGTGGGCTGCAGGTGCCAGACAGGCGGACGTTTCACACTAGTCTTCTGTAATTGGCCCGAGCACCCCATCTTACTTCAACAGGAACCCCTTAAACACACACAAATACACACACGCTATAAGACATGCACACACACTGTTGGAGGAATAAAGCAAGGCCAGCTCGGGCCTGACGCCACAGCAACCATGACGCCAGCCAATTATAGCACGGCAAGGCAGGGATGCATGATAAAGTCACCTAGCAACTGAGAGAAAGAGAGAGGAGAGAGAGGGTGAGGGGTGGTGAGAGACAGTGAGAGAGATTAACAGGCATGGACAATCCACCAGCCTCCAACCAATTATGGAAGAGTCTGATGCAGTTGCTTGGCAACCCAAACTTAATGAGCAAATGGAAGAGAGAGAGAGGAAGAGAGAAAGAGAGAGAGGAAGGGGGTTGAGTAGAGGAGTGTAGAGGTTCAGGTGTGGGGGGAGGTCAGCAGGGTGTTATCCTGTATCCACATGAGGTTGTAGTGGCACCTGCTGTGGATGGGACAAGGTGGGGTGAGGGTTGAGGTCTCAGGAAGCCAGAGACAAACTGCAGGGACTGTGATGGTGTTTAAACCTGTGGGCAATATATTCAAGAATAACTAGCTGATCCTCAAACCACAAAGGAAATTATTATTATTTTTTCTAACAGGTGGATTCATCTGCAGTGATGCGACAGACTGGGGGCTGCACTAGTCTGTCATGGTGAGGAGAGATAAAAGGCAAAGCTGTAGATTCACATCAGTCTATAACCTAGCCCTCATCTTCAGTCATGGATTGTGGGTAGTGACCGAAAGAATGAGGCTATTAATGATAAATGAGTTTCTTCTAGTGTGGCCGGGCTCACCCTTAGGGATAAGTTAAAGGAGCTAAAAGCGATTTTTTTTTCTCCGAGGGGGAGAGAACACTGAAGAAAAAAAAAAAAGTATGATAAAAAACATCCTCTCCCCCCCCCCCCCCCCCTCCCCCTTATCTCTCAAAAAAAAAAAAAAAATGTGTTAAAAAAAAAAAAAATAAAAAAAAAAGATTTTAGAAGAAGAAGAAAAAAAAGAAAAAATTATAAATATATAAATAATATTTTTTTTATTTTTTTAGTTATAGATTATAGATTATCGTAAATAAAATTAACCCATTATTTTCTTAAAATAAAAAAAAAAAAAAAAAAAAAGTATAAAAAAAAAAAAAAAAAAAAAAAAAAAAAAAAATTAATTTAATATATATATTTATTAATAATATTTATTTTTATAATAAAAAAAAATAAAAAAAAAAATAATGTAAAATAAAATATATATTAAAATAAAAATAAGTACCACTATATTTTAAAATTATAAATAAAAAATAAAAATAAAAAGGTTAACTGTAAAAAAAAAAGAGAAGGGGGTAGATAAAAAAAATTAATTTATTTAAATAAAAAATGATAAAATATAATATTTTATATATTTATAATAGAAACAGAAGGAAAAAGGAAAAAGAAAGAAAAAAAAAAGAGAAAAAAGAAAAAGAAAAAAAGAAAAAGAAAAAGTAAAAACAATTTAAAAATAAAAATATAAAAATAAAATAAATATATAAATGATAAAATAAAATAAATATTAATAAAATATAAAATAAAATAGAAGAATGAAAGAAAAGTGAGAAATATGAGAATGAAAATAAAAAAAAAAAAAGAAAAAAAAAAAAAGAAAAAAAATCTATCCTCTTCAACTGAGATATCTAATCAGAAGAAATTAGAATAAATAAAACTAGAAATTTAAAAAATATAAAACTTAATTAAAATATTAAATTTTTTAAATAAATAAATAAAAAAAATATGTGTATAATATATTATTAAAATTAAATAAAAAATAAAATCTTCTTATAAATTAAAAAAAAAAAAATAAAGAGAAGAAAAAAGTAAAATATAAGTATAAAAAAAATTACAAAATTTTTTTATTTAAAAAAAAAAAAAAAAAAAATAAAAAAATATTATATATTTAATTTTATATATTAAAATAAAAAAAAAAATTAAATTTTTAATTTTTATTTTTGAAAAAAATGAAAAATAAAAATATAAAATAAAAAAACATAAAAAAAATAGAAAAAATAAATAATTAAAAAAAAAAATGATTAAAAATAAATTCTAAAATAATAAAAAACTAAAAATTTTTAACTTTTTTTTAAATTTTTTTATTATGATAATTATTTTAAAATTAAATAAAGTTAAAAGAGAAATGAAAAAAAAAAATATAATATTATATAATATTTTTTTATTTAAAAGTAGAAAAGAAAAAAGAGAAAAAAAAAAAAATAAAAAAAAAAAAAAGGAATAAAATAAAAATAAGGGAAAGAGAATAAAACCATTCCTATCAACTAAAACAAAAGGAAGAAAACATGAAAATTAAAAAAAAAAAAATAAAAAAAAAAAAAAACAATTAATTAAAAAAAATAAAAAAAAAAATTTTATTTTTAAATAAAAAAAAAAAAATAAAAAAAAAAAAAAAATAAAACAAAAAAATAATCTTCTAATAGTAAAAAAAAAAAAAAAAAAAAAAAAAGAAAAAAAGAAAAATAAAAAAAAAAAATAAAAAAAATTAATAATTATTATAATAAAAAATAATAAAAATAAAAAAATATAAATATATAAAATAAATATAAAAATATAAAAAAAATATATAAAATAAAATAAAAATAATATAAAAATAATAAAAAAGAAAAATAAATAAAAAATAAAAAGTTAATAAATAGAAAAAAAAATATAGAAAATAGAAAAAAAACAAAAAAAAATAAAAAAAAAATAAAAATAAAAAAAAAAAAATAAAAAAAAAAAAAAAAAAGAAAAGAAGAGAAAAAAAGAAAAAAAAAAAAAAGAAAAAAAGAAAAAGAAACAAAAAAAAAAAAAAAAAAAATAAAAAAAAAAAAAAAAAAAAAAAAAAAAAAAATAAAAAGAAAAAAAAATTTCTGAAACTCGGGAAAGAACGTAATAATAGAAAAATAAATTTTTATAAAACACCTTAAGGAGCTTGGTCATACTGGAGGAGCTCAGAGCAGCGTTTCCGCCACCGTTTAGGGCGATTTGGGCATTTGGATGCTTTCTGGATGCCTCCCACGGGAAGTGCATGGACCTATCAA
Organism: Atherinomorus stipes; assembly: GCA_023101725.1. Taxonomy (NCBI): domain Eukaryota; kingdom Metazoa; phylum Chordata; class Actinopteri; order Atheriniformes; family Atherinidae; genus Atherinomorus; species Atherinomorus stipes. Next base: position 269,481 of record JALJCO010001162.1, read on the forward strand.
ACCAGGAGGAGGACCAGGCTCATGTTCGATGATGAGATTATCCTTTGGCTGGACTGGCTGGAGGAGGTGGCTAGACGGAAGTTTGAAGATCTCTGTTCAAACTGTTACCCCAATGATCTAGTTTTGGATAAGTGGTAGAAAATAAATGAAGGGTTTTCAGTGATGTTGATAGGTTTTCAGTGTAGTGAGTCCCTGGGACCCACAGGTAACGATTTAAGTGGGTCCCTGGGAAATTCAATGGGTCCTTGATTTTTTTTTTCAAAAAGGGGTATTTCCATCTATTTCTTATATTCTTCTATTTTTTCAATTGTAGTGTTTAATTCTGTTGATGGTGGTATGGTAGCCTATGACACGGTTATAATTAACGCACATATTCATGTATGAAAATGAAATTAATGTTTAAAATATGAAAAGTTTATTACAAAAAAAACTGTCAGTGGCATGACATATCAAATTCAAATGTCTCTAGGATTAAATTACAGGAGGAGCTTAGCTCTCCTGTAATAACATAATATTTTGTCCATCAGGTAGTGGAGAAGTCATGAAGCCAGTTAAAAGCCAGACTTTCTCCTCCAATTCTTTTCTATTGAAAAAGCATTATTTTAAAGTTCTTTTAAACACATCAAGCCTGTGTGGCATGGACTACCATGACCATACTGGACTACCATGACCACTGTGCTCTTGCTGAAATAATCTGTATCCAATATTGTAAATGCTAAACTTTTATCAGAACTGCAGGAGGCCACATGTTATTCCACCATATAGATGCAGAAATATCCAGCTAGGAATTTTCTCTCCACAGTAACTAATTGGGTCAATTTACAATTCCCAAATTAACTTTATAAAAATGTGTTTATTTGGTTTTGTTGAAGAAAGTCATACTGACCAAGAATAAAAGAAAATAAAAATCCTGAGGTCAGAGTTAATATTCTACCAGTAGTTACACACCATCACTCAGCCTAATGGAGAATGTTAATTACTCCAGTTACCGCACTTTGTTTTGGTTCAGTAAAAATATGATTTTACTGAAAATGATAGTGAAAAAGGTTCATGTTTTCACAGCTTCACAACTGAAACTCAGCATCATGCTAACAAGGACTAGTTTTTATCAATAACCAGCCTTTGTTTTCATTTATTGATTAGCTGGATTTATCTGAATTTTACAACCAGCAGGAAAGATGACTTACTTTCTTCTGAGAGGAAAAAAAAACTCCTTACATCCATTTCAGCCACGAGCAGACTCGTGGTGTGCGCATGTGCACCTGTAGGATCACATCAGGATGAAAAACTGATCCAGCTGCTGGGATCTGCAGTACTGCATCGTGCTCCAAGCAAACATTAAACTCTAACAGGCCTAACCAGGACCATGGTCCAGAAGAAAGAGATTTAAAACGGTCTTGTTACCGAGTACATTAAAACGAAACTTAAGGTGAGACGCATGCAGCTGCTGCGTTCAAAGACATTTAGAAAAAAAAGTATTCAGTGTCGGTATAATACAAGACTGAGTCCACGTTGGCTTCGTTACAAAGAAGTTATGATAGTTTAGCAGGGACCTTCTAAGCGAACAACCTACATGGGTAAAAATAATGTTGCTTTAGGCAGTTACTGTGATTCTAAACAGGAGTTGTTCAGAATGTGTCGTTTTTCATGGGAAAATGTGGTGAGTTTCTGAGGCGCACGGATGGTGAGTTTACTGCATCCTTTCAGATTTTAATGCGTCAGAGACGCAGGACATGTACCTATCAACATCACTGGGTTTTATAGGAATCGGTTTATTCTACGCTGCAATAAGAAGAATTGCCTCTGCAAGTCTTCATACATTCAAACATACTAAGAAATAAATTTCAGTTTTAAAGTCAGTCAGAGTGATTACACCATTTGAATCTTGGTCTCTGGTGACAGTACATTTTGAGTCATTTTCCAGCCAGTCAGCTTTGACGAATTTATACTAGACATCTTCAGAATGTCAAAATCATATAAAGAGTCTCAACAAAAGACATTCAATCACTCAAATTATCAATCCGATGGTATTAAGCAGCATCTTTTATAGCACCAAGGCTAAGGACTCCTCACTGAAAGTGAAAATGATTGACTGCAGCTGCAGCATCTTTGTGCCAACATTAAAAGCATCTGTTTGACAGCATTCACTGGCTTCACCAACACACAGAACAATGAGAATGTCCAAGAAGCTCAGTGCAGGTCTGAGAAGGAAGAATGTACATTTACACAACTCAGTACACATCTCTAGGAGCTACTTTGTTAAGCATTTGCAGAGTCAGATGTTTGAACAAGTAGAAGTGCGAGTTATAAGAAAGTGAAGCCAGTTTGGCTAAACCGCTTTTGACAGGTGTGAGGAAACCGGTTCGGATAGTCAGGAACAACCTAGAAAACCATCCATGCATCAGTCAACCAGGCATCCCAGTACTGGATGCCTTTGAAACATTGACAAGACTTAAGTTTTAAATGGTCACCGGCCAAGCCTCTGCTCCAAAACTCCCACCTTTAATCTTGACTGAAGTTTGCAGTTGGCCACGTGTGGAAAAAAAAAATCTTTTGGTGGAAATCTTTACGGTTCCTGATGAGAAAAACGTTTTACTTCAATGTTCAAGGAGTGTTTGGAGAAGTTATGATGGAATATTTTACCACCATAACAATGCACCAGCTGTGTGTGTGTATGGTGGTGGCACTATGCTCTGGGTCTATTTTGACTTTGACTTCTGTCACACCATGTTGTGGAATAGGTTAATCATGCAAACACTAAACTCTCTGAATGGTCTTTTCAAACCCCTGGCCTGGTCACGATTAAAAGCAAGCGGACTATGCCTGGAAACTGGACATTCTACAGTAACTAAACCTCCCCATTCTGGCATGATAATTATCTAGAAAATATCTGAGCAGAATTCTGGCAGAAGTTTGTTGATGGGAACTAAATCCATCAGAAAATGGGGCAACTTGCTCAGACTCAGTCAGTTAAACTCTAAATAAGCTGTTTGCATGTGCTGCTGGCAGAAAACCCAACAGACATCCAAACTTTTACTTATGTCCTCTTAAGTTTTTGCTTTTGACACAGGAATGCTTGCAGTTTACTCTTATCAACAAGATCTGATTATTGGGTTGCATGTAGAGGGGCTCGAAGAAGGATACACGCACACAAGAGAAACAAAAGGGTGGGGGATGAATTCATGGGATGGTTTCAATTCAGGTGCACATGCACACATGAGAAACGGGGGGGGGGCGGGGTTGATCGGGTGTCAATACATCTAAGCACATGCACGAGATAAACAACTGATTCTCCGTTGCTTGCTGCCTGATGCATGGAAGAGTAAACTGAAAAGGGGGCAGGGTCCTGGAACTTTGTAGCACGGAGCTTCGGATCCAGCAGAACTGCATAGGCACCCTAACGGATACGAAATTCATAAGCGCAGAAATTTGTTCTACGTTATGTTACGTTACGCTCCTTCCCAATTGGCAGAAAAAAATCTGGTTTTATCCATCGCTGGAAAGCTGTGGGCCTCTGTCTCCACCGCTGCATGTCTCCAACAAGCTGGGTTTGCATTGATGATGTCATCCGTGCAACAGAAATCAGAAAAGTAAACAATGGAGAGTGAGTCAGGCCGTAGTCAATGTGCTTTCTTGGTTGCACCTTTGTCCGTCCTCAAAATGGCCAAAAATCAGCCGGTGATTTTCGAGCACAGAAAGAATGAAGGCAACCTGAATTTGCGGCCGAAGCAGAGGTGTTTTGGTACGTTATATAACATAGGCCTGTATCACAAACATCATCATGTAATTTACAGCTCAACCAGGGCCTGGAGTTCTCACTGCATGCTGATCAGAGCCAAGTAGTTTGAAGGAGATTTTACCCGGTGTAGCTTGCCGAGTTATTTGCCGCAGGTCGACATGGGGTTTGTGAGCCCTTCCCACTACCACGCAGGTTTTTTTGCCAGTGAGAAACGAGTATTAGCCTGCAGTCTTTGAACTCTGCTGTAATAATCTACAGTAAAAGCAGCACATAACTCTCTTTGATCTGCAAATGATGATGATGATGATGATGATGATGATGGTCAGTGTTTCTGTGAGCTGCAAAGGAATGCACACACACACACAATATTTTCTCAGGTGTGTTTTGTGGTGTAAAATGCCAGCTCACTGAGCTCATAGCTAATACAAACACTTCTTTCAGGATACTCATTAATTTTGCCATCTCAAGTGCCAAGAATTAAGTTTATTATCTTGGACCGCTGCTTGAATAACTAAGATACAATTAAAGGCAATCTAGAGCTTTAAGAGAGATCCAACAACATCCAAGAAGCAAAAGAAAAACACACACACTGGCTCTGGCTCACAGCAGCTCTGACTGGGTACTGAATTAATTTCTACATGTATTAATGTATTAATGTAACAACTCATCCCTAATTGAATATCTTCATGCAAGAAAACCTTCACATCACAGCTGCATCTCAGAGAAATTGTTTTAAATGTGAACCCCGGAGTATGATTACCATCATCATGTAGAATTGCAGCACACGTACGGCACAGACACTGACAGACATCGATATAATGATGTTTCTAATGGCCTCTGGTGAGCGCTGTGTTGCAGTGAGCATGCTGACACTGTGCAGGCTTTCTGCAGCTGCTCCTCCCTTTAGTCTCTGCAACGTTAATCCCTGCCTACATGTATGTTCAATGATTTATGGTCATAATAACCCAAAAAAAGAGGATTAAGCTAATTAAACCGCAGCGCTGTGCTTGTAATGAACACATCGGGAGGGAATACACCACCCCCACATTTATGCCACACACACTCAAAGTGAGGAAGCTGGAGTGTCTTCAGGGTGTCTGCTTTTTTTTTTCCTCTCAGTGAATGCCTTTAAAAGCAAACCGCTGGTTAGCATGACTCGACTGTAGAATCATCGGAAGATTAAAGATACTGTAGCTGGCAGCGTGGTTCCAGATGACTAGCTGCACCATTCTGGATTAACTATAATAAAGCTATAGGTGGGTTCCCCCGGCGATGCCAGGTGTAGCCCTTGAGAGTTAAGCTACACTTAAAGTCATGCAATGGTTACAGGCATCGCGTAAGTCTGTAACATGCTGGATTAATGATGCCAGGGTTGCTAGTATTAATGAAGTGACTGTCTGCAGGCTACATACCATGAACCTGGTGAGATTATTAACACTGGGCGATGACAGCTTGAGGAAATAAATTGCTGTATATGCTGTAAATTGAAGGTGTGGTAAAAGCTGAAGTTGAATAAATCCAGCCTGAGGTGGTACAAGTGTGCACAGGGCACATGCAGCAGATAAGTGATGGATTCAGGCGAAACATCTTCAGTTCAGGAGGTATTCTGACCTCGAATGGATCAGTGGATATCTACAAATTAACTTGCTTTTGCCTCTTCAGAATGAGTGAAACTGCTGTATTGTAACTTTAAAGCAAGCTTCATGATGAGTGTGTCCTGTATCATCTCATACTACAAAATGGCAGCACCACCTGAAAAAGAACCGCATCTAACTCAGTTTGTGTGACAGAACAGGACGACGGGACCATGTTGACAGTAATGAATGCTACACTGCTGCTGTTTACCCGCTGTCTGTTGTGACTGGTGATAAAGTGTTTGTGTGTCTTCACATCTGATCTCTTCAAGCTAACAGGCCTGTTCCTCAGAATGACAACTAATTCAGAAAAAGAACAATGGCAGGCAGGTAGCTAAACATTTTTCCATAACAAACAAAAAACTTTCAAGCTTTGATTCATCATGATAATCTGCATCAGTCACTTTCATCTTCATCAATCCAAAGCCCCTCTCTTCGTCCCGCACCGGGGGAAGCTCACGGCTTCCTGCCCCTGCACACATTATCCTGTGTGCTCTGTCCGCGGTTCACTGAGAGGGCAGCTGGAGAAAGCAGCCAAAGCTGCACGTCAGACCTGCTTGCACACGGCTGAATTGGCAAACTCATTTACTCTTAGCCCATCAATCATCGGGTAATTACTGAGGCAGAGCTGGTATCAAGACTGAGATAAATAATTCTGGAGAAGCATGATCTTAATCTCTTTCAAAAACTCAAACATCTGATGTTTTCTTTGCAGATTTCTCCTGCAGTCCCAGAAGCTCACACGGTTGCAGCATCCCCTGGTTTGTGTACATGTGCTGGATCATGTGCTTAGCTTTTACGGGGCGCTTTAGGCTTAAGCATATTATCTGAGTTACTACTGTTCTCCGTCCCCTAATTTCAGGGGCTTAGAGTCTTGCAGATATCATCATCTTCCCTGCTGGTGTTCTAACAGGCCTGCACTTTGCTTCACTTCTTGTTTTTGCCTTCAGCAGTGACACATAGTTCTTGGCTACACACTGCTAAGCTGCTATGTGTGTTTCCTGCTTTATTATCATAAAACTGGAAGAACGTTGCACAAAAGCAATTTGAAAGCACTATTTAAACACACATTTGACCAAAAAATGTCAGCGGTGTACTTCAGTAATCAGTACAAATTGCTATTTCAAAGTTAAATGAACCTCAGAATAAAAATTTCTCCTGTGTGGGATGTTAATATCCTTACATTATACCGGAGGCTAATCACAAGCTTGATACATGTTTAAAGGTGATGGCTACAACTTTAATTCCCAGTAGGTGGCGCATTCACACTCGCTTACTCAATTAGCATTAGCAACAGCTAAATTAGGTTCATTTAGTCTTCACTAGAACTTTGATACTTGTAGCATTAGCAATGATACAGAACTAGCTAACCGGTAATTAGCATAAGCAAATGTTTAACTAACATGTGCAGGAGGAAAGTAGCAACCTCCACATGTGTTTTGAGCTCCTTTGCTACCCTCACGTTCATCCTGCTTTTGTTTTTGCCGCTTAAATTTGGGAAAAGTTAGGCAAGGATAATGCTATTTCTACACATAGCAATAAAGCTAGCAACTCTGGAGATAATACTAACAGTAATACTAACAGCGAAGAACCCCACATTGGCATGATAATCAGATATAACTATTTTTTTTAGACCCATCAAAATTGAAAAAAACAATTATTTTTGTGCTATGAAAATTTTAGGTAAAATTAATATTTTTATTCTGCACCCCTCTGGAAGTTCTGTGGATGTTTTTTTGTTTGTTTGTTTTAATGAAAAAGTAATGGCTATCCCCTTTAACTTGATATGTCACTATAAGAGAAGGAGGGTTTTACCTGTGTGGGTCCTCTGATGTGCCTTCAGATGGGAGCTTTTGGTGTAAACCTTCCTGCAGCCATTAAACTGGCACCGGTGGACTCTCTTCTTGTTCTCTGGCACTTCTCCTCCCAGACTTCCTCCACCTCCCTGCTCGCTGTCGCTGAGGGCTCCTCCTCGGCTCGGCGGGGACGGTAACGCTCGTGCTGCCACCAGCTTAGCTGCCCCCAGTCCCACCTTCTTGGCCACCAGTTTAAGCGTTAGCGTGCCGTCTGCCGTTGCAGTGAGCGTCTGTGTGGGTTTGATAAGGTGCCGGCCGAGCTCCGGTGATGACGGCGGTGTTAGGGATGTGACGGCAGCGCTGAGCTGTGCAGCACTGACCCCTCCGAGGACCTGGTCCTTGATGGACAGGGTTTCGGTCCCAGCTACTGCTTGATTCTTGCTGGGATGAGGGACCTGGAGGATTTTCGTCTGGACCTTGGGGAGGGTTACGAGTAGAGGGGGCGGGCTGGGCTGGTCAGGTAGGCTGGGGAGGATGGGGTCCATCAGGTCCTCGTCACTGTCGCCGCCCTGCATGAACGCCGGCGTTAAGAGACAGTCCAGCTCTTCGTCAAAAAGCTCTGAGAGTCGCTTGGGCTCTGTCTGTAGATACCTCTCCAATTCCAGACATGTCTGCAAGAAAAGAGAAAAGCAAGTGTCAAAACATGTTCATAAGCCGGACACTGTCCCATAACTGGGTTGGACACAAATCACAAACACCAGTTATTGCTTTAGGTCAGCAAGAGAAACAACATTTCTTTCTTTCAGCTGACAGGAAATTGCTGATGTGGGGTTTGAACACATTCGCACAGCTTTTTTTTTTCTTCCTTCCTTTCTTTCTTCTTCTTTTTTTTAAAACAAATATCAGAGAATTAGTTGTTCAGATTCCTTTTGAATCCCCATTGCTCTCTGTGTGGTTAAGCTCCGGTCAAGTTCAGGCAAACGGAATACGAACCAGCTCCCAAAAAAGGTAGGATTCTGTATGATATGTAAGTACAAACAGCATGCAACCAATATTTTAAAAAGCTGCATAAACTGTTAGTCCGTACTGAAATGATGACAACACATGCAGAAAAAGAAAAAGAGAAGGGCAAGAGCCATGTCTCTCCTTTTAATAACAGTCCGTAATCATCCAGGGACTGAGGAATGCTAACACAACATTCTAACTTTTTTGTAATTGGGATTGTAAGAGAAAGAGATGAAAGTTATAACCAAGAGAAAACCTTTTTTTTTTTTCTCTTAAAGAAAAGAAACAGCCAATCCTCCAATCAAAAAATCTCACTTCGTACGCATGGCCATCCACGGTGGGAGTTGAACTGGGATAACGACATCCAACTAGAACTGCTGCTAGCTGAAGACAGTCGTTATTTCTAGACGTAAGAGAGATTTATCAGAAAACATAAAAGTGTAACCGCAGCCATGAGAGGAAAGCGGTGCCTCCCACAATCTCTTCACACATCTGTACACTCTCTGGTTTACCACTCTGTTTAAACTCAGATCGCGATTGTAAGCTTTATATTTCTCTGCAGCTGTTGACTATGTCACCTGGCACAAGGCAGTCCTCTGAGACGAAGGATTTAGTCTGTGATTGATCGCTGCTGCCTGGCCACGCTCTCCGGAGCCCTGAACTGTGGAGGCCTTGCCTGTTTCCCTCTGCTCGCCCAAATCATCCAGCCATGCAAGTTATATCAAGAGATAGAGAAAGGAAAGTGGGGTGACAGAGGCAAAGTCATAGAAAGAATCACAGGAAGTTAAGTGAAAGAAATGTGGGAAATGAGTGTTTTTAAGGCTGAGAGCTGTGCATTTTTGTCTGCTACAGATGTTGGCAGCAGCTCGGCAACACCACAGTTGTCTGCCTCGGGTCAAGGGCACCAGCCAGCTTACCTCAAGGGATCGGTGCCAAAAACCTTCAAGTTGCTAACCTACTTTGTTACCCTCTAAACTTTGATGTTTTGTGTGTTTCTTGCTGCCACTCAGAACAAACAACTGCATGTTTGAGGTTGACAAGGAACTGTTTGTTTCAGTCTTGTTCCTGCTTTGATTTCTCCCTCACCTGCAACACCGGTTATTATCAAACTTCTGCCTGCCCTGCATCACAACTATAGAGGATTATGATCTAAAGACATAGAAGTAAAGCTTTGCACAGATGTTTAGTACACTGTAGATCTAAAGGGAAAACAGCCCATATCAAAGTTTTAAAAAGCACCTTCTGACAGTTCAGATAGAAATTGATGTAAAGCAGATGTTTGATCATTGGATTGCTTTGTGATTGTTTACAGAATAAACATATGTAAAACCCTCTTTTGATTAAATACAGTTAATTTCAAGTTTGAGATAACATGTACCTGGATTTGACTTGCATACTCTAAACACACTCAAAACAACAGAAAAGAATGAGGACTAAACTTTATGTTGAAGAGCTGTTTCCTCAACCTAAATGGTTACAAAACCAGCATTTAGGCTACTTAGCACACATTTATATTCATTACTATTAATTAGACTAAAATATGGTAAATTCTGAGACTTCTGTAAGTTCTTAAAAGTAAAATTGATTAATAGCTGACTGTCTCAATCTTCTCTGTGTAGATCAGCACCATATAGATGTGATAAAGCTGACAGAGTGGTTCATCCACATGACTTCTCCCACTTTAATCCCCATTCCCTAAACCCTTAAAGGAAGATTTATAACAACCAGTCACATCATCTTATCTCCCACTTGAGCTCACGTTAGCTGTTCACATACCTGCAGTAGATCTACAGCAGGAGACAACACAAAACAAGAGTGATGCATAATGTAATGGTAAACTGGTAAACTTGTGTGTCTCATTAAAATAAACTCATAGAAGAGGTTTGCTTTTGAGCATAGTTTGCATCTTTTCACATGATGTGTGAATAAATGTATTAAAAACTGCATAGATAGCTCTGAGCTACATTCATTAAGATCATCAGGTAAAAACACACTGTGGCAAATTTTATCCTTCATATTTGCATATGGGATTACAAATAGTCTTTATTATTTAATACTGAATTGTTTGTTTGTTTAGGTGCAGAGAGAGCGGGCTGGTCCCCAGCTCTGTCCACTCAGCATTTTCTTAAAGCTCCCTGGCTCTGGATCTGTCCTGCAGCTCCCCGACTCTCTGTATCCTCCTGGAAAATGAATTTCCTGTTTGGCCAAAGGCCTTTGGCAGCTGAGGGTCCTTACCCTGATCCCCTGATTCGTTTTTTTTTTTCCATCGCTGTCATGAGAGTAAAATACAGCCACAATACAAATGTTTTACGTTTCTTGTTTCCAGCTGCAGCTGGTCAACTGCGCTCATTTAGACTTGCCGGTTCTGAAGCTTTGCTCTGCTCGGCATCAGTAACGAGACAAACCAACACATTCAGTCTCAACATCTGTTGAGTGATGATAAGCTGAACACCCCCCCCCCCCCCCCCCCACACACACACACACACACACACATAACTTCTCTCTCTTTTTTTTCCTTAAGAGCGTACATTTGCATATGAATATAAATCAAAGATATTTCTTAGAGGGTGCAATGCTTCATAAGGAAATTTGAAAAATGATAAGCATGGATGTAACAATGTTGTTTGGAAAGCTGATACTGGGGCTGCAAGAAAAACAGTAAGCTTTTAGTCAAGATGGTTGCTTTGTTTTGTTAGCATTTGTATTCCTTTCATCAACTGCTGGCTGTTATACAATATATTAGTGAATTACATGAAAATGAGCCCTTGTGTCTGATTTAAATTAGATCATTCCCTCAGTACCACACTGGAGTTAAATACTGGAGATGATCAAATATCTATCAGATTATTAAGAACGATAAACAAGCAAGAATTTGATTAAAATTAAATATTGTGGAACCCTTCAATGATCACTTATAATAGGATGCTCCACGTTATAACTGGTTTCAATAAGTGATAAAATCCTGCAGTAGTTACACTGCTTTTAAGGTTTGCAAAACACAATATAGAGTCATTTGTGAGAAAGTTTTGGATCTTAAACTTGCAAAGACAATTTTTACCATCTGGACAATGACACACCGTAACAACTGTTCGCTTGGGGTGGTATCACCTGACATGACCACTGACCAAGAATAAAAAAGCAGGAGGAATGAGTGTAGATAAAGGTTCCAAACGAACTGCACCATCTGTGCCAGTGAACCAAGTTTGGTGAAAAGCTGACCAAGCAGTGTCTGTGCAAATGTGTTCAGAGGTAACATTTGTCAACTCAGCTCATTTGTTGAGAAAATTAGACTTCTAAACATCTATACAGCATAGTCTGACACGAAAACAAGAAAAAATCCAAAATCAAACAGCAACTACTCTATTCATGGCGAACTTTCTCAGCTATATTATTAACCTCATGCCTTCAAAATGATCAGAATAAAATCTTTTCACATGGATATGAACTCGGGTCCTCCACGCCCAAGTGGTAGCGTCTTGGGCTTGGGCGCGGAGGACCCGGGTTCGATTCCCCAACACGACCCCTGGGTGAACCACTGTGGACCCCTGAGCAAGGTCCTTAACCCCCCTCCAACTGCTACCCGGGCGCTTTAAGTAGCAGCCCACTGCTCTCTGATACTCACAGTACAGAGATGGGTAAAATGCAGAGCCCTGATTTCCCCTCGGGGATCTTACCAGTACATCAAAAAAATAAATAAATAAATAAATAAAAATAACGTCAAAAGTTTCTTAAAGGAGCAATGAGTGAAAAGTCATTATTTTCACATTTAAGAAATTAAAAAATCTTTATGTACAGAACTAGACATGTATTTTCATCTGGAATATAGCATGACGTCACACAGCGCCTCCCTGTGTTGATCTCCAGCTCAGTGTTTACATTGCCGGTCCGGCCGCGCATGCATGTACGTCCATGTACGTGGACGCGCACACGCACCTCCTTCCTTATAAACAGCCACCACCAGGGCGGCGCAATGACGCGGAGTGAACAAGCAAATTGGCGGAGACTGAACCCAGCCGTTAGAAGCGTTCAGCTGGAGACGAGCAGGAGCCGATATTACCTCCACAGAAACAATATTACCTCCACAGAAACAATATTACCTCCACAGAAACAACCGTCTTTGCCCCCCAAAAGTCGTTGGACAAGGAAAGAGACAAAACAGGGATCATATTTCCAAGGCGGAGAGCACTGCGACAGAACAGGACTTCAGTTTGATTCAGAGCTGCTCTTCTCCTGAACAGGTAGGTAACAACATGATGTCAGATGTTTGTTTTTGTTCGTGTTGCAGTAATGTTAGGCACATGTTGCAATGTTTATTCAATACAGTGTAGTGTTACAGTCCTGGTGTGGGTAACTGTCGGAGTTTGAACCGCAGTCGGTCACTCTTTACTGTTGTAATGTGAGTAGCAGGCAGTCCAGCTAACGCTAGCATGCTAGTAGATTGTGAGGTTTCAACCTGGATCCGTCAGCACCTCTAGCAGAGTCAGCTGCGACCAGCTACTAGATCCTCGGCTATTCAGGCCTTTTTCGCCTTTTTGTTCCGGTGTTTTTAAAATAAAAAGGTGAAATTTGATTTTGATAGCAACTTCAAGTGCTCAGATCTGATTACTCTAAATATTACACTGGGTTTACTGGGAGGCTGAACGGAGGAAAGTGCTGACTGGAAGCTGCACCAGTTCTTCATAAAACTGTCTTGATGTGAAGGACAAAAGATTTTGTCATTTCATAAGTTCCCAGCATCTAACTTCATGAAGCTTGTTACCAGCAAACCTGCTCCATCACTGATCATACAGTATATATATATGCTCATATTATACATGATCATATATAATCTTACATAGATCATATTATATATGGTCTATGTAAGATATTATATATGATCGTGTGTAATATGATTTATGATCATGTTTTATTATAAATGACAAACATATCTAAATGTGTGTATCCCTTACAGATCACCTGACCTGGAGGTGAGCAGAGCCACATTCTCATACATGCCAGCAGCGCTGCAGTTCTTCACCTCTGGTTTGAGGCCAGACTTCTTGCTGCTTTGGATCATAACTTTCATCTCCAGAGACCATCACCGATCAAAAGATGTAGAGAAAGATGTGAGTGGTGTTTTCTCACTATGGCATTTATAGTTCATTGTATAATTTTTTATTTTGTATACTAAAGAACAGAAACATTGCAGCCATAATGTTGTTTAGAACTAACTGAACCTCAAATGTATTTTTGAAATAACAGTTGTTTTTTGCCCAGATACAAGAGGCTCTACAAAGCACATGCCAGGCAGTGATGTGTGCACTAAACTCCCCAAACTTCTGGATCTATCTGGGAACTGCAGAACAAGACTGTGGAGAAGAGACCGGCTTCAGGTGAGAGGAGTCGTTTAGAAGAACGCAGCACCTTGACCCCAGAAGACCTGGCCCACTTCCACCCATTCCACCACGGCTGAACTGGCAAAGCAGCATCTCAGAAGAGGTGATTATAATTCTGAAGCTAGTTGCAAATCCATTTATTTTAATGCCTCTGACTAATTTCATTGTCTCACTGCACAGATGCTGTTTGAAGACAGAAACTGCTGCCTGACCTTCATCACCTGTCAGATGAAAATGTCACAAAAATAAAAATGATGTAAAATCACTGTATTGTAGTTTTACTTATCACTTACCTCTAATTCAAATTTTAAAAATCTTGGAGCAAATAATTCATCACGAAGATGACAAAACTACACTACTCACAAAAAGTTAAGAAAATTTGGCTTTTTGTATGATGTCAGAATTAATCTAAAATCCACTACAACCTTTCCAGGTGAACTGAATTGAACTTTCTCTAAACTTTTCAATGCACATGTACATTGTTCAATGGTTAAATATTTATTCTGCATCATTCTGTTCTCAAAAAAACAAAAATTGAATATCCCTACTTTTTTGTGAGTAGTGTAAATGCTGAAAATCAGATTATAAAGATTTTTCTCAAACTCCTGTTGGCTTTGTAAGTTTCCAAAAAAAAAATCAGTGTAATTGTTCCCACTATACTATATAGTTTAGCTCTTTACTGTGCTCTTCATGGAAACCTTTTGTCTAACAACGGCTTATAAAAGGAAGAAGGTTTTTATAATTTCACTTGAATGAAAATGATCCACACAATCATGTTAATCTATTTATTTACAAAAAAGAACACTTTAATGTGAAGCTTTTACATATTTAAAATGTCTCAGTTGTGCAAGACTGAGCCTGAATTTCTTCATGACCAGATGATGCCGGCATGAGTTGCAGCATCAGAGCAGGAAAGGGACAAAGATGCTGGTTTGCTGCTCCTGACCACAGCACTTCCTGCACGTCTGTGGGCATTTCCCTGCAGTTTCACGGTGCTCCTTGAACCCCTGCAGATGCTGGAGCACGATGACGACCCTGATGCACCATCACAGCATCAAAAACCAGTCCAGGCTGTCCCTCAGAGTCCCTGACCCAAACTCTCCTCTCATCCAGGGACAACTGCTGAAGCTGCCTCTGCAAAATATGTATAAAAATATTCTATAAATCATGTTTTAGCCACAACACGTTGACATTTGTATAATTTAATCCAGACCGTTACAAAGAAGACGTCCTACATTGAGGCACGGTTCATACCCCTCTGTTTCCTGGCAGCACACAGGACATCCAGACTCTGCTGCTCCAGCTTCCCTCCACCCTCTGTCCAGGCTAAACCTCCAGACTTTCCCTCTTCCATTCGCGATTGCCAGTCTCAGCAGACAGGACGCTGGTGCCTGGCTTAGTAATCAGATAAGAATAAGATGTCATCTAGCGCCAGATGAACGTGGTTTTGATAAAAACAAAATCAGTTCTCGGCTGAGTCCACATAACTGCAGAACCCACGTAGCTCACGTCTTTGCTCGTGTTTACAGAGCAGCGTTAGCAAACGCTGTGAGTGATTATTAGTTATGAATAGGCTAAAATTAGACACTGAGTGGGTGTACAGACGTAACCCTCATTTTTAATCGAATAGTTGCACTATCCACAACCTTACTTTTCAAATAATTTGGGTTTTACTTCCATAAAAAATGGAGTTATATACAGTTATAAAAGTTACATACAGTCGTTATATTGTACATTTGTTACTGTGTACTGCTTGCCAACACTATTAGCATCGTTTGATGCTAATTATGAGGCGAAATCAATGGCGTGATAATTACTTACGGACTAAACTATAACCTATAACTTGCCAAAATAAAATAACATCGGCATTATAAAGTTAGCAGTTACTCACTTCGTCACTCGTCATCTTCCAAAACATCCGGCGTTTTGTTGTGATAATGTTCCTGTTTCGGCAGACATTCCTTTGCTGATTAGGGGAGAGTGAGGGTGAGGGTGGAGGGGGCGGGCGTAAGAGACTGTCAATCATGGCACACTTTGTTTTGGTCTCAGCACAGTGCTCACCAGCCCACCTAGCGGTGAAAAAAATCGCTTTTAGCTCCTTTAAATGAAGCTGGATTACCGCTTCTAGAAGCCAGCAGCAGTACAACTCTCTTCTGTCAGACATCGCATTTGCACGTGAACGCAGCATGGATGTCAGTATGTCAGGATGAAAACACAGCGCAGCCGGAACATTGCGCGCACAGACCTGATGTGAATCGGCCAGAAGGCTTTAATTATATCTTAAACTTGATAAATGAGGATAAAGTGTATTTTAGTGGCTTCGGTTCTTCGTTGAATCAAACCACCAAGCAGCCTACAGTCTAAAAATCAGCCTCGTTTAATGAGAAAATAGTAGCCTACGAACTTTAAATATGGCATGGTCCTGGATATAATCGCCAATGGCTTCATCAAGCTGCAGCTAAAAGCAGTCGTATATTTCAAAGAACGAACAAGACTGGTGAGTGAAAAAAAACTATGGATCACCGCGAACATCCGGGAATTTTCGCCAAATTCGTCACATCCGGTTAGGTAGGAGGTGAAAACATCGCTTCGTTGCATAGGGGAGCCATTGAATTAACTGCTTCATTACTCGTCAATCTTCGTTTATTCTACTTTGGAAATACCGAGAAGTCCCACTGTGTATGGCTGCCATAAACATATCTATCACACGGACAAGAGAATATGTTTGTTCCAGTTCCCAAAACAACAGAAAAAGTCCCGAACAACATGCTAAGTGGCTAGCTGCTATCAAGCCCATAAATGCTGACAGTTCACGCTGGAAACATCTACCAATATGTTCCGATCACTTTGTAACTGATAAAAAAAGCATATTGTGATCTCACTTTTTAAACCCTGTAGTTGTTTTTGTACAGATGATAGAAAACAGCATTAAATCAGTGGATGTACAGAATCACAGCGCCGCCCGCTGTTCCCGTCTCCTCAGGACTGTTAACGATCACGTTAATCCAGATTACTGCCATCAATGTTCCCACATAAGAATAAAAGCATAAAAAGCGGCAGAAAGGCATTTGCAGCATTATAAACATGCACAGTCATAACCAGTTACATACAGATGAGACTGCCGGTAATTTATAGCTTTATCAATGAGAGTAAACTCCTGAGAAGTACATCAAAGAAATACCACCATTTCTTAAAAATCCGGGGGAAAATTTATATTCTATAAAAAAATAAATGGCTTGAACACGGGGCTTACCTGATGAAACCAAATACATCATGAGATCGGGAAACTGATCATCAGGCTGTTATGTACAGGTAGGTTCGTCTAACCAGGCTGTAGCAGCAGAAGATGGGCATCACTTAGTCCAACAGATACTAGTTTAGCTTCGTATCTTCTTCTAGCGTCGGCAGTGAGACTTTCAGTATAACTGGACGTCATTTCTATAATATTTCAAAGACAGACTGGCGGAGAAAAAAATTTAAAAAGAGTGCAAAAGCAGTTTTTGAGGCTCATAGTCCATCAGACGCCGTTCAAATACGAAGCATGTTTTCACCGGGACCAGCTTCGCGGTCACATGAATTCCAGGTTGTGACGTAGGCTCGCGGTGATCCATAGGCTGCTATTAGGTTGCTGATTAAGTTGTTGTTTGTTAAAATTGTGTTGCATTGGCTACAAATTTTGCTTTCTGTTTCACTTGTAAGCGCATTTATTGCTTGGTGTCATATTTGTAAAGGATTCCGCTGTTGACTAATTTATTACCAATTTTAATTTCTTCAAATAATTTTTTAAATGGATGTTGTATTTTTTTATTTTGTGGTGAGTTCATTAATTCATTTTACAAAATAACAAATTCCACTAATAATGGGATATTAATTTAGCTGAATGTGTCTTGTCATCTTGTATGGCCTTCACTCAGAGCACCCACAGGTAGAAATGTAAATCGGCGCCCCTGGCAGTCACTCTCCCACTCGCAGTTGAAGCAGACAGGGAGGGGGGGGAGAGGAGAGAGGAGGGGGGCTTTTTACTTGATAGTGTGCTCTAATTGGAGCAAATGAATAAGTAGAATGATAGAACTACGTAGAATGATAAGCTGCTGTCTGATTCAACTGTTTCTGAACAGAGAGACAAAGCTGACAGACCATAAACAGGAACTTTGATTCTCACTCTGGACATTCACGTGGCCTCATCAGTGCACAACAGATCATATTATACACCCAAAACTCCAGAAAAGTGAAGTTTGATGTCATGACACCTTTAAAAAAACCCTCTTCAACCCATACTAACATCTTGCTTCTAATTATAATGTGAAACTTTAATTACAGACGTGTTCCTGTGTCAGATGATTCTGTAGTTGATGGATTCAGAAGCTTTGGCTCTGATCTGAATTTACTGGACCACAACATCTGGGTGCACATGCTAGTTTTCAAAGAGGTGAGGCTAGAAAATTAAACATAGCTCACAATGTTTCTACAGGGACAAACTTATATGACGTTATTTCCACATAGAGGCTTAGGCTGACAAATTAATTTTATGATTTTATATTTTTTTTAATGATATCCGATATTGTACAACTCTTAATTTCTGATATCCAATACCAACTGATATCTATCTATACAGACAATTGTGAGGTTGTATCTCTCATATTTTGAGAAAAACAACTATACTCTGCACCAAGAGCAAAAATCCCCAAATAGTCTTAACTCAGCCAGAGGAGTTCATTTTGGACATCTGGCTGCCACCTATCAGATACTAGCAGGTATTAGCCAACATGTGGCTAATTATAATGTTTCTGACAACTTGGTAACTTTGCCAACAACTTAAAACCAAACATATAATCAGCAGCTTCAAAGCAAGTCAGTCTGTAGCAGCAGCAGCTGCACTGTAGTCACATGACTATAAAAGGAATGCTGGAATATGAAGTTATTCCAGAATAACAGGAACTTTTCTACATGCTGGAACGCTGCTGATGGAACAAGATCTCATTAGATTTCACTGGTAAAAAAATTGGTCCGAAAAAAAAAACAAAACAACACTCATATTTTGCAATATCACATTTTAATGCCGATAACTAACAGAGAGAAGAAATTAATCACCTTTTTTTTCTGTTTATAAGACAGCTGGTACCCACATTTATGTTGGTGCAGACAAATGCAAATTATTTCATACAAATTCAGTTAAATTTTAATTGTACAGCACCAATTAAATAAAGATACAGTTAAATTTACTGTAATCCAATTCTAATCCAAATACATCAAAGTATTTACCCTCTAATCAATTGTACTGTATATGTCTTTCTTTCAACATTACTAATTAATCATTTGGAATTAAACTGCTTAAGGTAAATAGCAAGAAACTGGGCAGTGTAATGAGATTAAAATCTGGTCACAGCATCTTTTACTTTCCATTTTGTTGACAATAAATAAAGAATAAAAAAGCCGGACAGGTCTTTGCTTTTATTTGTGTGATTGTTTGACAGTTAAGCTGACAAAAGTTTACCGGTGGATCTCAAATTCCTCCACAGAGGAGACCTAAAACATTTTTGGAAGGACATGAATATATAACTTCTGCAGTGTTTATCAGGAAAGCTTGAAAATGCTGTTCTAAATACATTAAATTTTCTACAGGTTTAAGAAAATATATAAATGTAAAGTCATCAACATTTGTACTTTGGTTATTTATGCAGTTTTGCCCTGTTTGTTTTGTTGTTGTGTGTGTGTATGCGTGTGTGTGTGTTTGTTTATTAACGTTGCTGGAGATTACATTTTTATCCGAAGGGATTTGGACTGCAGCTGCTTGTGGTTCACACCACAAATATTTCCAGAGATAAAATGAAAGTTTCGTTAGAGAGCTCAAGATCTGAAATCGCTGTTCTGCTCCTACTCCTTTCAAGGCCTCAGAAGAATAAAATTCTGCTGCTGTACTGTATGTGTTACATACATTATTCATCATCCTCAGACACAACTGCTGCACCATGACTGTTAGTTCCCTTTGATGCAATAAAAAAAGACACCCTGTCAGAGATTTCTGAATGCATACTGAGCCATTGTTTAAGTTGAGCTAGAAAATATAAATAGAAAGGTTTGCCCATCTATGGTGGGGGCTGGACTGATGCGAAGGATTGTGGGAGGAAGGTGAAGAGGAGAGAGGGTGGAAGGAGCCCGAGGCTGTGCGAGAGAAGCAAACAGCAATCAAACCCATGGCCAGCAGTGAGTGCATCGACTCCAACATCACGTGCATGACCTTCTCCTTCATCTGTTCCTCCTGCACCATGAATATCAGGTAACAATGACATGCATGGCCTGCAGCCCTGCTTTGTTGTCAGCACAATTTACTTTATTCTTAGAGTCACAAAACCAGGATTTTAAATAGATATGTGATGGACAGGATGCATTTTTCAGGTTAGGGTTATATAGGGTTTAAGTTACTGTAAAGGTTAGACATTCACCTGCCCATGACATGTCCCCACAAAGATAAGATTGTAAGGATGGTTGGGGACTTGCCTGTCTGTGGCTTCTGGCTAACAGCTCAGACTGATAGCATGTGTAGGGCTCACCTCCTGCTCCCCGCTCAGTCCCACACCATATGGAGAAAGGTCAAATCCAGTAAGACACATGCACAGGGACACACACCCAAACACACACGGACACAGTGGATGGCTGAGAAGCTCTTCTAGTTGAATCATCACTGCAAACAATGAGATAGCGACAGACTGTGACACTTAGAAAACCTCATCAGATTAGAGGTCGACTTCAACTGCAGACTGGAAATCCAAATTTTGCAAAGTGACATTTTTCCACCAGACACGAGTTTGGAAGTGTTTATTCTGACATGGAAACGCTTTATAATGAGTCAAAGACAGTCAAATTTCACCTCTGACATTGTATTCAATTAAAATACAATCACTTTGTTTAATTATTAACCCTCCAACAAATCCCGATATGATTTGGATTATTGAACCTACTGTACCTGATTAAAAGGTTGCTGTAATTCAGTACTCACAATCAAAGTCATCATCAGAGTTGCAACAATCTGATCAGACTTCATTATCAATAAACACTATGAAATTCAAATCTTAGATCTTAATTTTACATTCAGGATCTCTTCTTTCTTCAGTCAGAAACAACCTAAGCAGTCATTTCAGAGAATATCCGGAGACTGAAACTAGTCTTGTTTGTCTTTGTCACTTACTAAAAATAACACAATGGCAACAAATGAAAGCTATTTGAACATGATTATCTGGCTGAGAGGGCTGCACTACGTGATGATGAGACTTTTCATTTTTTATCTTTCTAAAGACACCCAGCTTACTTGACAAACCAACAGCCTCTGTATACGTCCCCCAGCAGGACAGTTTACTGTGACAGTTTAGGATTTGTAAATCTGCCTCAACCCCCCAAAACATACAATCTTATTCTTTTTATAGTTTGCACAAAGACTGTGTGACACAAAAGCTTATTCATCACAAACTCCTTTTCCTGTAAAAACCAGCTGCCGATCAGTGAAGATATTACAGAGGGACCCTGAACTGTTGGCATGTAAGGACTGATGAAGCCCACTTATGCTCTGCAAGGAATCCTAATTTGTCTAAAATGTGAGCCCTGTATCCAAAGACTTGTGTGGATGCTAACGCGTATAAGACCCTCAATGCAGATATCACGCAGCTGGTATGGCAAAAAATAACAAATCAGTTTAATTTATTTGCCCCCCAGTGCCCTGTATTAAGGGTCCGGTGCCTTCTGTAGCTTATGGTTTGCATGGCTTGATTAGAATGGCTACAATGGTGTGTTTTAGAACTGAATGCAATGATAACTAAATATTCTCAGACCCCTGTGCTGCAGAATATGCTTCGTTCATAGCAAAGGCTACTGAAAATGTAAAGAGCTGCACCAGAACTGCATTAATGTTAAATTATCAAGGCTATCCAAGCCTTGCTGTGTTATTTAAGGTGGGAGAAAATGTCTAAATTGCACAGCTCTGTCACGCACTGCAGTAAAAGTACGCTACAGTTCCCAAAGCTTAATCTGAGGTCAGTCATTAATGGACTGCTGCTACACGGTACATGCAAACTGCCACGTAAAGGATAAAAATGTGGGAAATGGGTCATGCAGTTGCAGATCATATATATTCATCTCTGTCTTTCATGAATATTTTCATTGCTGTGCTGATCAATTTTTGTATTTCAATACTGATTGTCTTATGTACATGATAACGTACGGGTCAGGGATAGCATCGGGTGAATAGAAAGTGTGGGGTCACTGCTTTGTATGAGCACACTGCACTGTATTAGAGAAATGTTAATGTCTATATGAACTCTTATTAGTTCACCTGTGAAACCGGCTACGTTTGATCAGTGAGTCGATTTATTTCATGCAACCGGCGATTCACACAGAGAGGAATGTAAAAAAAAAGAAGAAATTCTCTCCTCTCCCTATGTGCCCTTTTTTTTCCCTTTACATGTGAGTGTTTGATTTAATATTTTATCTGAAATAGCTGCCAGTGACGTGCAGACCGCGCCTCTGTGTGTGTCCTGGGCCTGCTGAGGTCCATTAATAATGAATGCAGAGAGCACAGGGCTCTGGATGGAAGCGCTAAGAGCTTTTGACAGACAAAGGATGATCGAGGACGAAGCTCAACAAACAGGCTGAAGTGGATTCAACGGCCAATGCTCTGCCTGTGTTTACATTTGGACCGTTGTGTGACTATTACTGACAATGGCATCAGGGCAATGGTGAAATGAAGCCATTTACACAATTCTGTAAAGTGACACTTATCACAAGGATATTCCTCACGTGTGGTTATTGCCTCATAAATGACTGTTTGATCAACATGACTCCACATGGACCGGGAAAAGAAACAGCCAGTAAAATATACACCATGAAAACTGAGTCCACTTTCAGTAACAGGAAGTCATTCTTTTAGATTTGAAAATCTGAAGCTGTACCTCTGTCGCACCAAAACATAATTAGCTCATCAAAGTATAAGTAGTTTATAAACAATTAGCAAATTGAAGCAGATCCAATGGTCCATTTCAACACCTTCTAAGGTCTTCTTCTTACTCACTACAAAAGGAAACTAATATGAGGAATCAGTTTCAGCTCCCACTGCTGCAGAAAGCCTCTCTGTAGCTTTCCCATCTCATCTCCTCCCTTCTAAAGCTTTCAATTTGTTGGCGTCTTTCTTTATTTGTGCATGTGTATTAGAATTTGTTTATTTTCTCTCCACTTTTGTGCAGCTTTTTGCTTCAAATTATGGTTTTCTCTGTGCTTTCCCCTACAAATAGGTCCTAATTAAAGTGCTTTGGCTTCTATAAACTGCTCTTTGAAGCTGCACCTCTTGATGGATCTCGCTCTCTCCACACAGCAGGCTCTGATGGCTAATTAGCCACTCAAAAGAAAAGGCAAAAAGAGGCTCTTTATTCAGTTAATTTGCTGATGTGGCTGTGTACACAGAGAAAGTGTGTGTTTGTAAGGGTGAGAAGAGCATAATGACTTTTAACTGATGTGTGTGAATATGAGATGCCTCATGCTTGGAAATGTGTACAAGGCTGAATGGGAGCCACAAGCAGTGAGCAGCCGCATTAATATCTGAGCAAGTTTCAGTGCTGCGGTGTAGATTTGTGTTGGGAGAAGCTGCCTGTGCAGATCACAGAGCCGACTGCAGTGGAGTTGCATTGATTTACAGCTCCAGATCCTGTTATATGATAAAAACAGATTCAACATTAACATTAACAGTTTCCATTTAACAGGTGTATCTTTTATATAAAATATTGTTTCCTGAAATAATGCAAGATGCACCAAGTTATTAACCAGATTTCCATTCAGTAGCACAACACATCTTTTCTGAAAGCTGAGAAAAAGAAAAGTGAATCAGGCATTTTCATTGACCAGTTTAAAAATTAACTAGATGGTTTAGTGTTGGAGGAAGGTGGTGATACAGATTAGAATGCTAATTGGTTGTCATGGGCTTTATGCACAACTCCACTACTTCCTGAACTTAAGCCAGCTCCTTTGCCTCCTGTCTTTCATTACTGGACAAACTTATTAATCCAGGTGTGTCTGGCCATTGTCCTTATGGTTACTGAGGTCAGGCACACCTGGATTAATCAAGCCGTCCAATAGTGAAAGACAGGAGACAAAGGAACTGGCTGGAGTTGTGCATAAAGCCCATTCAACCATAGACTGTGCAGTTACTGGACCTCCTACGTACTCGTAGGTTTCTGAAGAGCTGAACTGAAACTAACGGGGGGTTAACTTGTTTCTCCCGGAAAATAAAAAAGGGAAGAAGGTGGAGCAGAGGAGGTGGGGGGGTGAGCAGTGCTTAATTTCTAAAGCCAGAGGTCCCGTAACGCAAAGGGGGGGTGGTTCCAGCGACTCAAACGATGGAGTCGAAGTGACAGAGCACACCCACATGAGAAAACGCTAGAATGGACATGAAACAAACATTTCTTTATTCTTTTATTTGGGTAATATTTTTATATATATCTAAATAGTGACACAGGTAGCGGACTAAAGGTAGCGGACCAGTAAAACAGGTCAGTAAAACATCAGAGGTGCCGAACGCGTTACAGCTAGATCTGGCTCAAATGAAGTCCTGGCTGTGGACATGGGAGTGAATGATTGACACTACGTGAGCTTCCTGTAGATAAGAGCTATCCAAGCTAACCCAAAGCTAACGGGAGCTAATAGAGATAGACAGGATAAAGCTAAGGTACACTGTTAGCCGGCTAAGCCAACACTAGCCATCAGCTGTTGCCTGTCAATCAAAAAGATGCACCCTATGTAATGCGTAATTTCAAGATTAATATCTAAACAGATGAGTTATATATGTATAAAAAAACATTCAACACCTTCACAGTTGTCATGAAGGTAAACTTGACCTATCGAGCCTAAAATGATTTTTAAAGAGAATAAATTTACTTTTTGGGGTTTGGATATAATTATTAGGAGAGCGAGAAAAATCTTTTGGTCTTTTTCTCAGACCATTTTTTATACAATTAAAACCCCCCCTCCCCCCCCCCCCGGAGGGATTCTAAAAAAAAAGGGGGGGGGGACTACTTTTTTTATTACAGCCAAAAAACAAAAAGGGAGGAGGGTAAAACAAAACTTTTTTAAAAAAAATTCCTTTAAATCCAGGCTGTAAACATGTTTATTTCTGCTGTGAAGTTGGCTTTTTAAACTTGGGAGTCTATGTGAATTAGGGAACCAGTCCCTAATGGATGAGGAGTGAACTGCAATTTTTTGCACTTGTGCATCACCTTCACTTTTCTCCACCAGAGTTTGTCGCTCGATTTCAACAAGAACAATAACCGGAAACAAATGTCAAAGAGAAAGGAAGCAATAACTGTGATGGACATCCACAGAAGGAAATTAGATAAAGCTTTTCTCCAGGAATTACTTTAATCTTTGGGAATGTCTGGGAAGATGCCTGTCATGTTAGTTTATTGTTTCCTGGCTCAGATCAGAAGCAGCAGTTGAATTATGTCATTTTAAACAGGATGTTTTGCAGAAAAATCACATTTCCTTTGAGCTTGACAGCATTTATTTGGATATCTGACATTACTATTAACTCAAAAACTGTAAAAACACGGGTCTGGCATTTTGTTTTCATCCCCGATAGATCAGAAAATATGACCATCAGTAAGTTGTTTATATTTGCAGAGTAAAGTTACATCTCTGTACAAAGTTTTAGAATAGCTTGCTGGATCTTGTCAAACTTCAAGTTCAGATGATGCAGCATTTACTGTACCTCAGAAATGGAAAGTTTATTTTTCCTTTGAATAACAACATCTGTTATCAGTGTTGGTCATTTTAACATTTTTTTCTTGATTTTCTCTAAAAACTTCCACAAAACACAGAAGATTGAACAATGAAGTCCAGAGGTTACGACTTAATATATTATGAATCAAGTCTGACCTCACAGACTAACTAGTTTATCTTTCCTTCCTATGAAGATCAAGTCTTCTTACCAACAGGTTAAACCCACCTCAACAAAGCAAATAAGCTTTTTTTTAGAGTCAGTGGAAGTTTAAACTAAATTTTAAGTCTTTTTTCTCTTATTTTTTTAATTTATGATGAATAAGATCAACAACAAAGACCTAAAACCACATTGGACGCCATAATTTTTACTTTATCAGGTCAGGTTTGTGCAATTTGGCCAATGCAAACCATAAAAACTTTTTCATGAATGTGACATCACTAGAAGGTCTCTAAGACATGAGTGCTAAAGCTGAGGTTTCTTTCTTTCTTTTTAACGTGCAGTTCAATCTGTAGTTTCCTACAACCAACATTCTTGTCATTATTTACTGTACCATGCAGTCACATGTCCCTGCATGTGCACATCTTAGTGTCTGAAACTGTCATTTGCTGTGAGGAACAGCCTCCAGATTTCTGGGCTACACTGGTTTGATCCCACTCAACCACAAGAGCATTACCGAGGTCCAGCAGCGATGTTGGAAGATAAGACCTGGCTCACAGCCTGTGTTAGAGTTTATCCCGCAGGTGTTGGATTGTGTTGAGGTCAGGGAAGAACAGCAGGGTCTAAAATATCAGCTTGTGTTGTGGATTATAGAATTTTACAACATCCTGGACCAAAATCCTAGAAGACAGTCCCAGACCAAGAGAGGGAGGGTCAAATGCATTTCACCATGTTGTGCAGCACAGTAGCATGAATAATACAGCCATAAACCTCTGCAGGCTTATGGAGAGCTGCCATGTTGGAATCACCATTCCATGCTTCATGTCTAGTCTGTACTGGTCCCAGTGCAAGCTGCTATATCATTCTGCTGGGCCGTGACCATCTCATCCTGCTTCTGCAATGCAAACATCCCTAATACCGCTTATAAAACTGCAGTCCTTTCATGAATTTAACTGCCTCCAACAGTGTTTTCATTACTGAAAACCAAGGCTACTATTTAATTTCCATCTGAGAGAAAAAAAAAAAAAAAAAATCCTTGAATTCGGTCTGTAACAACTCCTGAGCTGTAACAGCCCTGGACTCTATTGACATGACACCTGACTATTAATATAGTAAACAGCCAGTGCTGGGTGATGTTGGGTTTAAAGGTAACAAATAGATCAACTCTGCCATTAAAATAGAACCAGTGACTACACTTCTCTGTGTAAAAAGCTGTTAGAGCACTTCTGAGCTCCCAAATATATACCACCTCTCTGCAGCGTTGTGTGCACTGCAGTTATAACATCAAACAGAATGAGATCGCAGATGCAAGCTGCTAAAATGAGTTTCCTTAGAGGACTGGGCTCAAGTTAAAGATGAGGTCAGGAGCGCAAGCATCAATATGAAGTTGCTTGTCCTCTATGATGAATGAAGTCAGCAGATGGTTCAGGCCTCCTTGTTGCTTCTGTTTGGTGTTTTTTGGGCTTCATCTCTACTGGGAGAAGACCTGGGCCAA
This sequence comes from Atherinomorus stipes, assembly GCA_023101725.1. NCBI lineage: Eukaryota > Metazoa > Chordata > Actinopteri > Atheriniformes > Atherinidae > Atherinomorus > Atherinomorus stipes. The sequence continues at coordinate 296,436 of JALJCO010001162.1, forward strand.
CCTCAGACTGACTGGAGGGATGCTATTATCCCTTGTGGCCTGGAAACGCCCTGAATTCCCCTGGAGGAGTTGAAGAATGTTGCCAGGGAGACGGTTGTCTGGGATTCCCTCTTTGACCTGTTGCCTTGGTGAGCTAACCTCAGATAAGTGGAAGAAAATGGCTGGATGGACTGACTCTACCTCGCCACATTACCTGTTTGGTGGTCTATATGAAGCTCCACAAGAATGATGATGCAATATTATTTTTATGCTGCTTTAGGAAAAATAATTTAATGCATTTAAATGAACGAGTTTTAGAAATTTCATTAAAAATCTGCTAGAAATTTGGGAACTCTAAAGTCATGGTAGAGCTGGCAGAATCACGGGTTGTGTGGGGGTGCAGGTATACCTATAGGGGTTTCTTGCTGACCAACATTTATTACCACCCAGTAATATGTATTTTAATTTGACCACTCCAATGCTACAAATTCCATGACATGAAATGAAAAGAATGACTGAAAAATACTTTAGTAATTCCAGAAGGGAAATTCATACCGACCATCCTCTGTGACACCTTCAAGCTGAAAAACCTGCACATGTGCACTGATGTGTGCAGGACAGATGCAGGAGATATAGAATCAAGCAAAAAGTTAACAAAAAGATAGATTTTTTAAGAGGTTTTATTTTTGTTTTTATAACAAAAACAGAGAAACTACAGCTTAAAGAGACTAGAGGCAGGAATTACGAAAGAATAAACATGCATGTCCAGTTTTTTAATACTAATGGGTGATGAAGTGTTAAAAACCAAAATGAACGAGCCCACCCATGTCCCTCTCCGTTGCCTTGAACAGGCTGTGTGTTGCATAAAGTGCTGCAATTCTGTGGCCGAATTTCCCACGCTGCCCTGCGGATGTGACGCTGCATCCGCATCCCCGACAGTTTTGATACAGGAAGAAGATGTTCGCGGTAAATTCAAACACTAAGTGAGAGTTATGGATTGTTCTGCCGTCAGCAAACGATCCAGATCAACTGAAAGTCACTAAAAAGTGTAACTACGAAGAAAAAGGTGAGTAAACAACATTATAGCTTCAGATTGTGCACGCTCCCGTGACGGTTTGGCTCGTGGCTGCAGTTACCTGATGTGCCAGTCTCGGCAGTCGGAAGTTTCATTTCCTAATCTTGCCTCAAGTCCCTTTATGTGTCTTGGACATTTTTCAATGGTAGCAAAGAGGATTTATTTATTCCTTTGTGTTTTAATGAAGCTTTGTAAGCATCTATCACCTCAGACTTTCCTCATAAAGGCGGAGACACACCGGACAGACTGCTGACTGTCGCGGCCGTCGCCAGGAAATGGAGTCGGGCTGATCAATCGGCTTCAGTCTCGCCAACACGGTGAGAAAAGTGCACAAGAACACATCGAGCCGACTCCAGATCTGGGTGTACCTTCTGCGCATGGGCAAAGTGTAATGTCGCCACAACGGCAGGTGGGGCTGATCTATATGTGGCCCCAAAAAACCAGAAGTGACGGACCATTTCTCAAGACGAAAACACATAAAAGCTGCAGCTGTTGTTGTTAGCAGAGAGCGAGGACTGCTAGCTAAGGTCCCAACACGATGCCAAACGACATGTGAGAGTTTTGCATTATGTCCGCTCTTCATCTGGTTTGTTTACTTTCATTTCGGGTCTTCTCGTTTGCTGATGCGCCTCTTCCAATCTGATTGGTCAGCCCATTGCTGACTGACCGACTGACCGACGCCGATTACACGTTCAATCGGCTGAAAAGAACACTGACGGTGTTGGAGACGGCTGCAGACGCCCGACGGCACAGAACACACCAAATTGACTCACGACCTTGACTTCAGAAGACTCCATGACAACACCAGACGGCCGAAAATCGGCCCGGTGTGTCTCTGGCTTAAGACAGACGTGTCACTGAATGTGCTGATCCAAAGCTGAAGTTTTTTTTATTAGTGTGTAATAAAGTGGTTTTCTACCGTCTTTGGTTAAAGCTGGAATAACTAAATGAAGACGAGGTCTGAGGTTGCAGTTCTGTCTTGTAAAACTAAAAAAATATTCAAAACCTTAATACAGCATCAAACACTGATTCTGTGAAGCGATAGCTGTACGCCTCATCTCACCATAGCTCTTGCTCATGAACTCTCATGTGCCAAGTTCTTACTTTTCCTGCACAGGAAAAAAAATGCAGGAGTTTTTCTTCTGTTAAAGGAAAATATCTGAAAGAGACATGATCCAAGACCAAATTGGGTTTTGGTTTGGTTTGCAGCTGCTGCTTTCTTAAGTAATTTCCCTGAGGTTGTAATACGCCTTTAATAATTCAGATAGATCAAGACTTAACAATTTATTCAGACCCTACAACTGCTCATCTGCAAAGAAAAAAACATTTTAGCTGTGCTGCTTTGAAGAGAAATTATTTTTCCGTTAGATCAATATAGAATATGAAGCCTCTCGGTTTTACTTCGGGTCTCTCCAGCTGTGATGGACCTACAAGCCTCGTGTCACTCGTTATGTACACAACTTGTACTGATGTAGCTGTAAGAACAATTCTTTCTCCAGGAGCATAAGGCTGACACTGCACAGCTGTCAGTCATCTCTCAGCTTTACACACACGAGTACAAATAAAAACCCCAAAACACGACACAATCAGTTACATCTGAGCACCGTCGAAAACTAACGATAAGTCCAAAACATGTTCCTCCAGCCGAGCACACTGTCTAAAACACAAAACTTGCAGCCGTGACAAAGAAGAAGACTGATTATGGTGGCAGCGACAAAGCCGGCATGCTTGTGTGAACACCTGTGTGTGTTCCCAGTGTGTTCAGCTATCCTCACACACTGCTTTGATTGAAAAAGCAGCACGATAAATGGAGAGTCCTGCAGGGTCATATTTGAAAAGCAGGAGGAGGCTTCAATAAAAAGAGGTTAATGGAGACGAGATCTGATGGAAGAATGAGGCGACATCCTCGCAACTGCTAAGACTTTTTTTTTTTTTTTTAAATCTATTTGCAAGGATGGTCTGGACAAAGCCATCACGTCTCAGTGTGGGGCTGCAACAGATGTACACTGACTTTGTGTTTATTATCTTCTCAATTTAGACATCCACTGAGCTTTAAAATTTCTCCTGGAAGTGACTGGGATGAAATGCCTGCAAATAGCTTTGGGCAACAGTCTGATATAAATCCAGGCTGTAATACCAAGTGGAACAGTTCACACCAAATAGCTGTTTCCTTTTACTATAGTCCACTTAATTTAAACATGAGTTTTGCGGACAGAATTTATATTTCCTCAGTTTCGGGTTGAAACATTTAACATCTAAGAGACTACTTCTGTAAAATAAAAATGTTTAATTTCTCATTATTGAAAACAGACAATGAGAGTACCTCAGTTTGCACTGGGATTAAAAATCAATTCATTTCATTCCAGACGTTAAACCCTTATCTAAGAGTAAAATAAGTAAATGTGTTAAGCAGATAAAAACTGATTTTAAAGTGTTAACATGTAATAATAGAAAAAAAGCAAAATCAGTCAGAATTAGTGTTTTATTCAGAATATGAAAACTGATGCATTTAATTGCTGCAAACCGAGAAATGTTTTGTTTTAGCTGTTGCTGTATGCAGATTCATGTTTTTCCTCTCAGAAATGACGAAACTACAGTAAATGACACTCTCACTGACCAAGAGGCAGCATGCTGCAGTAAACTACATTATCTGAAAGCAGCTGTTTTCCACAGGCTCACAACAAAAGTGACTTCTTCATAGTGACTTAAATCAGGTGAATCGGTGCTTTTAATCTGAGTTTAGGACATCTAAGTGGAGAAAGACCAGAAAGCTAAATTAAAAAGCTGTAAGCTTCAAACAAGGAGAGACAAAGGAAGATAATTAGCCAGTGTGAGTGTGAGTACAGGAGCGAGCGAGTGCATGAAGACAGAAAGCTTTGAGCTTTTATTGCTCACGCACACACAAACACGGAGCTTCACCTCCGACCTCCAGCCTCAACCAATGAAATTTTAATCAACAGTCTCTGATGGAGGAGAGCACTCAGACTCTCCTGCTGTGTAACTGCCTTCTCTCCCCCTCTTTCCATCTTCTCTCTTTTCTCTCCATCTTTTCATGCCTTTGAGCAGCCAACCCTCCTCTTCCTCCTCCTCCCTCTCACCTCTGCAGCCCCCCTTCCCTTGTGTTTCTCTTCATCACACACATGCCACTTCTTTTTTTGCTCACTCACGTAACAAAGGTCCTCCTATCTCCCTCCTCTCTTTACCTTCCTCATCTTTGCGAGTCCCTCTCTCGTTCACTCTCTCTCCTGCCTCATTGTAGCAGAAGCATCTCATTATTTAAAGTGCGGTGAATTATGGCCACCTTTTGCTTTCTAATATATCAAAACTAGCAGTCAAATAAAAGTGATAATCCTTCGATCAGGCACTGATTGACAGAAACTGTTTCAGCTTTGCATGCATCTGATTAAAAACACACACGTGCACTGGAAAACAGATAAAATCATCTACGGGGAGTGTTTACATAACTTAGATTGAAGTGATAAAACCCAGGCTCATGAAGCATTAAACAAAAACTTCAACTCAGAGACTGCAAGTGACTGCAACCTTAACTTTTGTTTATAGAAACTTGTGAGAAGAAACTGGGGGGGTTGGACCTCAGGGTCCCACACAACCAAGCTTAAAGGGATATTCTACAACTTTTGGCCATAGAGGCACTAAACCCGTACTTCCCACCGGTCACACAACCATCGCAAAATTAAACAGCCTCTATCTGTGTTTTGGCATTGTGTTTGCAGACCACTTTGATCAGCTGACAGTGAAGTCATCGAGCCATAAAACAAAGTTCTCCAGGTCACATGATCCAATGAGACGGATCTGCTGCAAAGTTACAGCAGCCCCTTCAGAGCAACATGTATCAAGTGCTGTTTATTCACCCCAGAAATAATTTATTATTCCTAACATTAGGCTAATGTTCGGGTCAAAAGTTACCTTTAACCCTCCTATCGTCCTCACATTTAACAACAAATTTGGTCCTCGGGCTCAATTTAACCCCAGGGATATTCACCTCCAGAAAAGTTTTTTACAGAATATTATTGACCAAGTTTTTGGTACAGGCACTTTATTTATTTGTTGAATTCATAAATAAACCCTTGAAAATCAGTGAATTGAACTGTCCTCTAGCGCCATCATCAGGCCAAACCTTTAAATTAGAATTTATTTATCTAGAATTTTTCATACAAATCTTCTCCAATTTACTACTCAACATTAATGACCACAAGTCTGGTTTTGGTGATGATGGATATGAACTTTACTGTAGTGCCACCATCAGACAAACTTTTAGGTTTAGAGCACATTTATGAATTCATGACTCTCACAGAATGAACCATGTTGATTAATGTTGGTGATTCGCCCTTTCCTGTCATAAACATATCCATTTACTTATTTTTATGTATTATTTTGTAATATATTTGTGGCTAGTTACTGTAAGATATCACTCACCCCTCCTCTTTTGTTATCCGGGCTTGGGACCGGCGGTGGCAGGTAGGGCTGGGCGATATATCGATATGAAAAATATATTGATATATTTTCAAATGAGATATGGAATTGGATCTATATCGCCCATATCGAGATATGGTGTTCAATGTGTGTTTTTTTTGTCTTTGTATATAAATGCTGACATTACTAGGGTTTGTTACATTTAATTCTGTGTAATGTTCCTTACTTGCATCTGCGAGTATTATTACATACAGTATTTTACAGTATTTCTGTTTACATTTTATCATTCTTTGAACAACTGAGCATTATTTCATCCGGTCTGTTTAAATTAAACTACTTGTAATGTCATATTTGGCTCTGACTGGAACAAAATATTTGCTCTCACCTTGCAATAAAAATATTGAGATATATATCGTATATCGATATTCAGCCTAAATATATCGAGATATGACTTTTGGTCCATATCGCCCAGCCCTAGTGGCAGGGTTGTGTAAGGTTTTTTTTTTTTTTATATGAGCTTTTTTTGTTGTTTTTTTGTGTGAAAATGGATAATGAGAACATGTCAGATAGCAGTCAGAACATGGAACAGTTCTTGATGCCCAAAGTAAACTTTTAGTCCTTAGAGACAAACAACATGAAAACAACATGAAAATCCTCCCATTTGAGAAACAGTCTGAACAAGTCGGATTGTAGTAAAAACATGGAACCGTTCTTTATGTCGACAGTGAATCCACCAATGTCCTACCAATGTCCTTGAGGGAATACTCCCACCCCTCACAGTGTGGGAAAAAATCAGTTCTACTTTGACAGGTGTGAGTTCAGAAGGTCACACAGACACACACACCCTCATGGCCATGGTACGGGAAGTATCAAAGTTCTCTGGGAACAGAACAAAATGTATCAACTCAAATGTATCAACTGCACCTGCAGGTGTGGTCAAGTTTAGGTCACACTCCCTGACAGACAAGTTTTAACAGCTAAAACAAAAACAGCTTGGGGTCAAATTGACCCCAGAGGACGACCTTTGCGTGCAATATGTGTTCAGCAAATTGAAAAAATATCAGCATAAAAATTTTATGCTTTATCAGTTCTCCCCATCAAATTAGGAAAAGTCATGAAATGTGAAGCAAAAAAAAAAAAAGTTGACAACTATTTTTTGAATGATAAACATTGAATGGGGTCAAATTGACCCCTCGGACGATAAGAGGGTTAATGTTGATATAATTTTAATTTGACTAAACTTAATATACTTTACTGTCTATTAGGGAAAGTTGCCTAAAAGCTGTTTTAACTTACACTGGCATTTCATATCTGTATCCCAGAACAAATGTCATTTTAAAAAAGTTTTTAACCCAAAATATAATTTTATTAAGTGTGAACCCTCTATAAAAAGTACTCTCTCTGCTAGCCTGGAGCAGCGATTATCATCAAGAACATGCCAAGCTAGCGAGTTATCAATACAGATGACTAAATATTTATAAGTAGAAACTGGATTTAAAAAACACTCTGTCAGTAACCACTGGACTATGATCACTTGAAGAGCTTGGATCTAATATCATCCTCTCTGACTTCTAGGAAAATACTTTTTATTTATTTATTCATTTTGGTAAGTCAAATTTTTTTCAGGATTGGGGCTTTAAGCAATCTAACATCACCATGGTTTTAACAGCAAGAACGTTACCCATCATTTAATCAGCTTTACTCCCAGGTTACACCAAACATCTGTGGTAAAAACTAAATCTGTTTTGGGTCAATCCACTAAACATTTCCAGCAGATGTACAGGTGGCTTTGTCTTGGGGGTTATTTTTCCAGCAGAACCATGAAAATATTAAACAGATGTTATGGAAACATCCTGCTGCATCTGCATGTCACTGCGTATGTGAGCCACTGGAAAGACTTGTGTTTTTATGCTATACAGTTAAAATCATACCAATAAATTACAACAAAACTGGCAGGACAAAGAGGAAAAGTCACAATAACTGAGCCATCTGTTACTTCAGCACCACGGACAGCACCGTGGATTTATCAATACACAGCAGAGTATTTCAGGGTCATTCGGGGTGTAGATTTAATATGCACGAACCTCGGTTGGATAGAGGTCACTGTGTCAGACTGACTAGACAAACACATTCGGCTAAACAACCCCTCTACCCCTGCAGTCTCTTTGCCATGAGGGAGTGGAAAGGGGGCACGGCAGGGGGATGCATTTTTGTCATTTTGCTAACAAGAGGAATGACATCCCCCCCTTATCTGCACTCGCAGTGACTTTCATGAGCATGCTGGGTGTCCGTGAATATGGCTGCAGGAGGATCCAGGGTTAGACGCGGGCATGAGCTGATGGATTGGCTTTTTTCCTCATTCTTTAGTATCAACTGGGACATTTTCCTCTGGAAAAAAACACTACAAATACATTTAATCCCTTTCAATGTGGTTTGTTTTTGATGAGTTTTGATTCAAATAAGGTTCAACTTCTTAAATTTGGCTTTACTTTCTGAAGCAGTATTAGGTTGTAATCTGTAATTATGGATCCATCTTATCATATCATTAATGTCTGCTGTCTCGCTGAGATTTGTTAAGATGCTGACATACATTTTGGGTATATTTGATCGGTGTTTCCTAGGTGACTGATTTAACTGTGTATTCAATTTTAGGTTGGGATATCCATTTACCCTCCTCTTCTTTGATAATAACTATATCAAAAGCTCCATCTTCAGCTGTCCTTATTATGTATGTACTGTCTGACACAATGATAACCAAGGCCATGCCTCAGGACAATAAAACCTATTGCCCTTATCATTTATTAAGCTTTTCTTCATCATCAAGCTGGGATAGTGTTGGAAATAGAGCTGGTGGACATTAAACAGACTGGCAATATCTATGACACTGCAATAAATACATTTTAATATTATATTACTAACATGTGATATTATCGTGACTCATCCAGTGGCAGTAAACTCATGAGCGACAATCCAGTATAATAGGAAGCACCAGAAAGGTGACTTCTGCATCCTTAATGCAACACAGAGGAGAAAAAGCACTTAATAGCCACTGGGGTGTTTTTTGCTAGCATCTACGACGCGTACACGACACGTGCATGTCATGTAAAATCACGTCAGAGTGGCAGATTATAAGGCAATGCTTTATCTGCATCTAAAGTAAATGATCTAAGCAGTGTGGCAGTTTATGGATCTTGGTTAACTTGGTCACTCATTTTTTTTGTCCATCATCTTGACAGATTTGCTCTGACAGAGAGAGAAAGTTACAACTAGTCTGCAGAGATAGCTTTCAGGTATCTCAGAAGTGTGAGGTCTTTAAAGCTAAGATATCATGGCATCGGATTTGACAGTTGTTTTTTTCCCCTTACCTTTTTACTTATTAAACAGCATCAAAGATGCAAAGGAACAGATTCAGTGCAGCGAATTCTGTTTAAAGGGACATTGTGTAACAATTGTATATCGCGAGCAGCTCCCTCGTTCTTTTTATGCTGCATTCACGTGAAACGGACGAGAGCCGCTGCATTTAAAGGCATAAACAAGCCTCTATGTGAAGACATGGTCTGTCAGTTACAGTGACTTCAGTCCACATCTGATATGTTGTCATGGCGATGTCGTATTGTTTTCCCTGACCCACGTTTTACCGTCTTTCTCTCGGCTTCTGTGATTAAAATGACATCTGTTTTTTTACCAACAGCCTTCTGTCCGACTGCACATGAACTCAGCATCAGTGGTTCCTCCTCACTGCACCCGCGGTGACTTTTCAAAGGCATTACCTCGAACTGAGCTGAAAACTCCGGTGTCTCCGGTGAGTTTCTGTGGTTTCCTGCTGTCACGCTTCTCCTGAACGTAAAAACATGGCGACACGACGTGGTAGCCACCACTGAGCCGACCCGTTCCATGTATAAATGAATGATACGAACGGCAAATTCAGAGCTTAGAGGAGCACTTCAGTTTGCTGATTCATGGAAAAACACTTTTGAAGGAAATAATCAGTTTTTGTGAATAGAGAACAGGAGAACTTACACAATATCCCTTTAAAGCAACAAATGAGAAAAGAGGCAGACATGATTAGAGCAGATGAGGATGAATCTCTGACCTGCATCACAGCAGGCTGGTGGTCTATAATTCTCATGGTATGGACAGAATTTAAGAACCAATGAAAACAGCTGTTTTCAAATATGCTCCAGATGAGTGATAGTGATTAATTTGTGTATTGATTACAGAGCAATGTGGATCTTGTGTGTTAGTTCAGATGTGTGTGAGGCTGAAACAGCTCTCAGACAGACAGAAGGGGACTGAAGGTGCTGCAGGAACATACGCTGTGTGAATTATGGGCTCCTTAAAATGATATGGTGTCCCGTCTCAGCTGAACAGAGCTCAAAGACTGAAAAACGGTCTTCGCACAAACCGGCACATGCTGGACGCTTTGCAGAAAGTGAAGTCATCCTTTCTGTCACACCAATTAATATGTTTGACTTTAGACAGAAAGTCTGTGTGGATCTCCGTCACTACAAACCATCACCAGTACAAACCCATCCACCCTCTTTCAATAAATACACACACACACTCTATTTTTACTGTCCATGTTAATTAAATACAAGGGCATAAAATTAATTAACAGCTTAATCACACACACACACACACACACACACATACAGAGCTCTAACACTCCAGGTACAGCCTTTTAATTTCAGGAATAATTTAATACTGCTTAACCAGGCTTATGGCCTTTTTTCTGTCTCCCTCTGTCTGTGTGTATGTGTGTGTGTGTGTGTGTGTCATTGTGTCTCTGTGTGTATGTGTCCTCGTTATTTCATTAATTGGCTAAAATGGAGGGATTGAAATCTGTGGCAGAATCATCTGCTCCTCTGTCTGTTGTGCTTTCTGTTAATGAGGCGACTCTCTCTGTAACTGCCTCTGTCTGTCTGCAGGTCATTTGTCATGTGGGACGGCCTGTCCTCCACCATGAGGCATTTGTCCAGGATGCAGGAATAATGGTCTTGTTGTCCATGCAGAGCACACGCACACGTAGAGGCAGTCGTCTAACCTTTAGGCCCGACTGTAAAAGAATGAATCTCTGTTAAAGAAAAGCCTACAAAGGAAATTCAGTGATTTGATTTGATTTTAATTTTAAAAATTTTCCTGAAATGTTTGTCTAAGAAGAAAAAAAAAAGTGCTGGTTACAGTGATTTCTGCATTTTAAAAGTGCAAATGATATTTTAACAAGGGATGTTCGATACCGGCTTTTTTACCGATATCCAATATACTGATATTGACCAACTCTTAATTTCTGATATCAACCAATAGCGATCTATGTAGAAAATTGTGAGGTTGTATCGCTGAAATTATGAGAGATACAAAATGTGAGAGTATCTCTTATATTTTGAAAGGTACAGCTTTATTCTGCTTTATTCTGCAAGAGCAAAGATCCAAAATAGCCTAAAGGTGAATATGGAATACGGACAGAACAAAAAAAGGGTGTAATAGAAGGAAGGAAAGGAAAACAAACCAAGGGTGGGATGCCAGGCTCACTGCCGATACGATGGACCAGCAGTCTGAGCATATCAAAAAGAAGAGAGGAATTTATAACGACAGTAACAATGTTGGTGTAAAAAAATTCACACAGGAAAAAAGCATTTAAGTTTTATCGGAAAAATTTTAGGGGTTTTTTTGAAGCTCACCAAAATACCCGATTTCTCTTCTTAGTCACTCCTCCTCAAAAAAAAAAAAAATCCGGGGAAGAAGCTGCTTCTCATCTAATCTTTTCTCTGTTAACGACTAGAAATAATTTTACAAAAAATAAGAAAGCAAGGGGCGGTATTGGCTTATAGACTTAAATAAAATTATTAAAACCCATAAAAAATATTTAAATATAATTTTTTTAATTAGTTATTAATTTTATTTTTTACCTATCACCGGGTATTATTTATAAAATTATTTAAATTCCTTAATTCAGTCAGAGAAGTTCATTTTGGAGTGTTTAATTATAATGTTTCTGACAACTTGGTAATTTAACCTACAACTTAAAACTAGACAAGTTATAAGCAGCTACAAAGCAAGTCAGTCTGTAGCAGCAGCAGCTGCACCGTAGTCACATGACTCTAAAAGGAATGCTGGGATATGAAGTTCTTCCAGAATAACACTAACTTTTCTAGTTCTGGACCGCTGAGCCAATGGAACAAGATCTCACGAGATGTCGCAATGAAACGAGATCTCAAGAGATTTCATTAGCAAAAATATTGTTATGATAAAACCGATACAGATATTTCCCAATATCACATTTTAATGCCAATATCAGACAATAATATCGGTAGCTTGATAATATGGGACATCTCTTATTTTAACCTTATTGAATGATTGCTTTATTATAATGCCAAATAAATAGTCAATAACTAGCTGGTGAAACAGTGATAAAATTACTTTTTGCTTCTTACTTCTTTCCTCTATATGTGTTAAAAATAATTAATGATACAATCAAATCCCTCATTACCTTCTGTTATTTATAATCTGTTGCCTTTGCTCCATTTGATTTTAGTATTCTGCTACAGTGACTCAATCTACTCACTGGGATCATTAAAGTCTGCTTCCATTTGATTTGAGCAAAAAGGGCCATGAATAAATCTTACCCATGTTTTTCACATGTAAATAAGCTTTTCATCAGCCAAACTGTTTCAGACGCTTGAAGCATTAAGTGGATTTCTCTCAAGTACTTTTGTTCACTTCCATCAACCCCTCCATTTAAGAGCCACAGTCTATAAGTAAACATCCAGCACTCAACAGTGGGGAAGCCATTGACTCCAGAACTTAAATGAGAGTAAATGTGAGCATTAACAACACTTGGGTCGAGTGGTTTGATAAAAGCTTCATCTTTATGGAAGACAAAGGAAGCATCACAATGATGTTGAGGTTGGATGAAACACTGTGAAGCTGTTTTTTGCAATTCACAAGCTCACTCATTTACATTTTAAAGGCTGCAGGAGGGCTCTTCGGCAATTACCAGCAACATTTTACACCTATTAACTTTAACCTCCAATTGGAATGAAAACAAATTTTAAGAGTTTTTTTTTCTAAAGGCTTTGTTTAAGAATGACAGAATTCCTGCTGTTTCTCATCACAAAAGCCATTACATTAACTTTTCTTGAGCGCACACACATTACTTTAGTAAAAAAAAGATGCTCCCACCTACTGAGACTTAATTTAAAGCTGCCATATCCTGCTGTGAATTATGAAGTTTTTGACAACTGCTTAATCGCGTCTTCTGAAGTGGCAAATAATGAGCACAAAACTGTTAAATCACAGAGTAAAAAAACTACATTTCAGCTTCATAAAAACATGTCTTGCTCAAAATATTCAGAGCTAGAAACTAGACTTTTGCATTCAGATGACTGGTGTGCATCAAGCCAGGAGACCAGTCTCACCAGTGACATAAAAATGTTTTTTTTTTTTTTTACTTGTCCTGTCCAGCATCGAAGCAAGCAGAATGGAAATCTGATTGCTTTATTCTGTTGAACAGTTTTGCTTTACCAAGCGGTGCTTTATGAACACAAGGCTCCACTTGATAAAAATGTTTGTTCATTGATGATAACAGCGACCAATGAGCTTAAAATGACAGTCTGCCACAATTTAGCAAAGCTTTATCAGTATTTGCATGAGGCCTAAACAAGATGGAAAACCTAGTCCACTCAGTAAAACCGTCTTTCCTGTTAAAAGGGTGTTTTCCTTCCCACTGTCGCCACCACTCCGTGCTTGGTCAGGATGGGAGATTGGACCGGGTCTAGTCAAGATTTGATCCATCTGTTGGTTTCCTTAGCTAGGCTATTATGAATTTGACTTGAATTTATCCGTCTGTCAAGTGCCCTGAGGTGATATTGTCATGAATTGACGCAATGCAATGCAAATTGAATTGAATTGAATAACTGAACTGAACTGAATTGAATTGAATTGAATTAATTGAATTCTTCTTTGGGTTCATCAGGACATTTCACAGTGTTTCAGTCATTATTCCGTGATAGGGATTGAAGACGTGACTTCAAAGCTGAACGTAGTTGTCACGTAATGTTTAAATAAACACGTAGCCTTGTCTAAATCATGTTTTACTAAGGTATTGAACCCCTCTCACCTGAAAAGTTTGGTGAAACTTTGGGTATAGGGGGGAGTAGGGGTCACTCACACTTTCTCTGCAGTTGTTCACAAACACCCGGTGACTCTGTGGCCTTTATGCTGTCTGTGCAACGGCCGCCCCCCCCCTCCTGCTCCCTCTCACCGACTGTGAGAGGATCATATTATTGTATTTTGCTTTTGCCCAGTAACTAACCAGTCTGACGTGTGCAGAAATGGAATGCAGGCATTAATAATAAACCAAAGATTTGCTCCACATATTAAAGTATTTGTTAATATGTCACAAATGGGAATTGTAATATTTGACAATGATATTGGATATTGCCTGTGTTTCCAACAACTTAACAAATTCCCTAATATCAACAAGACAGATGAAGTATTTAGCATTATCAAGATAACAATAAAGATATTTTGGGTGTGTGACACTGCAGAATGGACTTTACAGTGATATTAGTTGGAAAAAGTTTAAATGAAAATAACCATGATGAATCCTTTAATGCCAAAAGTTACGACCCCACACTGGTCTCTGTGTTATGATTCAGTCTGCTGGGTTCATTGAGCCATTAGGGCTCCACATTAAACTGCTGCTCTAACCACTGAACCATTTCATTGAAACATTTTTCTCCGGATGTGCTGTCAGAAGCAGAGGGGAAAAAAACTGTTCTACAGTACCTGATTCTTTTCTTTGCAACCTAAAAATATCCTCCACTGACTGCCGCAGGAAGTCTCTGAGGGAAACTGCAGTACTGCAACAGAGACAGTGAGGAGGTGGAGTGTTTCCGAGTGTGTGTGAAACATGGAAAAGTACATGTTCAACTCAGAACGTGTGCGAGAAAGGTGTGTGCACAAGCAAGTTTTGTTTTGTAAGTTTGATATCTCCTAATGAAGGATAGATGTGTTTTGAGTACAGATAATCATTGAGCTGAGAAAATGAAACTTACTAATTAAATAAGACTTATTCTTGCTGTTTTGAAAATGCAAATCTAAAAATTGTCAACTTGTAGCCAAGGAAATCTTATCTAGATTACAACAAAAGGCACAGATGCAAACCAAAATGTCTATTTGTTGCAAAAGCTCTAAGACTGAGTGCCACAGTCTGAGCTTATCCCACTTCCTGGTTACATCTGCTGGAATAAAAGTTAGCAATGCTAGCAGGAGAAGTCCTGCTTACAAGTTCATTTTGCATCCTTTGCTTTATGTGAAGCTCCATGAATTGTCTTGTACATGAAATGTGCTATACAACTAAACTTGCCTTGCCTTTGTAACTTGTCTAAAGAAGCCTCTGATTTCTTTCGCTAGCACCTGATTTAACCTAGCTACAAGTCAGTGTGCATTACCTTCCTACTCACAGGAGCAGTTTACACCCCATGTAGATGTATTCATTTTGCAGAAACTTCTATCCAGAGTGACTTACAAATAAGAAACAATGTTCAAGCTTTGGTGCAACAAGAAACTATGGAGTTAGAATGAAGAACAAACTTAATTTAAAGGAGAGTGAGAAGAAGATGTGAAGACGTGCACAGTCAGTGTGAGTTAGGCATTAGAGAAAATCTGAGCTATTCCACTGATGGTGAACACAAATGAAAACAGACTTATTAACCAATACTCGCGTATGGATAGGAAAAGGAGAAAAAGGGAAGGAGGAAGGATTAGTTTAAAATTGGGAGGGGGGAGGGGGGGAAAAAGGGGTTGAGGGAAAGGAGAGGGGGAGGGGGGGTTTGGTATAAAAAAAACCAGAATAGGGGGGGGTCGGGGGTTAAAAAAGGGAAAGAGAAGGGGGGGGGGGGAGAGATTCCTAAGGTTTGGAGGTGGAAGGGGGGGGAGAAGAAAGGGAAAAGAAGGAGAATCTAAAAAAAAAAAAGAGAGAAAGAAAGAAGGGGAAAGAAAAAAAACCAGCGTTTCAAAAGAAAAAATCCTAGGGGGAGGGGAGAGGGGAGAGGGGGGTCTTTACTGCCACACGCACTTCATTTGACAGAGTGACAGCAAATAAAACACCTGAACAAGAAAATGTGTAAATAAGCAGCGATGTGGAAAAAATGCACAGCCAAAGAATGCAGCGCCCCAGGACATCAAAGAACAAGGAACGGAAAGAAAGGAGAAAGAGAAGAAACCAACGAAAGGCGTGAGTTTTTCCAACAAATATTTGTTGCCTGAGTAGTTCAAATTAACCTGTTGAGTGAAATAAGCAGCTATCTGCAGAATATTACTACTTAGTTAATCCTCCTCAGGGTGGAAGCGGGATCACATCGTTGATGATGCCAGTACTGCTGTGTGTCTTAAATGGAAAATGATTGCAATTCTTTTCTTTTTTTCCCCCTAAGTTTTTAAAAGGGAAATTAAACCAGGACTCTCCATCATTTCTAATGAGCCTATTGTGTGTCTGTTACTAACACAGAGGCCAAGAAAATAAGCCAGATAGCTCATGGAGCTGAGAATTTACATTTACATAACCAAACCATGCAAGAGGAAAACGCCACAGTCCTCAGAACATCACCTGAGTGCTATTAATTGTTCAGTAAGATATTTGTATTAAATAACTGTCCTTGTCCCTCCTTAAACCGATGATCCATGAGCAACAGCCCTGCCTCTTCAACCCCCCACCCCCCTTCCCGTCCTCTCAGTCAGATGACCAACTCTTTTGTGTTAGGATAATTTTCCTTTGTTGGAATTTTACAATGAAAAATACATTGAAACTGTAAATAATACTCTTTCTATCAGTTTTAAGGGACTAGAGGCAGGAATTACGAAAGAATAAACATGCATGTCCAGTTTTTTAATACTAATGGGTGATGAAGTGTTAAAAACCAAAACCAACGAGCCCACCCACCCACGTTTCTCTCCGTTGCCTTGAACAGGCTGTGTGCTGCATAATGCGCTGCAATTCGGTGGCCAAATTTCCCGCGCAGTCCTGCGGATGTGACGTCAAATGACGCTGTATCCGCGTCCCCGACAGTTACAGGAAGGAGACGTAAATTCAAACACTGCTAGTTATGGATTCTTCTTCTGTCAGCAAACAATCCAGATCAACTGAAATCTAAAAACCAAGCAGAGTTGATAGAAAGTACTGTAGGTGCAAAAAAGGTCAGCATGAATGGGCCGCTGTACAGTGCAGAATAACCTAAAAAGGTACAGCTGCTGTAAATGTTACGAACACATCAAGTACTGGATCAAAGTGAAGCAGATAAACAGATAATGTAGATTTCTGTATGAATTCTGTACTTTGTGGTAACATTCCTGCTGTGTAGCAGGAGGATTTTCATAGAAGCAAGACCAAGCGTTTAGGATGCGGGCTGGCAATGAGCCCAGCCTGCTTAAAACAGTAATCTAACAGCATCAATGCTGTGCTGACATCATAATTTGCTTGTGAAATGGTCAACATGTTAAACAAAATAGAGGCTCAAGTCTGCAAACCTGATTGCTGCTCTGAGCAGACTAATCCAAAGTGTTAACAGTCCTGAAGTTGAATGTCCCAGTCAGTGTTCAGCTCTTCCCTTTACGACTACACACACACCAACACCCTGATACATGCCATGACGATTCAAATGACTAAAATCTTTTCAAACAAAGACAAAATACTTCACACACAGATCAATAATTGTTGGTTGTGTGTGTTGAAATTCCTACTTATATCTGCCTCTTCTTTAATGATATAAGGCCCCCTCAGGGCACAGTCATCTGGAATTTTTTTTTTTTTTTTAGATGAAAGGACATTCGGTCACACCTGCAGTCAGCTGTGCAAAAGCTAATAAAAAAAGGTGATAAGATGGATCCACAGGGAGCTCATTTTTCATAAGAATAACGTCAAGCTTCATTATCCAGCCTGAAATATTGAGGACCGAAAGATTCTCCAGTGACCATTTCAACTGAGATCGGTCCTTTTTCTCACTACGTCCAGTCAATCATGTCCATATGAAATAAGACATAGTTAATGATGTTTGATTGACAGCATGTTTATTGTGTGTGGGTTCGGTTTAGCTACGGGCTCATCACACTGACAGAATCACAAATAGGATAGCTCGGGACAATATTGACAAAACAGGCGTAACCTTGTCTAAAACTAATATGGTCACATTACACACACACAAGCACGCACCACCTCCCCTATCAGACCTCTGTCTTCTCTCTCCCATCCTAATTGACCATGAAAGTACCCCATAAATCGAGTTACTGCATTGTGCCCGTCTACTCATATAAAAGTGCTTTAATGGTTTTGCTAGGAGCTCTGTTGGGAACATTAGGCAGAACTCTCCACATTCATTAGCCCATTAGCCTGTTTCAATATTGACACTGTCTCATTTGTCCCCTCCCCCGTCTGTTAGGGCCAAGACTCTCTGGGACCAGGTCTGAAATCTGCCCTCTGGCTCTGCTGTGGTCCAGATCAATTGGTGCTGAGCCCCTGTTTGAAACAGACTTGACGTTAGTGCTTTGGGAAATCTCTTTAGGGGAATACTAAATTAAAAAGACAAAATATATTACTTATACAGTCAATTCAAACAGAAGCAACACCATTTTAGTTTGCTGGCATTCCCTTATGCACAGTGCAAGTTCCTGTCACAGCGTTCCAATCAGCTGCAGGTCTGGACCTTTACTGGTCTGCTGCAGCACCTCCATTGATTTGCTTTAGAAACATCCTTGATGGGGGTGTGCTGCCATGTTTCAGATCATTGTTGTGTTCTACGACCCCGTTTTGGCCAAGCTCTAGCTGTCTGACAGATGGCCTTGTATCAGAATCTGGAATATTTGGGTATACAGAGGAGTTCACGGTCGACTGAACGACAAAGTGTCCCGGCTGTGTGGTTAAAACCCCATCACCTTGTCTCCTCTTCACCTTTCTACTACTTCACTTGGCAATTGGTAGGAGGTGTTTGTTTTCTCCAGAATGGTACTGTGCATCCACTTTTAGAAGTGTTGTGGTTTGTTCAGATTAAACTTCAAACAAAAGCCATACTGTGCATTTTAGAGAGGCGTTCCCAGGAAAACCATTCCAAAAAAAGGCCAACCTTGTTCAGTGGTTTTTTGATTGTCTTCACCCCTGGGAAGATTGAAACTGTCTTGAATCTGTCATAAATGACTTTCCTCACTGCTGAGTGTTGGACTTTGCCTTTGTACCCTTCCCAGAATGCAGTAACCGTTGCTTCTCTAATATAATTGCTGATGTCTTTCCTCCTTGGCATTATGTCCAATCACAGCTGAAAGCTCCAGACCAGCAAACTGCCAAAACTTCTTTTCACACTTATGATGAGGGTTCATCAAAAGCATTTGGACTAGCATCACCTGGCTTAAAGAAGCAGTAAAGGTGAGTTACTTATTCACACACAACCTTTGTTTTGTAGTAGTACAATAAATGTATTTTCCTCATTTGCAGTTGTATTAAACATGACAACTACAAGTTTAATTCCTCCCCGCAACTAGATTGCGCACTCACACTTGCTTAATCAATTAGCATTAGCAACATTACAGAACTAGCTAGCCATTAATTACCACTGGCAAATGTTTAACAAGTGTCCAAGAGGAAAGTGGCAACCTCCCCAGGGCCTTTGAGCCCCTTTGTTACCTTTACCCTTATCCTGATTCAAGTTTTGTTATGAATTTAAGGCAAGGCAAGGCAAGGCAAGTTTATTTGTATAGCACATTTCATGTACAGAACAATTCAAAGTGCTTTACATATTTAATTTAAGAAAATGTAACACAAGGAAGATGCTATTTCTACACAGATCAATCAAGCCAACAAATCCTCCTGAGCTAATGCTACCGGCGCAGAATTCTTCAGTGTAGATGGCATGGCAATCAGATGCAAATAATTAGATTGGACTTGTCAAAATTGATCAATCAATTATTTATATGGAATTTTTAAAAAACACAGTAAAATTAGAACTTTTATTCTGCATCACTGTAGATGTTCTGTGGATGTATGTTTTTGAACAATTAATTGTTTTGATGAAAAAGCTGTAGCTTTGACCTTTAAATGAGTTGGTAAGGACCAGATTATTTATTTATACTACGAATAAATACTTTTTTTTCATGACTGTACACAATATAGTTGTACATAATGCTATGCTAACTATGTGGCATGTTACATCGTACACATATCTTATTGGGTATAAACTAAAATTAATGCTAAATTATTTTATGATTATCAAACATGCAAAACAAATGAAAAAGTTAAGCCTCCAGAAGATAAAGCAGGAGCTGTCTTCCCTTTATTGCATTTTTTAAAAAAATACTGAAATATATAGCCAATGTACGTAAAATAAACTTCAAAATGTAATTTTGAAAAAAAAAAAAAAAAAAAACCTCAGTGCTGCAGAGATAAACTGTGCATCCACCTGCACTCCTGAGAAACGCTGCACTGAACTCAGTGAACCCAATAAAGTAGAACATTATGATAACGCTGAGAGATGAAGCTGCATTCCCACCACCCAGCCGGAGATGAGACGGCATGTATGTGATCCTATATGAGCAGAAACACACACTCACGCATTCTATCCATCCTCCATCCAAACAGCCAGGGGTTCCTGGCTGCATGAAAGTCACACCGACGTGTGTGCCCAGCAGCTGCCCCAATCATGATAATATGCAAATATACATTTGATTACTTTTCTAGTTGTGTATTGTGGACTGAGCTGAGGTTTACTTCAGTATCAGCTGCTGTCAGCAGGTAGCACTGCTTTGAGTCAGGCTTTAGAAAATGCTGATAGTACTGCTGCATTTTCCTCAGTGTGTGACAATATGACAACCCATCTATAACTGAGTGTGTATGTGTGTAAGTGTGTGAGTAAAGAAGAAGCCACTTTAAGGTCAGTCAAGCTGTGCTGAGCTTGGCCTTTACCTTCCCGTCCCACTGCGAAGGGTCCTGGAGGGCGGTCTGCATTGCGTGACCGAGTTCACGGACATTTTTTATGCTGTGTTGGAGTCACGGAAAAGAAGTAAAAGCACCAAGCTGTGCCACCTGCATCCTGCAGATGCTGTCAGAGGGCAGCGCCGGTGTTTTAAATATAAATAATAATAAAAAAAACTAAAACTGTAATCCCAATACTGCCACCGCAGTGCCCTGCTGCTCCCAGAGTCACTGACTTTAAAGATGCCAGGCTTGGGTACATGAGCTATTTATGCCACTGAGACCCAGTTTGAGCTGTGCAGACCAGGTGAACAAGGACATGCAGGCTTCAGAGGTAAGAGGTTACAGAGCTCATCAGAAGGCTCCACATGTGCTGCCAGACCCAGACAAAGAAAAAAGCAGCACAATCTGATTTGAAAAATAAGATGGAAAAAAAAAGCCTCTGAGATGAAGCAACGCAAAAATTGTTTGATATGAGACTAATCAAACAAACAAATAAAAAAACTTACTTTAAGGAGTCACAAAAGCTGTCTGAGTGACAATAACATTCAAAACACGTAGTTTAATATGTCTGTACTGTTTTCATATGGTTGTCTTATGTTTTCTTTTTTGCATTCCATTTGTTTTTTCTCATCCGTATTTGTGTGTTTTGAGCAGTGTTATACTCATAAGCTGTGTTCGAAATCATCCACTCACTCCCTATTCCCTACATAGTGTATTTGATGTAGTCCACTATATCATATACACTATGTAGGGAACGACGGGAGGAGATTTCCGACACTACATTGGGTGATGTCAGCAGATGCACCAGGTATTGCTGCGACGTGCAGTAGCGGTAGCTAACGGTTATGAACAATAGAAAGCTTTCCTGCTACGAAGAAATACCATTGTTAAAAGCTACACAACAACGCCACCAAAGCAAACATTAACATTACATAACATTACTGACATTTATTTATACGAAAAGCTGCTGCGCCATTTTTCTTCTTCTGCGATCACAAAACACGGCCGCATTGCATTGTGGTATATGGGAGTAAAATGTAGGGTGCATCACTTGTACACTTCGCAGTGCATTGTGGGTATTTCATATTGGACCATGTAGTGGATGAAAAGTAGTGAACAGAATTCGAACAACACTACAAAATGGCGTGCTTACTATATAGTGCACTACATCCGTGACAGGGAGCGATTTTGAACACAGATATAGACTGACTACTGGACAAACCCTCCTGGCATCACCAATACTGTAGGTTTCTGTAGAGCTGAATTAAAGGTGTCATCACCCAGAAACCCACTTTTTCGTGCTAAAACTTGTGTGTTGGATTAGGACCTCAGTTAAAAGGTGTTGGAAACTCCAGAGTGTGAAAGTGGCTTCGTTTTTGAGTGTGGGTTCTTTGTTCACACCAGAATCGACCACAAGAGCACGCACACCACAGTATGCAATTTGGCTTCTTGAAATGGTCTGTGGAAGCTGCTAGCTGCTAGCTACAGCTAGCAGCTGCTAGCTAGCAGTGGGGAAGAAAATAAAGGAAAAGCTGCCGTGCTTTGAGAGGCAGAGGTGCAACAGCGGGGCCATTGGATTATATGTATTCAGAGAAGATGTGCAGTCGGTAAGTGTTGCTGCTTGTGTAACTTATTATCTTCTGTGTCAGAGACCAGGAAACGATGGTAGACGAATGGTGACAAGCTGCTAACATAGCTTAAGAAGCCTCACACTTGTTAGAGTAACTTCACATTGGATGTCCGCTTCTTATTTTCAATAGATTACAGCCCTTTTAATCTGCGTATTCTCTCTATTGTTTGAAGCTTTCAAGGATCAAAGGGCTAGCCGAGGTGATGGTTTGGTGGCACGAACAAGAGGAGCCTGAAAATAAAACAAATATCAGTGATCATCCTCCACAAACCCTGAATATCTGAAGCACGGTCACTTTCAAAGGGGAAGACTGAAGTTCCATCAGCAATCATGTTCCTCATGTTGCCAGTGTTCAGCTTATCGGTGGTAATCGGCACACTGGAACCTTTCCCTCAAATAATTCTCAGCACACAATTACACACACATACACAACTGGAGTGGGTGAGCTACAAACTGGTGCATAAATAAAACTGAAAGTAGTTATGAATCCATTCATTTCCAGCTCCACTCCACAGTGGCAGAGAGCTCATTAGCTCACCCAGCAGTTATTTGGTGAAATGTCGCTCATCGCCCATTTCTCACTCAGTTAAATGAGGTTATTGTTCGTGATGATCATTTAGTTTAAATGGCTGCTACTCTGCACAACAAGCCTGATTTTATCACCCACACATCTTTCTCTAACACCACAAGCTGTTAAATGATGTTCTGCATGATGATGGTGTTTATATACGAGGTCAGCATCGTGGCGCTCGGGGTCTGTGTGTGTGATGTAAAGGATGCGCCGTGTTCTACAGCACACACGCTGACTTTTACCCCCTCTACAATCCTGCTGACAGCCTGAAGCGTGAAGAGTACATTTATTTAATGACTCTTTGGTATGTACTGTATGTTTGTATATTTCTATGTGTGTGCATGCAGGTGAATCAGCTACGGCTTCCTAGACTCAGTGGTCCAATATGTAGAGTTCAAAAAGTCAAAACAACTTTTTTTCGTAAAAAAAAAAAAAAGCAAAAAAAAAAAAAAAGCAGTACATGTATCTGGTTGCAGAGCATTTCTTTGTTTTCTTGTTTTAAGCTAAAAATGTAGCATTTGTTTCTAGTGTCCCTGTTGGATTACAAATTAAAAGCTGTTAAACACTGTGGTCAGGCTGGTGTTAGATTAGTATTTCGGGTTTTTAACAGCGCTTGTAGCCAAACTGCCGCATTAAATTGTGGAAGTGGATTTTTCCTGACAAACTTCACTTAAAATATCTTAAAAAGTCTGATGCCAAAGACAAACAGATATGTAGAATATTCAAACTACTAGAATATACTAACTTTTTGGTTGTCCAATGCACCGTTCTAAGGACAAATCCTTGATGAAAAATACAGGAGTAAAATCAGATGACTTGACCATAAACAGTAAATAAAAAAATGTGGAAAGGAGTTTAGATTTCACCTGAGAGGGTTGTGATAAATCTTTAATGTCATCACGCACTGGCCAGGTTAGAACTTATTCACTGTTTCTAGCTCCCTTAAAGGTGCATTGCGCAAATTTGAATGCTAAATACTATTCTTTTCTTTCCTCCACATGCTCTTACAATTGCCTGATGTGTAGAATGAGCTGATCTTTCTTCACTGCGGCTATCTCTAATACTGTTTCTGAATGCTCAGGTCGAGAGTTTCGGGTACGAAAGGGGCGCTTGTGGGGGAGACGAGCTGTGTGTTCTCGTTCGTCTGTCTGCACCTGCACCAGTGTTGTGCACCGCAGGCTAAAAGGTGGAGAGCAGGTGCCTCCTAAACCCCAACTCTGACTCCAGTAAGACAAAGACAAAAAGTTTTGCCTTGTGAGACGAAGAGAACAAAACTGGAGTCTGACCGGTCCCCACGGCAGGGGGGCGTTTTTTGGGCACAACACCGGCAGCACTGGAGTAAGACAAGACATTTTATAAGGTAATTGTGGTCTCAGCCTGTGAATTTAGATATTTGAACTACAAGCCAGCGTTAGCCTGTTGTTACCATTAGCATGCTGTTTGTCAGTTTACTCAACGATCAAACCGTAAACAACTTGCAGATTTATAACTTTATTACTTCAGTAGACATCGTGACTCTAACTTTGGGCTCAGACTGAGTGTAATTTGGGTTAAATTAGAGACCAACGCAGTCGAAGCAGCTCATGCGTGTGCACGACATGAGCGTCACTTCCACTTGTCGCCAGAGGGGGCGAACTTCTGGATAAAAGCTGGAACTTGCGCTGTACTCCCTTAATAACATGGACATGAATTTCTGGCTTTGGAGAAAAAAAATTTTCCCCAAAGTTTGCTATTGCATGTATGTTTATTCAAAGGTAAGACTTCAAAATGCAGATTTAATTAATCCAAACCACTGCCACCACTTAAAGTTGCTAACTGCAGGCAAAAATGTTTAAAATGTAAAAAACTCAACATTAGGTATGAAAACAATTTTAAAAAGCAAAACCCAAAATGGACAAAAAAAAGATACAAATGAAAAAGACACTCTGCTAGGTTTTGCTAAATGCTGTGTTATACTAAAGTCTGCTACGTTATATGCTTTCCAGCTAATGTGAAAGACTTTAAAGATGATCCAGACCTTCATGTATGACCGCAGTGTACCGCTAGATGGGAAGTGAGCAGGAACCAGCAGAAAAAGAGAATAGCCAGGGTACTAGCTATGAGATGAGTAAAGTTTACATAAAAGCAAATTAATTACAGCAGGTGTAGAAACTCCTAACAAGCAAACATCACCTCCCACCACCTTACCCCAAGAAACTGTGGTCAATAGCAAAGACAAAATTATTTTAAAAACAGCTCAAACTGGAGTAAATATTGGTGTGTTTTCTTCACTGGAGGCAATGTATGAGCAGGATGGGCTGAAATCTGAAATTGAACTTCATGTCAAGACTGGCAAGTAAAAGATTTGCATTCTTAATGTTGTGGATATAACTCATGTAGCTACTCTACTTTGATTGGTATGAGTGAACTGCCCAAGAAAGGACAGCAACAAGTTAAAAACATCTTCTATACAAAAACAAGGTAGGATCCATATGTAGAAAATGCAGATTTGATGTAAGCTGTACACACATAAAAGATGTGTTATCGTGAAAGGTGTTAAACCGCAAATGTGATCATGAGCTTAAGCGTCCATCGCTGCTAAAACTATTAGGCCTAAAACACTAAAGCCACTCAACAGTCAACAACGCATGCTGACTTCAACAAAACAAATGCAATTTGTTGCTTCTTCTCAGGATGGCACTGAGGATTAGATCAGCCTACGGGGAGATTTAAACCTGCTGCCGTTGCAACAAATAATCAGCAATGATTTTGGCTGAAGGTTGCCAGTAAAGGTAAAAAAAAAACAAACAAACAGCTGAATTGTAATACTGACGTGAACTGGATCTTCTCCAAGATGAAAACAGTCCAAGTTTGTCTTCTTCTTAGATGTTTGTGTTATTCCTGATGATTTTTGAGTTAAAATGGAAGGAACCAGTAATAATTGTAATTTAAACTGATTTGTTGCTTTGTAGTTTGCAGGATAAAAAAAAAAGACTTGATTGATCAATTGAATCTTATGGAAGCATGCACCTTATCGGATAAAACTCCACTCCCTTGTGGTTGTATTTATTTTAAAGAACAAGGTTAAAAGATTCACCTGTTTATCATTATGTGCACATTTTTGTTGAATATTAGCAAGAAAACTGTTCAACACAAAATTATCATGAATTGTCACAATAAGTAAATAAATTCCAGAACTTCTTCCAGTTCCACTTGAGACTTCGTCTAAATTCATTCATGTTATCTTGGATGATGCTTATTTTGTGTCAGAGTTTATAAAGACTCCCTTCCAGGATTTACAAGATGCACAAGAATTGGACAAAAAGATGGACAACCTGAAAACATAAAACCTTCATCTACGAGCTGCCAGCAGCAAAAAAAAAAGAAGATAAATCCAAAGAGTTTTACATAAGTGTTTTCTGTTGCCAATGAGAAGATTCGAGAAAATCCAGCAAATCCACTTTAATGAATGCATCCACGAGACTGAAGGCTTGTGAGACAGCAAAGCATTGCATAACTGTCTGAAACCATCAGACAGGAATATATCCTTCACCTCGACAGCAAAGCATACAAGTAACATCACATCTAATTATCTTACAGGTATGTGTGCATATGTTGTATGAAATGACCAGGTTACATGTTGTAACACAAACAAGCTGCAATGTTGGTCAACACAAGAGAGACAGCATTTGATTTTTTTTCCAGTAAGTCATTCAGAATGCAACCTGAACAGGAAGAGATCAGAGATCTTCTGCATCAAGTAAAAGATATAAATTAGTCACGTGTTTTCCACCGTGCGTTATGGAAGCAGTATGGAAAATGGATGCATTGTGTCCAAGAAATTACAATTGTATTTGGGTTTTAGTCCATATTTGAGAAGACTTTTTAAAAGCGTAACCTGTTTAAACAATGAAACTGCTCTGATGTTGCTAAGCGTTAGATCTCTGAATCCAGATAGTTCTATAAATAAAGCCAAATTAATCAAATACATAAAGTTATTGGAGAAGACAGAGACTCTCTGTACTTCCTGTCACTCTGTACTGTCAGTTAATGAAAACATGAAGGCAAAGGAGCTATAAAAAGACATCCGTTTGGCTTTGAATAAAGAAAAAGAAAATCCAGACCGTCTGTCTGATCATGAAGAATAAAAAAAACCCAAACATCTAGAACTCTGAATAACCCAGAAACAACACTGAGGTAAGCAGCGGGTGAAATAGATAAAAGACAGCAGAGTGGGATAAAAATAAGACACCATTCATTTCTGTAAACTTTGGTTTCTACAGCTCACTCAAAGGGTTGCAGACGACTTGTGTGTGTGTCTCTGTGTGTTTGTGTGTAATCTATTTAGGATATGGAGATTACCATTAAATCGTCCGGCAGGGATTACACTCCCTTTCACCAAGCTGATTTACAGGCCACACTTGTAAATGGGGGTTAACAGCTTGTTATAAGACTCTGGATTGTGTGTGTGCACGCGCGTCCCACGTGTCAAGCTAATCTTCACTGCTCAGAGCGATGAGAGGGCCAAATAAAGGCAGCCGGCACGGTGAACGACACCGAAACAAAGACGCAACGAGAGGTGGGAGGAGAGAGGGAGGGCACAACAAAGGAAAACAGAGAAACTGTTGGATGCACTCGGCGAAGAAGAAGAAGAGGAGGTACGTCATGTTTCTGCTGCATGAGGTCACATCAACAACTCTGCAGCGCGTCAGTGCAAATCACACGTAGCCTAAAGCTCACGCTGAAGAAAACATTTCTCTGATGAGAAAGAGGTAAAAGGTGCAGAGCAATGTCAAATGCAATCTGCACAACAAGGACTGTAACTCTACAGGTCACTTTCTGGAGATGGAAAACACAAGGATGAAAGCAAAAACACAACAATGCAGAAAGAATGAGGTTATTTCACAGCAACTGGCTAGAAAGTTAGAAGATGTTTGTCAAAAACATGATGAGAACAAAGGAGCACAATGCCACAAAAAAGAAAAACAAGACTTTAAAAAGCATAATATTTCTATAAAAGTGTAACTTTATCTCAGAAAACATAACAAAAACAACAGAAAATAGGAAAACATGTAACAGAACAACAAAAAACTTCAAAAAAAGAAACAAAACAACGAAACAAACACAACAATAAAAGCAAAACCAAACACAAAATTTAACATTTCTTAAAGTTTCGTGTTTTTAAATTTAATTGTTTGGTTTTGTTTTTTGTCTCCTGAAACTTTCTTTTTGGCTGTTGTTCTGCTATTTGACATGATATTTGATTTGATTTCTTGCTGAAACTACTTGTGATCCGTCTCTAAACTTAACAAATGAAAGACATTACAATAGAATCCATTTTCAAAAGTTTTCTTCCAAAAGGACATCAGAGCTTTAGCTAAATATCATTTATTTGATGATCTTCTGTTTTTATTGGCAAGCTAAAAATAGTTTTTCCACAACCTATAAACAGATTGGTTGAATTTGACATATCTGATTTGATATGTGTCTGAAATTAACTAAGATTTTTAACCAATGTTTGGCCACTTTGACCAAAATATTGATTATCGAACACATAACTATCAACCAGATAGGTTGAATTCAACCAACCTATTCTCATAGTGCACGTGACCACAATAGAATAGATTTAAATTTAGCATTCAAACGTTGCCATATTCATCTTTCTGCAGCCGGACGGGACCGTGTTATAACAAGCAGAAATCCCTCCATGAAAGCTGTTTGAACTGAAGTCTTTTTGTTCCACTTTTCCCTCCAGTTATCCCATCAGCACTCATCAGGTGATTAAAATCAAGCAAAGAAGAACAAAATGTTTTTTTTTTTTTTTAAAAAGTTTCATTTCATTTCATGAGAGAACTTGTTGCTTCTGTAATGGCTGTTATTTCTGCAAAAACAGACATTTGATCTTGTTTTCGAGGTGGCAAGAACATGAAGAAAGTTTGTTTTCTGGCTCGGTTACTTCACACTCATCCAGTGGGCAGGTTTTTATGTGAGGCAGTGTCCGTGTCTTCATATGTCATGTGTGTTTCATATGTTTTTGTGTCTCCTAAATATCCTTTTAATTTGCTTTTTTTTTTTTAAACCAGTGGAAAAGCAGAAGTTAGCAACTTTTCATTTCGAACCTCTTACATTAACCACGCCCCTCCAATTTCAGACCAATCAAACAGTAGTTCTCAGATGCTTAGCATCAGTCAGAAATTCTGCGCTTAAAGGGGCTTTTGCACCACTGGATGACTTCTTCCATCACATACAGTCTAACTGGCAACGTAAGAGCCAACTGTCAGCCCAGTCTGTCAGGAGCCATTTGGTTCTGTTTACTCACATTTGTACATTTTCCAGCAACAACAAAGGAAAATCTGTTTGTCCTGTACAGTGTGTACTTGATCATGAACAGATCCTGCTGTTTCCGTTTTTCAGTTGAGAGGGTGGGTCGTTTTTTTTGTGTGTGTTAAGATTGGCCGAAGCACCAAAAACAAAGAAACAAACAAAAAAAGAACTCTTCTATTCTGAGTCACATAAAACCTCCAAACTACTTCTCACTGCAGCTTTTCCTGCACTTTGAAAAAAAAAAAGATAACAGGGAGAGAGTGCAGAAGATGTGCTGATGTGTATCAGAGGCAGAGTCAACAACAGTGTTGACCCGTCGTGATACTGCTCGCTGAAGTGTTTACAGATCAAAGACGAGCGGACACACTTGAACCGAGTGGAAAAGCCTTCGATTACAGCTGAGCTGGAAATCTGAGTGAATTCATTTAAATTATGGTGTTATAGTATATCTTATTAAAATGCACATCTGGTCTCACATCTGTGTCCTAACTCAGACCAGGGCTTCATTCCACAGCATCACCTGGCAGACACATGCTGCTGCTAGCAGCTTGATACCAGAGGAAAACAGACGTTCCACCCGGTTTCACACACTGGGCTGCACACAGATTAAAAAGAAAGAAAGAAAAAGACTTTAAAGAGATTTGATGCCAATAAGTGATGCAACAAAATGGCTTTTTCTTGGGAATAGTTCACTGAGGTTACAAAATCAGCTCTGCAATACACACACACACACACAAACACAGAACAGTCCAGTCATGTAAAAAAAATCATTTTGGATACAGGTACTATAACAGACATCATTTTGATTTTGAGGCGTATACAGTATTTTATGTAAATAATGAAAAAAAGGAAAGTGACCTACTCACTGTCTGTGCTTACAATCAACCTCACTGTGGTGTACCATTATACAATATGCTAATAAATGACATTTTACCAAATTAACTTCGACATCAGACAGATGGTGTCTCTGTTAGCGACTCAGGGGGTATAATGTAAACTATCCATGAACGAGGCTTCATACTGCTGATAAGAAAACAAGTTATTCCCTTTAATGGTTTCCCTGTTTGTTTGTTTTTTAGACAAGTGGTAAAAACCTGAAAAATTCCCTAGTTTTTGTTATTTTTTTGTATCATGTAAATCAGATACAAAAAATGGTAAAATACTGTTCAAGTTTTGTAAGATATTCTATAGATATAGACTTTAACAGTAAAAAAAACCAAAACAACAAAAACCTCACTACAATACAAAAGAACGTTTTTCGGGGGAAGGGGTCTACTTTTAAGATACAGTAATAATAATAATAATAAAAAACAGACACACACACACTGCTTGAGGAGCAACAGTGATCATAAATAAATGCATAACGAATGAAGTCATCACTTATACACGCACACTTGCTCAAAGCATCCTGCATTTCACGTACACACACACACACACACACACGCAGTCACGCATGCTCACACTCCACAATGACCTCATCCACCACTTTACCCCCCCCCCCCATCCCATCCCATCTCAAACACATACACACTCTAACACACAAAGAAAGGGTCAATCCATTAAGACAAAACTGCAGCTGATCCCTTCCTTTATGTTCCACTCATTTCACTTCATTGTCTGCAATAGACTGATGTAAATATATCAGAGAAGCCATTAGTTGATCAGGATTAGTAATTGAGTTATGGCAGTCTGCACCATAACATCTAATCTCTCACACACTGTAGTTTAAAACACACAGTGTGTTTGAGTCTCTTTGCATTGCTCAGATTTAAGCTTTACCGTATTAGAAACCGTTCTTCTAAAACGTTAAAAGAGTTAAGAAATATAGATTTAATGATCTAAATGCATCGCAAGATTAAAAAGAAAAAAAAAAACATTTTTATGATACTAAATAATTTATGGGACGTCAACTGTTATGACTTCAAGAGGCTCAGACATGCTGAACAGATTTGATTAAAACTTGTCCCAAAGCACATAAATTAACTAAATCAGCTAAAAGTGCACAATAACGCCACAGCAAACGCCATCTACCAAACTCAAATCTTTATTTCCTTGACGTTTTATTTGTTCCTCAGGTTAATTGGAACTACTTGACAAAAGCTATTTAATAGGGGAAGATAAAGACTTGTTTTTAAACTCTTTTTTGTTGGTCTTGTTAACAATGCTCTCCCATTTTCTTACTTTTTCTTTTGTTTGTAATCATCTCTGTAAGCTAGCCCATCCGCAGGTATTTGATGAGATAACGCTGTTTAAAAAAGCCTTAAAATACAGTACATTAAAATGTGCTTTGAACCGTCTTTTAATCGCACACCTAAATTAAAACAGCTCAGTCAAATAAATATCATACAGACACAAAAGGGTGACAAAAGATGGTGAAAGATGGTTATTTATTATTTTTACTGGGATCAAACCCATTGAATACATCCTCTAAGCTCGGTATGGAAGCATTTTCTATTTGTATTCAGAGTGGAAGAACTGATAAACCAAAAAGATCAATAGCAACAAGATAAACCTGAGTACATAACAACACTTGTTTGTGCTGCAGTATTAATTCACACAATGAGCATTTTTTATTGACTATTAAACTATTGACTACTGTCTCGAGCTTTAACGTGTATTCCATTAAGTTATTAGGGCAGAGCAGTAAAAAGAAAAGCCTTGTAACAAATTACTTGGTGGTAATTAATATATCAGAATGTGGGCTATTAATGTTGGAGTCACATCATAAATCACGTCATATTCCAGCAGCTGCTCTCCAGTGTTATTGTGGGTTTATGTGCAGATAAGATGATGTGTGTGTGACATATTTACTTTGGTGAGCTACAGTACATGTAGAAGAGTGTGTGTGTGACCCCAGGGAAGCAACTGCAGTCATCACATCTCTTTTCTCTTTTCTTTTTTTTTTTTAGATTACACACCAGGGTGTCCCTCTCTGGCTTGTGTACCTCCAGAGGTTTTTGTATTTTGAGGAGGTCACTGATCTCATCGGCCTTGCTGGGAAGCAAAGTGGGTGGGTACATGACTCATACAGGCCTGAGAGTGAGTGTATTTGCAGATGAAACCCTTTCTGTATTAAAAAGTCTTGGGGGTAAAAGAGGAACACTCTCTTCCCCCACAAATTTCTGTTAGTTCATCCTTAAATAATTTAGATGGCTTCCTTCTCTTTTCACACACTCAAACCTACTGTACATCAACACTGGCATCTACAAGAGAATGGAAACTGAGGCCATATGCTCACGAACATGCAAAAACCTCAGGATGCCTCTTTGTGCTTGAAGTCTCGGCTACTCAACTTTAGACCTGTTAGTCGGATTATTTTTTTCCACCTAACAGACAACAGCCAACACTTGCACTTAAAAAGCTGATCAGAGGCAGGTAACTTTGTTGTTTCTATGGAAACTGCAGTTGTATAGACACTGGGGCCTAGATGCCATCAGCGGCCCTTGAAGGGAGAAAAAAAAAATGAACGAAGAAAAAAAAGAAGCAGCTGTCCCTCAGGGTTAGGAAAGGATAAAAAGTACTTTCCATTGCCAAACTTCTCAGTATATTTTGTGTCTGAGGTGCATGCCCTCCGTGCTCACCATTCTACCATGTTTTTAATATTAAAGGCAGGGTGGATGATGTTTTCCAGGAGCATTTTTTACTATATTGCTTAAAGTCGTCTTCACACCCCGACTGCAGCCAATTAATTATCCATCCATGTCCATCAAACTCGACTGCTGTTTGTCCCCCTCCCACCCTCCCTCGCGCGCGAGCTTGCAACTCGCCGTGAGCCAGAGGTGGGAACTGTGGAGTCAACAAGTCTTTTCCATGTCACGTTGTTCTGCCCAGTCACTGAACCAGGTGAGTCCAAAGGGATAAAAATAGGAAAATTGGAAAATTTTAAAAATTAAAAAAAAAAAAAAAAAGAAATTTAAAAAAAAAGGGAAAAAAAAAAAAAAAAAAAAAAAAAAAAAAGAAAAAAAAAAAAAAAAAAAAAAAAAAAAAAAAAAAAAAAAAAAAAAAAAAAAAAAAAAAAAAAAAAAAAAAAAAAAAAAAAAAAAAAAAAATCAGCCCAATTTAATTCATTGTGCTGAGTTGACACACCTGGTTCAGTGACTGGACAGAACAAATACACGACATGGGAAAGACTTGTTGATTTCACAATTCCCACCTCACAGTGCAGACAAACGTAGCTGCTCGCTTATCTATGCTGCTGTTTGCTCTTAAAAAAAAACAAAACAATGTGGATCAAGTCAAGGAGGTGTTGGGGTTTGTAATGAGGATGTTTTACGCCACAGAAGAAGTTGGAGGTAAGATAATTATCACTTTTAGGAAATGTGGTTCCTCTGCTGTTTATTGGGAAGCTAACAAGCTAGCCACTCGGCTGTTGGTTATGGAACATTTTTATTTAACGCTATATTTGAAAAAAAATAATACCTCCACAAGCTGTTTAGAGGGGTGAAGAATGAAAGTACAGCATTTCCATAAAACAATTATATTTAGCCTGAAAATAAATATAAAATCAATTTTAATGGGTTCGACAATGGTGTTATGTTTACATCTACAGGCCAATACACGCCGCCATTGCAGGTTGCCAAATACCCTCTCTATGTTGTCATGGTATGTTCAGCACAGCTAAGCTGGCACTGGGAAAAATGGTGGAATTGGCAAGCCAAGCTGCTGCTTCAGAGCCCCACAAATGTCGTTCTCAATCTCAGAAGAGGAATGACCCAAGAAGAGAAAATCTAGAGTAAATTTAGATGGAGACTTCACTGGATGGACCCATATAAAAATCCAACACGGCATCAAAATAGTGACATGGTGTTGCTATTGTGTCTGTTTTCCTTATCCAAGCTTTAAATGCACAAAAAATTCTGAAATCCAAACAAATCTGCCATTGTCTGATGTGTTTCAATGGCCGCCCACACAGAGAATGGAGGTGGAAATGCTTTCTGATTGGCTCATCGCTATTAGGGTGGGACTAGGCCATAGGCCAATGGCTACAGGCCTCTCTTTTGGGAATGCCTTAGCTTGAGCAGACCAGTAAATTACCGTTAGCCTACATGGTGACCGCAGTTCTCTCGAGTGGCTGTCTGTGCGCACGAACATGCACTTGTGTTTAGGGTCAGGGTTAGGGTTGCCACTTAGAAAAAAAATAAGGGCACCTCCAAGCTATGGGGCCCGACCACCACGGGGATATGTACGGTGGCTCTAAGAGGGTATGCTTTATTTTGCACAGTGTTTTAGGAAAGGAGTGATAATAAAACAATTGGGGACTTAAAGCTTGAAATGCTGCAATGAAACATTGTTTAAGCAACACTGTTGATAAAGTGCTGTTATTTGTCTATATGCTGTAATTCATCCATCCTATTTAAAATAAAATGAGGAAAAAATATATAAAATGTGCATAAGAAAAATTAGTTATTAATTATAATAAATATTATGGGTGTCTGCAATATAATGGAGCACAGAGCAAGGAGTGTTTGTGTGGAGTGTGAAAATTAATTAAAATATGCTAGTAAATATGAGACTGAATGTATGTTAAAGTGTCTGTTGTGAGCTCTGTGTGTCGATTGTGGTCACGTGTCCATGTCTTAGAGTGGGATGACAGATTATTAATTTTTTGCTGCTAGCTGAAAGAAAGGGTCAGAAGATAACCACAAGAAAAGAATTGTGTTGTGAAAGGCATGTGTTAAAATAAATGAAAGAATAAGAAAGTGTAAGTTTTGTTTATGTAGGAAATATATTGAATGATTAGGTATAATAAACACACACAAATATATATATATATATATATATATATAAAGAAAAATAAATTTAATTTATATTAATTTTCTATAAATGTTATTTCTGTGATTTTTGTTTAAATAACATATAAATTTATTTTGGTCTATATGGTTTGTTAAATGATTTCTAAATTTAAAAAGCACCCTAAAAATAATAAACTACCCCCTCTCTCCTTGCTTCTGGAAAAAGATAAAATGCTGTTGATGTGACGTATGCTGATGTTAGGAGATGAGGAGATGAAGATGGGACCTCACGTGGTGTTCGCGGTTCACGTGTCTGTGTTGCTTTTCTGATGCGTGATGATGTCTGATGTCAGACAATCCCCGCGCGCCACTGAAAACACTCCCCACATACGTATTTACAGTTTCTCTCTCTCTCCCTGCGCTGTCCCCCAAGGACGGGCTGTTCCCTCAGGTGTTTTTTTGAGCGTTCGCTTTGAGAGATGCTGGAGTTAGGTGTGGACGTTTTAAAAGGGGGGGCGAGGGCGCGTGACGCGCACACGAGGGCAGGCAGCAGGAGAGATGCAGGACTGGAGGATCTGCGATGTCCGTGGTTTTGGTGGCTTTAAAATTTGTGTTTTATTTGCTCATTTTCTAAATTTATGTTTATATATGTGTGAAGAATGAGTTGAAATTATGGAAATAGGAAATGGGTGTTTGACAATACGGGCGAAGTTTTGTCAATTAAAGGACGATTCCGTATTTTACGGACGGGTGGCAACCCTAGTCAGGGTGGGAGTACAAAAAAGTGATCTACTACTGTGATACTACGCTACAGAGTGTAGAAGAATGGGACACGTGACACTCCTGTGTGTCAGTTACTCATGCTAACAGCTATATGTTTGTCCACTGATGATGTTCAGCCAAAAGATCTCACTTTGAATCGAACTTTGTTTGCTTTCATGAAAAAACAAAGCGTGTTTGGCTTCACTCATTAAGCTTATCGGTGGTTTGAGACCTCTGCTGAGTCACAGCCTCTATCACTCTGTGTGGTCTGTGGTCGATTACAGCAGCGAGCTTTGCTGCTTGAAACTGTTTTTGACAGGGGTGTGTAAAAATATCCATGAATCGAGGCATCGCAATATTTACCCGTGCAGTTCAAAATTGATTCAGCAAATCCTCTGAATCAAATCACTTCCTGACGTGGGGGGTGCTGTGCATGCTATTCACGATGTATGGACAGAGGCTGCGTTAGATCATACAACAACAAAATGGCAACTTTTTTATATTCAGATTTTTTTCATTACTTAAAAATATGAGGTGACATACGGTCATACATACGTTCACATGAGCATGAAAATAAATATTTCAAAATTGACAGAGTTCCTCCATACTGAATTGATATTGAAGCATTTAATATAATATTGAATCAAAATGCAACCCAAAAATTTTGAATCAAATTGAATCATGAGGTTCTCAACAATACCAGCCCTAGTTTCTAACTGGTGAGGCAAAGACATCAGGAGAGTAACTTTACCACAAAACACACAAACACCCAGCTACAATGCAGGAATCCCAGCTAAGGAACAGACTTAAAGCTAAAAAAAACAAGCAGCCATGACTTTGTTTAGATAAAAAATAGCTAAATTAACACTGACTGAGCATGTTTAGCTAGAAATGCTGAAATAGTTGAGCCTGTTAAGGTGGAATAGCCAATAAACACATCAGCATCAGACATATTGACTAGCCTGATTGGCCAAATCACTCTAGACAATAGAGTCATCTAATTTAGGACTTAGTAATATGCCGCTTATTTAATTTGTCCATGAAACATTCAGATTTTTTTCCCCTTCACTCAACGTGGCCTGTTTTTTCCCAACGTTTTCTAGACTAACTACATAGATTTCAGAACGATACAGATCATTACATACACCTGATTCCTGCAGCTGTCATCTGGATATGTTAATAATTACATTGTCATGTCAGTGTTAGTGTCAGCTTCCAGGTCTCAGAACAAACTCACACTGGTCCCAGTACGTCACGCTGAAAGTCTGTTCTTCCACACTTCACTCGTTTCATGCTAGACAGAGTTGTGGAGGACCAGAGCTTCTGCAAGGAAACCAGAGCATCTGGAGAAAACGTACACAGCAAATTCACACAGAAAAGCTCTTTTCTCTAAACTTTTCTCAAGTGTCCCCACTCGAGCCTCAGATTAATGAAACACTGGTCCTTCCAATCACAAAAGATCCTTTGGGCTCTTCTCATTGTCTGGAAAGTGGATTTTTTTTTTTTTTCATCAAGAAGCTTCACATCTTACAATAAGGTTTACCTGAACCAGGTTCCTTTTACGCTTTGATGAAGTCATGAGGTTTTGTCAGCTGTCGTGTCTGGACAGGACCTTGGTGGTTTTTATGGTGCTGTCATATCTATCATGACCTGCACAGGCTGGCCTCACTGTCTGTCTTCACTGTTTTCTCCTCTAAGAATAAAACCAGCTTTTAAAAGGGTAACTGATCAAGACAAAGCAAAAGTACATGATGAATTTTATGAAATTTGAACTCAACCCCTCCGGTTTTATTTATTTGTGGGGCCAAATTCTTCTTTTCTCTTAGAGATCTGGGAACAGTGGTTATGTATCCAATAAAAGTGCCCCTAATGCTTCGCCTGACGGCCTAGTTGTCCATCACAACTTTATTCCCACAAGAAAAGTTCCACTTTACCCCCAACTATCAGAGTGTAGGGCCAAAGGAAGGAACTGGGATTGGGCTTCTGTCCAGAGGTGAAACAAGGTCTGAAGCTGTTAAAATTTTGCTGCTGATCTGGATCTCTTCTTTTCAAAAACTCCGGAAACAAAACATTGGCATTTATAAAGGATGTGCTCCCAAAGTGACTCACCACATATTCATGTTTATTCATCATTAGCCTTCAAACATACGAGCTGCTCAACTCACAACTTTCTGCCTCAAACATATTTATGTGTCATTCCTTCAGTTTCCATATTTGAAAGAAAGTTTGGTTGAAAGGTCTCTTCAATGTTTAAAGTTAATAGTTAAATAGATATTTAACTACAAGATATTTTTAAGGAGAAAACTGCTTTTAAATATTTTTGATTTACAGAGTTGCTCAACCCACAAACAGCTCAGTATGTGTTCTGTTTCTATATCTGCTCCAACAGTGAAGCTGCCACCTCTTATAAAGTACTGTTTATTTAACTGTTTCATTCTTATGTTACCATACCAAAAATGCAGAAATGGTGAGTGGCTGTGGGGCCTGAGTGCAGCAGCCCAGGAGGCCTGCTCGGGAAGCGTCATATTTATTTTTAATCCTTGCATTTTCTTTGTGCTGTCACGCAGCCACAAAAACAATAGACACAGAAGGCTGATAGAGACACCTGCACTGTTTGATCAGATGCGCGATGGATTTTTAAGCTGCAAAAACCAAGCAGCGTTTCCAGCTGTCTGAAATAGTTTATCCATTTATCAAGAGACATGAGCTTCGCTGCACCGGGTTGGTGCCAACTAAAAATAGAGGTAGAACAGATGCACCCATTCCTCACTCGCTCCCTCTGCTTTTATAAAACAACAGAACTCCTCTTGACACAACTACATCCTTTTCAAATTAACTAAGTCGCACGCCTTCCATTTATCTGTCATTTTCTAAGACGTACATCAACTTTCCCTGATTTGTCCCCGTACCCGTCCACACACACACATACAGTACACACTGAATGGGAACACATCTATCCGCACACACACACTGCA
Source organism: Atherinomorus stipes (assembly GCA_023101725.1). NCBI lineage: Eukaryota > Metazoa > Chordata > Actinopteri > Atheriniformes > Atherinidae > Atherinomorus > Atherinomorus stipes. The sequence goes on from JALJCO010001162.1 coordinate 334,853, forward strand.
GCACTTGTCTATTCCCTCTGGTATTCCTGGCAACATTGTGGATTAAAATAGCTGGCGACCCACATATCCCTGTATAGCAAGCACGATACTGTTGGACCAGACAACAAAAGCCATTTGTCCACCGAAAACCAAACAGCTGGCCTGGTTTAGAACTTCCAATTATGACAAATATTAGACACAGACGATCAATAGTTCTTTCAGCTGAATAAATAATAACAGACGTTTGGACTTTAGCAGAAAAGTTATCCTAGAAAACATTCAGTGACAATAACAAAGGGAGGGGGGAAACTTTTTTATTAAGTTTGAAGCAGCGATCCAATCGAATGTGATGTGATTAGTGTCTCAGATGCTTCACCTTGTTGGCTTTCCAGGTTTTTTATGTTCAGTTTGTCTCTTCTGGTCAGATCATGGATCTGACCTGTGAGATCAGAAGGAACATTATTTGACATACAAACAAGCAAAAGTCTCGATCCTCCCCAGATTTATAAGATTTAGTTCCAAGAAGCTACACTTTCTTGTTGTCTTTGAAAGTGCTTTTGATCAATACTTTGGGCTTTCTGAAACTTCTCTGTAGGATATTATATGTGTTTTCATACAACACTTGCCTCAAAATGGTATCTTCAGGCAGTTTTTGACTGTCTTTCACAAAGAACAAGTTTTTTCAGTTTGGGGCTTGCATTGTGCAAGAATACTAATTTATTTCTCAAAGAGCTTTTAGCCAAAAACTAATCATATCTTAGCATGGGTTTCAGTATGTCCTTAAAAATTTGAGTAAACTGGAAAAGTGGAGGGAAAAAAAAAGGGTGTCAGTCCTAAAAACTATCTAAAGCATATTAACAGGATCTGAAATCCAGCTAAGATCTGACTCAGAACCTCAGGGAAGGATCTGGCACTTCAGTTGATCCATCTACTGTTCACTGAAGCCTCATCAGAAATGCTCTCAGTGGAAAGGTGCAATTCTTAAGAAAAAGGCCGAGGCATGAAATGATACAAGAACTGGACTGAAATCAGCAGAAAGAAGTCTTACGCAGTGAAGAATCCTCCCAAAGCCCAGAGCTAAACATCGTGGAAGCAGTGTGGGATCTTGTTTACAGAGAACAAAGCAAAAAGCAGACTTTCCAAAGACGAGCTTCAAAAAAGTCCTTCAATAAGCCTGGAGAACTATTCCTGAAAATTAAAGCTTGTCTAAATGGGGTTGCTAGCATTTTGCTAACACTTTACAGTCCACTTTTGCCTTTTAGATTGTATTTATATTTATATTTGCATATTTAAGAATAAACTGCTGAACTGAACTTAAAGGAGACTGAAGACTTTTGCAATGTTTTTGTTATGTATGGAAAGGTTTAAACAAACCTAAATATTGTTTGTTTTTGGTTGATTTTACAAAACTTCTTTAGTTGAGAAAAGTTTTAATGCTACTACTTAACTCAAATATATATAAAATAATACTGTGTGCCCCCCCCCCCTCCACCTTTGTGGCTAAAGTTCAGGGGATAAATGTTTCTGTCAACAAATTCTGTTCCAGCCCGTTCCTCCAAGCCAAGACAAAGACATGCATCGGCAGAGCCGAGGAGAAAAACAGGACAAAATTCCCAAGGTCATCCTCCTCTGCATCTGACCCATTTACCATCCCATCACACTCACACACACACACACACACACACACCAATCATGCATGAATAACAGTGCACTAAAACACTGGCATGCTACGCCCACTCTGCAACTCTGTCTCATTCTGTCACAGTCACACCTGCACACACAATCACACACACTGTAGATTATGTTACTGTATTATGCACTGACATCCCTTATGAAACTCTTCAGCAGGTTTCATGTAGACACACTCTGACTGTGGCCTTAAGCGGCGCTTAGAAATAATTCAACATGCTGCCGCAGCGTTTAAGGGGTGCCTCTCCTAACAACCCTTTTTAAGTTGTTTTGAAAAACATGCAGCACTCATATTGAAGTTTTTGTTGTGCACACATTCGCCCTGTCTGCATGCGTGCTGTAGTGGACACAAAGTAAAGAAACTAACTGATAGATAAAGATGACTCATTCCTGGGAACTGCTCTGAAGCCTGAAAAGCTCAACATCACACAAGATACTAAAAACAGGGACTCGTGGACATAACTGCAACAGATTATTATTGACCATGTTAACTAGCCCAGATCATATATGCATGCATACATACAGACACACACTTTGTCTATACACACCTGTATATGCAGACATTTTTCCTCTCTTCTTTCCTTTTTTTTTACTCTTGACATTTGTATGTTCACTGATTTTTTTTAAAGGGATTTGTTTGGTTTGATAATATTAATATGTATTTATGTGTTTTTGTATTTTCTTTTTCTCTCTTCGGGGGCTTCTTGGCCGGGTCTTGCTTGACAATAAAAACTGTTTCTCAATAATTTCACCTAGTAAGATAAAGGTTGAATATATAATATGGAACAAAGTGCAACCTAATGGAGAAACATCATGGTGCATTCAGGGGCTTCTTTAGTTCTGCAACAATAAAGTCTTTTTAAAAACCATCAACAATTTCCCTCTAATTTATTTGTTCATTTTATTTAAATCATCAGTCACTCATTAAACTGCTTCAATATAATTTTCCTTTGGAAGTGAAAAAAAGTACAATGTAAGTCAGTTCAGTGGTGGAATATAACACTGTTATCACTATGAAGTCACATCATATGACTTGTCCATGACACTCTAATAAGGCTGAGAAAAGATCTGAGTAGAATTATTTCACTTTAAACTGTGTTGCCTTCACATGTAAAGAAAAATGTCTGGTAGCTCAGATAGAACAAGTTCACAAATCCAGGTTTAACTGTCAGAGCAGCTGAATATTAAAGCTACAGGCTTATAAAATTTGACTTTAAGTTTAACTCTTTAATGTTTTAACAGAGAAAAAAGCAACAGGAAATCATTTCTTTGAATTCTTTTTCTTTTCTTTTGGACAATAATTTTTTTAAACAAATGGTTATGATGGCAGTTAATGATATAGTAACAGTAATAAAATGGTAAAAAAAAACAAAAACAAACAACAAAAAGAACTGAAAGAAAAAATTTGATAGCAAAACTACTTTGGCAATAAATTCCCAAGCCAAGTGTTAGAGATGGCTTAAGCAGGTTTATCTACACAACTATTGAATAAAATTCATTATAGTCACTGAAATATTTGCTGGCTGTTAAAGGGTTAAATACAACTACACAGAGTGTCTGAGCCTACTGGCAAGTATGCAAGTCTTAGTGTCCTGTTGGCCTTGGTAAGCTAACACAAACACACACTGTCATTTCCTCTGCCACTATCAACATCCTCTAAACACTAAGAATGATGTCATCACCCAAACACACATTCACACACTGGGTACAATGGTTGCTATTGGTTCAACACAGAGGAGAGGGTTTGTGTCTTACCAGACATGAAGAAGAAATCATTTTCAATAAGGTGTAAAGCGTGAAGCAGCGTGTTTTTATGAACCAAATCTGCGGGGATATTCCAGCAACTCCACTCCCAGAAGAACATCATTATAAAAGGAGCTTCAACAACTCTAGTGGTACAGCGTGACATTTTGATGCTGTAAAAACAAATTTGTCTCCTCCGGCCAAAACACAGCATGATTTTCCTTTTTTCATTTTTTGTTTGTTTTGTTTTTTCTAGACTTGGTGTAATGAAAGAGGCGAAGAACAATACGCGAGGGGAAGCAGGTCCTACGCCAGCACTGTTTTTACTGGAAAACTTGCTTCACACATCAACTTTTCCGTCTCAGTTTGGAGGAAAAACTCTTCTGCATGCTTCAAATTCCCCATATCTCCACTTTTTTATGTGCAAATTCAAACTTTGCATAAAACAAAAGGATGTTTGGGAGGGAACGGTGGTGGCAAATAGAGAGGGAGAATAGGGGAGGTTGGATGGCTGCCAGGTCACAAGGCTTTATCCCTGAGCCAATTGATCTGCAAACACTGGCTCAGCAGGATGTGGAGACAAAAATGTACACAACACACCTGAGTGTGTGTCTCATCACAACACAACCTGTGAGCACTTTATATATTATCTGGTTAAATCCTGAAATAACTTCTCAAATGTCAGTGTGTTTGAGTCGCGCAAAATGGCATTTTTTACGTTTATTCCAAGTTTATTCTTTGTGTCAGGAAACAGTTTCATCACGCCTAAAGAACCAGCTTCACTTTCCTGTAATCAATAACATATCCAAGCCACAGATAACCACAGTGAGATTGTAGAGATTTCCCACTGAAATGTATCATCTGCAGTAAATACAAAAATAGATATTACTTTATACTAAAAACAAACGGAAAGTTGACAAAATATACATCAACTCTAACCCATGCATTTTATAAGGACCTTTTTTTCTTTCTATATATGTAGCACTAATAAAAATAGGAAATTAAAACAAAGATTTAAAGGAACAAAACAAAGAGTAGATGCTGTCTGTTGTAAAAACTCCCGGCTGCTAACAGACAGCAGATGAAATGATTCAAAGTGCCTCATGTGGACCATTACCCAGTAGATTCAGTTTTATTTTCTCTTTAGACAATAAGTATTTCCAGCTGAGTATTATTTTGAAAGTGTTGAATAGCCGCTAATTACAAAGCTTCTCTGATGTGAAGTTCACTTCTACACCTTTCTAATGCATGCTTCCATTAAAATCAATGAATACTGGTCAAAAACTCGGGGTTACTAAGCCAGGGGTCTCCAGTTCTGGTCTTGGAGGGCTGCTGTCCTGGAGCTTTTAGATGATTCCTGTTACAGTCCACCTGCCTCAGATTAAGAGGTATCCACAGACTTGGGCAGAACTGACAACCAGGCTAATTTAATTTGAACCAGGTGTGTTGAGCAGAAAAACATCTAAAGCCTGCAGCCTTTGAGGACAGAAGTTGTATTTAACCTTTCAGCTTGGAATGATTTGTTTCAGCTTGATGCTAATTACAGATAAATCTCCAAACTTCCATTTCTGAGCTTTACATGCTACATACTGTATATTCAAGCATGTTCTGTGTGAAGATTTACTGGAAAATATTTTATGTTTATCATTATCTTTGCACAAATGTAAAATCATACAAATAGCAATAGTGCTTTTGCTAGCTTAGAATGTCGCATTCGTATGGGGAGCCAAAGTCACGCCCCTTCCGGTGAGCCCCATTGGACATTAGAAAGGCAACTATATAGATGTCAATGGGCAAAAATAATTGTCTTCTGGCCCCAGTCGTTCTCTGTCCTGGATTCCAGATATGTTGGTTATGGATTTAAATAAAAAAATATTTGTGCAAAGAAAAAATAAGTGCCGCAAAGAACTTTAATCATTTCAGGTTTTACTTGAAGCCGCTTTGTGGACAACAGCTCTCGTCGCAAGTGATGACATCACTCCCTGCGACTGGCGCGAACAAGACTGGCCATCATTCCATCGGCATAATGTAAACACTCGACATGTCCTGACTTACAGTATAATGAATTTCACCTGTCGATGCTCTTTTCCTCCTTCCTCCTTGATGTGCCCGTGTAAAATCACCATGAACAGCTGGTGACATGTATTGCTCTGGACGAGAGCGGTAGTCCACAAAGCGTCTTCAAGCAAAACCTGAAATAATCTAAAATCTTGACGGTTCTTTATTTTTTTTTTTCCGCAAGAAAAATTTTAATTGAAATCCACAACTAGCATATCTGGAATCAGGGCAGAGAACAACTGGGACCAGAAGATAATTATTTTCACCCCACTGACTCCCATTCATATTTTTTGGTTTCTAGCTCCCATGGGGCAGAAGTAGATGGGCGTGACTTTGGCTCCCCATTTGCAGGAAATGCTGGTCCACTGCCTCGCATTTTCACTGTCCATGCTTCCACACCAGCTGGGACTAACTTTAATTCCTGTTTAAAAGCCATCTAAATGAAACCTCTCCCATTCATAGTGTTGTAGTCAAGACCACACCACCAGGACCAAGACACTACCAATACCAGGAATCAAGACCATGACATTACCCAATCTCGCACAATGTCTTGGTCTCCATCCCTGGTTTTGGAAACGCCTTGATCTTGTCTTGGTTCCTGGTCTTGGTCTGGACTAAAACACTAGCCATTTGTCTCTGTTTTCCCCTTTATATTGATTGAGCTATAACATGCTGCAAGTGTTTGTGATACAACAGGCTAATCCTTTGCTGTACCGAGAGCCTTAAACAGAAAACTGATGTCACCTTCCACACCTAACAGCAGGCTGAACAATGAAATTGCACAGTTCCTTATAACTGATAGACTTTTGCTTCGAATAAAAGGGGAGAAATCATAAACACATGAGATTTATTAGGAGGAGTATCTCCACAATAACAGATATCCCACGTGTGCTTCAGGCATGAAGAGATGAATGAGTAAATCTCCCTGTAAACTGTAGTAATCGGGCTCTGCGGTGAATAGTGCTAGAGAGATGCCCTCCATAGAAAACCACTCATCTTGAAAGATCAGGGCTATGGCTTTCACAGTGTAAGTAAGCTCTCTCCATCATGAGTGCAGTTCATTTGTTCTGCTTTCCTGCCGCGGCAGTCTGACTGCTCAGTTTCTGATCTAATCTCTGCCGCCGTAGTCTCAATGGCTTATTTACTTACTGAATTATGGCCTCGCAGGCAAGCCAATGTGTGTTTGACTCGAGTGGTTTCAAATTATGAGGAAAAGACAATAACTTGTGTGTTTGAGAGCATGACTAAATAAATAAATAAATGTGAATGCAGTTACTGGAGTGGCTCATATTGAGAATATTGGTACCAGTTTGCACAATACAAGAGATGAAGAATCATGTTTAATTTGTTGTCAGATTTGTGGCAGTGAATGGACAGCAGCTCTCACATCTACAGTATATTGTCATGAATCTGATGTTTTCTAATAAGGGAATTGTGCTTTGTGATTACATGACTTAAACTGATCATTAAGCCTCCTATTTATTCAGTTTCAGGAGAGCTAGTTTTCTTCAGCAAAAGTTAGCTGCAGTGTTTTTCAGTGCGTTACAGTAGCAATATGGATTCCCCTGAACCCTAAACAGGCTGTAAAGAAGAACTAAATTTCTGCTCATGAACTTTAGCCAGGCAGGCTCAGTTTAGAATAACATTAAAATCACCTGATTAATAAAATCCACATTAGCAATCCAAACTATAGATCTCGGTGAAATACCAGAAATTTACCAATGAAAATGTTGGAAAATGGCAGCTAAATCATGATAAAACTAAAAAGAAAAAATAGTAAAAGGAGCAACAAAATTTCTCATTCATTGATGAGAATGTTGGCAGATTTTGGCTATTGTAATGATAAAAAAAAAAAGATAACAATAACTACTGATTAAATGAGGAATCAAAGAAAATTGACTGATCTTTTGCATTTAAGCCTGGGGATGAGTGCAACATAAAAAAGGGAGAAAATGCAACTATTTCTTTTTGTAGCCCACAAAAACATGACAAAAGAATTAGCCTGCTTTACACCTGTGGTGTTGCATGCTTTTTGTGTGTGTTTTTGGTGTGATCTCATCATTTGGGCTCCCTCAATCAGCATCCTGTATCCTATCAGCATGAATACGCATTTCACCTCAGTTTCAGAGTGAGGGAACAAGTCAGACATTGAAAAAACAACTTATCTGACATGGATAAAACTGAGGATGAGTTGCAAATAATTTGTGTGCGTGAATGTGACTGTTTTGCAGTTACCGCTGGGCAACTTCCGTGTCTTTATATTGAGTCATACTGCCCGTGAATCACGCAGAGCTCTGTATTTATGCCCATCACCAGAGGCAACTTGTGTAAATGTAAATGTGCAGGCAGGTGTTCCACTGCAAGGTTGGTGGTGAAGATAAACATACACACACACAGATACGACACAGCATTTCATCCTACACTCTCAGTGTGAGCCACATTCAACATACCATCGCCATGGTAACTATATGACCTAACCTCATGATATTACAGTAGGTCATCACTATAAAAGTCCACAGCTGTGGCACAAATCCACTTCACTAGCGTTATCACAAATTCAAATATTGACACAATCTTTTAAATGGTCTTTTACATCCAAAATTACACCCAGGACTGGTTCATTAAACATCCTATAGTGTTTTTCTGAATTTTTGAAGGAGGACCACAGTCCAGAGAGACAGTTTATCTTCACAATCCACAGCGTTTATCCCAATTCCCCTGCAAACTGATGTCTTAATTATATAGCCAGTCTAGTTTAAAAATGTATTTTAAACAACAATCGGTGTCTATGAATGCTCTCTAACTAGCACTTTGAAAACTGAGCAGTATTAATAAATGGCAATGCAAACCAAATACACAGTTTCAAGTGGATTTTTCAGACAAGACTAAATAAGACTTTATCATCATTGTAATCAAATAATGAAAATGTAAATAGTTCTTTGCTCTAACCAGGCAAAAGGTTGGTATCAGTGCACCGCCTGGTTGAGACAGAACTGTTTGTGAAACCAGAGCAAGAACTGCTTTGGTGGAAAAGCACTCGTGCCTTCCTGCCTTTTTAAGGGTTGCTCTGCAGTATAAGCAGCTGTAACAACACTGGAACAGTTCTGACCATGAGTTTATCTTCCTTGCATTTAAGTGATCGACACGGAGCCACACTTGAGGAACAAGCAACAGGAAAATCCTGCCTTTGGAAGCACCTGTGATCAGACAGCATCTGTCATGGTGCAGATTTTTCCAAAGTCTGAAAGCAAAGCCAAGAGGAGCTGAAAAAGCCTAACATCTTCTCAGACCTTTTGAGTTATAAGTAAAATTTATTCATATGCTACGATATGGCCAGACAACAGGTGAGTATTAAAACTTCAAGTCTGTTTTCAACAAATTAATAAGTTATTACATAAGCAGCAACATTACTCTTCTTCCTCTCCTTCTCCTGTCTTTCTCTGTGCTGTTTCCCATTTTTGTTTCTTATCTTCTCCCCCTCTCCATTCCTTTGTTTTTCTCCCTCATCCTCTCCTTTTCTGTCTGTTGTGACTATGAGGAAGCAGCTGTGCTCCGCAGACAATTACATAACTCCGTGTGTGTTTAAACTGTGTATTGAAACACAAGCCCGATGGTAAGAGACACAAAAGGAAGGTAGAGAGGAAAAAAAGATAGATAAATGTCTTGGCATCTCTGACTAACTTTTATCTGCACTATTATTGTGTCTGCTGGTGTTTTCTCTCAGCCTTCCCTCCACTGGTCCCCTCACTGCCCCCCATCCCCTCCATCCTACCCTCCATCCCTACATACAGAGTTACTGGGCTGTGAAATGTGAAAAACTGCAGCATGCATGGCAATTCATTATCTTGTCAAACTTCCCCAGGCCTGCTTCAAGCCAGGGGCAGACAGTAAGAGAGAAAAACAGAGTGAAGAAGAGACCGAGACAGAAAAAAAAACAACAGTTCATGCAGTGGTCACTGCTGCAGGTCAACAGGTTACCAAAGAGAAGAGAAGCAGGGGAAAATAACAGATGCTGTGCATGAGTAGTTGCACAGCTTGCAAGCATATTCTGCAGTTTGGACAATCAGCTGTACCAAGGCTGGGACTCCCCCCATCAAGATTCAGGCATTTATATGACACAAATAAAAACTACTTTACAAAGGCGCAAGATATGAGTGTTTGGAACCACCGGGTGTCACACTAGAGTAGCAGCGTCTCAGAAGACCAAAGTGAATGGAAACAAATCCATCATGGAAACCCAGTTAGGCTCATTGCAACAGCATGAAGAGTTCTGGTCCTTCTCTGCATGGAAGCAGATTGTATATTTGTGTAGTGAAAGGTCTCCAATGCATTGACAACTTGACCACTGACCGTAACCCATAACAGGGACGGTTGGACGATGACATTAGACTGGATGGATTAAAAAGGGCAGTTTGTGAACCGAGAATTTTGAAGTCTGGAGTTTGGCATTTAGCATCACCATCTTGGTTGTTTTAGAGCTGGAAGTTAACAACGAAGGAGGAAGTGGAAAGACATTGAGTGATATGGATTAGACTTCATTATCTATGTCTGATTAGGAATATTTGCAGAGAAATTTTCAAAGTACATAAATAAGAGGGAGTAAAAGACATCCCTACTTGTGGAAAAATATCTTAAAGAACAAGAAATGTTTTGGAACTGGCCCTTTTTTTTTGCTCTGTTTAGTCTTTTTGGGCCTCAATGTAAGCCTATAGTAGTTACACAAACATTTTTAGCGTGTATATACTTCTGTATATAGAGTCGTCTTCAAAATTATTCATACCCTCCAATTAAAGAAAAAGCTAAATTCAAAACAGAAATTCAAATAACAAGAAACTAAAGAAACTAATAATAAATCAAAATTCACTTAATTAAAAGTTATTAAAATAAAATGTTGCTTTGGAATCATGGTAGGAAATAACAATAACAATAATAATAATAAACAAAACTGTCTGAGACACATTAGAGCACCTTTCCCATAAACAGTGGCCCAACATACCTGTGAACAGGTATAGAGGTGTTTTTGAACGTTACAGAAAACCCTTGTTTTCAAAGAGTTGCTCAATAAAAGTTTAGCTTCGGAGCTCCATCATGCTCGTTTACTTGTTTTATTTTTTGTTTGTTTTTAATATTTCTTTTTTTGAACCACAATTCAAAATCAATGTCATAATTTTCATAGAATTTTTATTCATTAATGATTTTGTCAATTTTAACTTATTTTGCTGACAGCTGATTTTTTTTCTTCTTTAAACGGAGGGTAGGAGTCATTTTGAGGACGTCTATAAAAGCAGAATTGATACTGAGCTGAATTCAAAACGTCGCTAGATCAGGATCAAGTGAATCTGAACTAAAATCTATCAGGAAAATCTACCTTAAGACGACTCCATTACTGAGATTGCAACAATGTTACATAACACGCAAATAAACTGCCTGACAACTCAAATTAAAGGGCAGAATTTCCCAATGTGCACATCCTTGGGGGCAAGGTTTTGATTGTGTTCGACCTCTTTCAAATCTGTCTCTAAACTGAAATATCAAAGATTAAATTTGTGGATGTTTCTTTCACTGAATGAGAAGACTTAGCAGAACTGCATGCTGTTGCGTTTTATCTGCTGCTGCTTCGATAATGTCTGTGTGCACTCATGAAATCCAGGCGCTGTAGTCTTGCCTGGCCAAATGGAGACACTGTATCTCAGTAACACAGAGCTGGTTGGTATAGCATAGTGCTGTAATGACTCCACAGCAAATAAATCAATAAGCCTGAAAGGAACTACAGACACACAGAGCATGTAAACTAGAAGACGAGATGAGAAAGGGATTGTTTGAGTCATCCTGTTTAAAGCACTGTAAGACTTTTAAAAGGATACCTGCAGACCTTGTCCACATAGTGTTTCCGTCTATAAATGTGGCTCAACAACAACCACAGGAAACCTAAACCTCTGCTTCAATTACACCTTCATCATCCCTCTGTTTTCACTGTCTCCGTTTTTCCCCCTCGTTCATCAGACTTTGGAGTAGCTCTGCTTTGAAATAAATTGATTAAATCTAATTGGGAAGTCTGGGTTTGATCCTTGACTGCTCCACACACACATACACACAAATCCCTGAAGCCCATCACATCATCCCTAACCTGCAAAGATGCTGCAATTATACGCGGAACATGGGCTCGCACTGTCAGAGGCAACAAGGCTGATGGACAGGCAAGTCAGGGAGTGTGTTTTCCACATGTTTAGCCATGATGCAAAGCAGCTGATAAAAGAAGCTTGTAGGAGGAAACAAAGACCAGGAGCAGGGACAGTCTGGAAGGATAAATGACAGCCACAAATCAGGCTGTCTATGTGTGTGTGCGTGTGCATGTGTGCCGTTTGTCTGCTTGTGTGTGTGGTTCTGTCCGTCTGACAGCAAACGGCCAATTACTGTCAAAAGTGGCGGGATGAGTCCTGCCAGACCATAGCTTTCCATTAGTGCATGCCAGCCAAGCGTGTGTGTGCGTGTGTGTTAATGTGTGTGCATGTGAGATGGAGTGAATGAGGGAATAGAGAGAGACAGAAGGAACAAGAGTGGAAAAAATGTGGGTGTGCCATGTCTCTGTGTGGATAAGTGTTTGTCTTTCTCTTTTTTGAGACTACATTGCTGCTGGTTGAGATAAATTTGACAGAACACATCTTTTCCTTTAAGTTTTGGCCTTCCAATCATAATAGACCGGAATATTCCATCCCGAAATGCCTAGCTTACAACATAAATGGTCATTTCGGTGAGAATGAAAACCCACACTGCTGTTTGACAGACAAAAATGGAAATATTCTTTTAAATTAGCCTACATACAAAAACAGCATCCACGCGGCAGCAACATTAAATCAATACTGTGACATTCTGAATGCTAATGATGTTTGTGTGGAGTCATTTTTACATTTATGTGCAGCACAAAGAGCTTTCCAAAAGTTGTTAGCCGAGCTAAAATACTGAAGCGGCTTCCGCCAAATGAAAATTACTGTCACAAGTTTAACCAGCTTTCTATGAAGCGTCTCATTAGCTAGCAAATAACAGCCATCAATGCATCAATCACCTGGAGCAAGTCTTGCTGGTGAAGGAATAAACAACTATTTAGCTGCGATTTGCGTTTTAATAGTTTCTTTTTTAATCAAATCTGATCATTTTACTGGTCTTTAGACATTAAAAAAAAATCAACATATTGCCAATAGTTAGCTATTAGCAAACAGTTGCTACAGTATATGGTACTGAAGAAACAGTAGGCTAATATGCAGAGTAATCCACTGAGCCAAAGATCTATTAGTTGTGTCTAGGTTTAGATCGCAAGTCACCCAAAAATCAGTCTATTTTGTAGCCCGAATCTAGACATTAGAATTTAATCCATTATTTATAAAATATAAAATTAAAAAACAACCTAAGCTGTATAAATGATAGCCAAATGCTATCAGGGTACAGGGGTACAGTGTAGCTTAGACTTAGTCTAAGCTAGTCTAAGCTTAGATGACTTAAAAACATTCATATTAGACCAGTGGTAGTCCGATTTTAGCCTATTAGATGTCTTTTAAACCAAAATATGCTCAGTGGTATTGCTTTTCATTCTGTCTTTTTTTTTTAACATTTACAGTGCAAATGACAACGTAACTCAGCAGTCTTGAAAGAAATAAACTTAAAGGCGAGAGAGGCTTTAGAGTTGTGCTAGTTTTCAGCGGCGTTTGCCAAGCCAGGGTAATTCTGTACTGACCATAGACAGCTAATATAAAATGGATGAAGAATCTGGTTGATTTCTGAGGAGCTAAAAGGAAAGCAAGGTTCCCATCGTTGCTGTTTTAGCAGCATTGTGTCATCACTCCCGGAAAATACCAAAATGAGCAAGAGAGGGGCTCTCTGAGCCTCAGGACAAATGATTGGAAGCCAACGAGCTCTGAGTTAAATGCTAACCGGGCTAACCAGTGAACAGGAGCAAACAAAGATAGGCAGGTTAAAGATAAGGCACACACCCGCCGTTAGCCTGCTAAAGACTGCCATTGTGCTACTCTGTTATTGGCTGAAGCCTCAATTGGAGGAAACAGGGAGCTAACTACTAGCCACCACGCCTGAAGCCAGCAGCCAGCAGCCAGTCTGCCACCTGTCGATAGAAAAGAAAACGCCCCTAATTATGTGTAATTCCGAGATTACACAACATGTAAACAGATGAATTATAAAACAACACACCCTCTTACAGTTACATTAAAGTAAACTATACCTATGAAACCTTAAATATTTTTTGAACCAGGCTGTAAACATGTTTATTTCTGCTGTTAAATTGGCCTTTTTAACATGAGAGTCTATGGGAATTTGCTCTGTTTTGGAGCCAGCCCCTAGCGGATGAGGGGTGAACTGCAATTATTACAGGAACTTCTGGGACCTCACTTTTCTCCAGCAGAGTTTCCCCCTTGGTACTGGCCTTACTGGACACAGAGAAAACCATTGTTGCCAAGGTAACAATGCTTAAATGCTGTGAAACCTCAGATGACCTATTTTAACATTATTGATGAAAGTAGTATATTTTTTTCTGTCATTTCAATGTTTTAGATTTGCCTTGAAAATTAAGAAAGCTTCAGCTGGTACACAGAGACAGGCTTTACTATGTTACATTGCATATTATAAGTCCGCTTGTGATTGTTTTTATAAACAGCAATCACATGTTAGCATGTCAGGTGTAGCATGCAAATTATCTTCACTGGTTGTTGTTAAATTTGTTGCTTAGTTTATGGTTCTGTATCTTCAAGGACCTACTGTAGGCCTACATATGGCTTCCAGTAAAACTAAGTAATATTAAATCTCTCTCTGTTATGTGTAATGTTTCAAGCTGTTTACGTCTTAAACAAGTTTAAGATTTTACACTTTATTCCATGACAATATTTCTTTTTCTTTGTTTTTATTATCCAAATGTAACAGGAAACTGATAACATAAGTCTCCAAACTGACATTGTGCCACAGTAATAAATGCTGCTGCAACCCTCCAGACTGGCCTTAATTAGTTTTACTCCTAAATCAATTAACAATATGGTAACAGACAGAAAAATAGGTTACAGGGGATGAAATAATGTGATGTTTGTACTAAGAATAGGATGTGACAGTGTGAATTGGTGTCAGTAAGACAGTCACAGAGGAGAAATGCAGTTTGTGCTTTATTCAGCACAACAGGAATAAACACACATGGTTCAAATACACACAATGCACCAACTCAGCATCACCTGAGCAGATTTAGTGCTATGCAGAGCTCCAGCAGAGACTTAACGTCTTCAATCAAGTTTAAGGAGAGAACATTTGCTGTTTATGACCTGATGCGCAATAACTAAAAATACACCAAAATCATTAAACTACTTCACACCCCCTTTGTAATAATCAGTTTTTGATCTTTCATATTTAAAACTCAAAACAGCTTCAGCCACAGTGCACAAAATCTCGTGGACATGGACAATCTAATTTAAGGTAAAGTGAAGGTTTTAAGTCTTAAATAAAGGTTATAAAACAGTCTGTGGGCTGTCCTGCACTGTCAGCTGTATGTTCTACAGTGGCTGCTATGCATTATTCAGCAGGATTATCTGCAAACAAACAGTGGCAGATGTGGATGTATTATTTAAGAACAAGTCAATTCCTATTAGGCACGTGTCCATCTTGTAGGCTATAGCCTGTGCGTGTGCGCGTGCGCTCGCGCGTGTATGTGTGTAACCAAAACATATCAGGCTGACAGACTGGTGTATTGATCACAGCGGTCACACTAAAAAAAAAAAAAAAGCATCAGGCTTTAGGACTCAGATGCGCAGAATCTCCTCATTCTCACCTCCAATCTGCTTCCACGGAGAGCTTGAACCGTCATAGAAATGTGAAAGTTTGTCTCGTGATATCACGCAGGACAAAGAAACTTAAAGCTACGTGTAAAGTTCAAACTTCTTTGATGTTTCACTTTAACGCGAACATTTACGATTAATGAGGAACTTTAATACGTGAAAAGACAATAAGAGAAACGATGATCACTAGATGTGGCTAAAAAAGGATTTTTTTTTTCTTAGCTTTCCCACCTGCATTTTTACGCATAAAAGGAAGGTGGGCTGAAATCTGAATAACATGAGGGACTACACAGAGCAACAGCGTCACGCTCCTGCTTTTTAAATGAATGATTAAAGAGGTTTAATTCAACTTCAGTATCTGTAATGAAAATACGTGTAAGAAAAGATTCATTTCAGGGTGTGTGTAAACACGATTAGCGTTTTTATACATTTTCTTAAAAATATTTTTGTCTATTAGTGCCATTAATGGTGAGTGTTCTGTTAATCCATCCCCTTCTCTTCCCCCTCCTCACCCCATTCCCTCTGTGTGTGCGTGTTTTCTCCTGTCAGCGGACCTCGCCGTGCTCCATGTGAGCGAAAAAAAAAAAGAAAGAAAGAAAAAAAAAAAAAGACGCAACTATACGGGGCTCTCGCTGCCGCTCTGGAGCGCTCCCCCTCATGCAAAACACCAAAAACCCACACAGAAAAACATCAGCCAGCGCGCACATGATATTTGATCTTAGTTTGTAATCGTTTTCAAAAGAAGAAGAAGAAGAGGAGGAGAAAACGCATCATCTCTGACCTGCTGCCAGTTCTCCTCCAGGGAAGGCATCGCGGAGAAATAACCAGTGTCGTGAACGAGTTGGAGTTCCTGGAAAATACTGTAATTTGCCAAAACATCCATGTTTGATGTAAAAGAGAAGTCAGTAAAAGAAGTCCGGAATCCAAACGAGAAAAAAAAAACGCACTTCTTCTTTTTCTTCTCAGACTGGACAAATTAAAAAAAAGAAAAAAACAACCAAAGCTGGGAAAGCTCCAGCTGGTGCAAATGAGCGCACCTGAGCACTTTAATTATAATAAAGAAAAGCTACGAGGAGAGAAAGTGAGTATTATTTTATGTTTGCCAGTGCAATCCCCGCTCCTCTCAGCTCGCTCTGTCACGCCTCTCTCCTCAGTTCGGGCTCGGGGGTGCCAGATCTATTTCCGCATTGCCAGATTGCCAATCGGTCTCCGTACAAGCTGCCAGGTTGCCAGGTTTGCTCCTCCAGCAGCAGACTGTACCCCGCTGCAATCCAGGCGACCGGCGCGAGAGGGGAGGGAGGCAGGGGGGAGGAGCCACCTGTCAATCAATTTCATGCGTGACCTAATAAGGAAAATAAGGGTGATGATGTCACTAGCGTCCAATTAAATGAGGCACTGAGACACACCGAGTGGGTGGAGCTTTGGAAAATACAAGGCGTGATTGGCTGCAGGCGGCTGTCAGTCCGGCTGTAGATGGCAGTGAGGGGTGAGTTATTTTTAGAGGCCTATATAAAAGCAGCAGCATTCCTCTCTCAGTCATAACAAGCTGCACAGGCAGAGAGGTGAGAAGCAAGACGTACCGCTTCTGTGAGGAAACGGTGGTAAAGTCATAAACACTTCTGTGAATCTGCAGACAGAAGCAGGTGAGCTTAAGCAACAGCAGCAGAAGTTCAGGAAGATTTTTTTTTTTTTCTTGTTCTTTTTTAAGGTGCTACAGCAGCGTCACCACAGATTCCTCCATGTGGTTTTCCTCTGGTGATGTGTGCATGGAGATGCAGTGAGGGGAAAAGCTCAGCTCCATCCACCCACGTGTTCACTTCACACTTTATGTGTTTGTGGAGGGAAAAAGTATTCACATGGTCAGCACATTTAACCACCACGCTATAAAAACAACACATATGCCTGAATATTAGTACACATGTAACTCACCAACACCAACAGTTTAATAACCTAATGAGCAAAGATGGAAAAAAAAAGTTTTGGCTAACTCTTTTTTTTTTTGCTTTTGCTTTTGCTTTAAACTTGATTGACAGGTGGTACAGCAGCAGATAATTTTGTTAATTATTGTGTTATGATGATCTATCACTCCATGTAAGTTCCGGAAAGTAACATATAGGAGCATTTACCTTCTTCCTTATTACTTTGTCTGAGACAGTAGACCAAAACTTGCTGTAGAGGCACAAAGCCTGTTTGAGGATGGGAGATTTTGTTCATAAAAGATTGCCATCTCAATCTTTTCTTTTCTTTTCTATACCACAGGAGCTTCTCCTCTTGCCATCCTGTGCTAGCATTTTTCTCTGCAGTCTGCATGCATTTATATTCTTATTGAAAACTGATAAGTAACCAGATATTATGACGCTGCATGTCTTTACATAGAATCTTAAAGAAAGTCTCATCATTTTATACACTAGGTTAATTTCATTTAAAATCTCCAGATATTTTATGTTATATCTAGCCTCAATCATTTGTGATGAGGATGTTGCACATTATGCAACATCCTCATCATCAGCAGCCTTCCATATGATGGAAGGGTTCATTGTTCATTTCATAGAATTCATATTGGCTGGAGATGGCTTCAGGTTCAGTGGGATGTAAGGAGATTAAAGTTCAAACTTCCATTAGTCATAAATGTTTTCCCATCAACTGATATGTGGAGTATAATGTATAAGGATTGTATTAGCAGTCTGATACTTTCTCTTCCTCATAAACATGTCTGAATGCCATCAGGATTCAGACAAGTTCAGACATGCAAGACAGTTTCTCTGATTTCTGTGCTGTGAACACCTCGAGAGGATCTGATGGGATAAATAGTTTCCCACATTTCAAACAGTGTCATAATCTCTTGTAAAAGCAGGGGTAGGACCTACTGTAAATGCAGGACAACAGGCAGACAAGCTTGCAGTTTTTACTAAAAGCAAACAGAAGGCACTGCTGAGAATTATCCAGAAACTACACCTGAACTAATGGTGCAGTTGATGTAACTCAGAGGTTGGAATTTGAAGATGGGAATTACGTTACATACAAGTTGGGAGTATTCTAGTTGTCAAAGTGGGAAACTGGGAAAAGCAATATTGATGCTGTCAGGGAACTTTTTCTTTTGCTTGCTCTGGCTGTTTACATTGAATTATATACATTAAAGGCAGGGTGGATGATGTTTTCCAGGAGCACTTCTTACTATACTGCTTAAAGTCTTCTTCACTTCCCCATTGCAGCCAATTAATTAAATGTTCTGACACAAAAATTGAAAAAAATGTATCACCTGTGGAATGGACAGGACTGGAAAAACCCCTTCCAAAGAACTGAACTTCATTGGATGGGGCTGCCAACGGCCTGTGCTTATTGATTGAATGATTCTTATGTCCATTAAACTCGACAGCCGTTTGTTGCGCACCCACTGCCCTCGCGCGTGCTCGCAACTCACCGTGAGCGTCTCACAGTGCAGATGAACTGCATGAGCATGGCTGCTCGCTGCTCTTATCTATGCCGCTGTTTGCTCTTAAAAAGAAAAAACGGATGTGGGTCAAGTCATGGAGGTGTTGGTGTTTGCTGTGAGGATGTTTTATGCCACAGACGAAGCTGGAGGTGAGATAATTATCACTTTTAGGAAACGTGGTTCCTCTGCTGTTTACTGGGAAGCTAACAAGCTAGCCACTCGGCTGTTCTCGGTTATGTTCACCGCCAATCAACCGCACACGTGTTCCTGTGCCCTAGAGGTGTGGTTTTTAGGGGGGTATATTTTTTCAAATGTAGCTTGTTCGAACTGTTTTTCCAAGATCCCCTACCACGCCTTTAAATTCTGTCCTGAAATAGAGGCCAATAGAAAATAGAGCCTATAAAGGCCTATAGAGGCAATATAAATTAATTTTAAGCCTCACTGCCCCTCTAGGGGGCAGTGTTGCCTCGAAGTTTACCGCCAATGACAATCGCGAACATGGCGTTGGCAGAGGAAGTAGTTTTGCTGCATCTACTTCAGAAAAGGCGGAAAAAAAATAAGTGTATGCGGTGGTGGCATGTCCAACCACTTAAAAGTGGACAAAGTAATTTCAACTTTTGACATTTTGAAATGCCCTCTTCCTACTCTTCTTCGTCAATTTTCACAAATGGGTAAACTCTGACTCCACTGCTGCCACGATTTACGGTGGTATGGCTCCGTTTCGTCTGGAGCACTCCGGATTTGTAAGCTCTCTCGCAAAGAACATACCGACAGACAAAACTATGAAAGCATCCGTTTCCGTATTTACCGTAGGGTATGAATGAGCTTTCACACTGATTTGTTCACTGTATGCAAGAACGTTTGGATAAATATGAATGTTTATTACTGAGTCCAGAAAGTGTTGATGCGTGAGCAGCCATCTTTAGAGGGAGGACTTGGACCTGGTGAGTCTACCCTGAGTTTCCGTATAGGAAATTTGTCTTCGACAGGTGTTCGAGTTGTATTTCCAAATTAGAACTCAGAAAATCTAACTTCCATGTTCTAATTGAACGCACCACAAGAATAAAGAAGGCACATAATGGGGATGGACTGACTCTTCACTTTACATCATTTCGTCGTCTTCACTCTCTAATTTCTAAATTGCTTGCACTTTTTATTCCCAAGTTCTATTTTTTATTCTATTTTAATCAAGTTTCGTTTTTCCAGTTGTTGAACTTATCCATGACTTCTTCTTCTTGAGCCACACTACATCTCACTCTTTACAACAGAACTGACTCATACCACAAAAAAATCTTGCAAATTGTTTCAATGTGATGAAAAATCAATAATTAAAAGCAGAATTTAAAACTTAATTGTGCTGTTTAAGACAACACTGCTCTAATTTTGAAAAAAAAAAATTGAGAAAAGACTCATGAAGCGAATTACTAAATGGACTCTGAAGCACTTTGCAGAGATGATTGTGAATACAGCTCACCATCTCGTCCATGAAGGTAGGTTGAAGCTCCGTCATGCAAAGAAGAATCCATATGTGAATATGATCCACACTGTCTCCTTCAGCCCAAAACTAACTGAGGTAAAATAGAAAGCTGCTTCATGTTCACACAAATATAAATTTTAAATTCTTTTTTGAAAACCATGGACACTGTGTCCCCCAGACTAAAGAGGAGTGGGTCCATTCATTCTGCTGTCAGTGCCAGATCCAAAAGACTCCACTATTTCTGAACTTAATACTGTTCCTTTGTGTCCTGTCTTTCATTACTGGACAAACTGATTAATCCAGGTGTGTCTGGCCATTGTCGCTGTGGTTATTGAGGTCAGGCACACCTGGATTAATTAATTTGTCCAAATGTGAACCATCAGTCAAAACATGTTCTGCTATACTGTGAATTACTTGACTCCACTTAACACTCTTAAATGAATTAAAGACCAGAGCAAATGTTCCTGAAATGAGCTTGAAAACACTCCTCCCTGCCTCATTCTTATGTAACAGCCGCTCGATGTGGAGCCCATTCTGGGGATTTGCATGTTATTGTGTTAACACTTGCATTATGTTGTGCGCTTTCGCCTCTTCGCACTCTCTCAGCATCTTCAGTGTTTCTTGTCTCCGGGGACTTGCTGCTGCTCTCGGAGGACTACCAGGGCCAGATGGCTTCTAGATCGCCTGTTCCAGGACGTCTTCCATTGATTTTACAGCTCAGGCTGCCACTGAAGGAACAGAGGGGGGAGGCGGAAGTCGGGAGGGGGGGATTCTGGGTGGAGGAGCACAGATCAATATACTACTGACTGCCAATAAGAAGTCCTTGGAAGATTTACATGGAGTACACAATTTTGTATTAAACAATGCTCATTTTCTCCCTCAAATGTCCTAAATATTAGCTCATGTCTAAATATGTTTACAAATGTGGTGGTATTGTGATGTCAGCACTGTCATTACAGAAGCAACTATTGATGTTATTTCTTTGTTATTTGTACTGTAGACCTATCGTCATCGTGATACAACTTCCACCCTCTTTAGACTACTTTCAGTAATCCTAAGGCCAAAAAATATCCACACTTTAAAATGATCACTGCTTTCACCATAACTGTTTTACTGCAAGAATTCAATAAGGAGGGACCAGTTGAAAGGATATGATAAAATTTACAGTTGGGAATTTGAAATATTTGTTGAAATTAGCCAATTATATTGAAATATTTTGCTGATAAGACTCTGAAAGCTTCTCCTTGGTGGAGCTGTGACATGCATGAAGGAAGGAGAGAAAAGCTATGAGGAGGCAAATTCTTCTGATGAGGCTCCACCTGATATCAGGAAGAGGTGGAGATGGGAAGGAGGCCAGTTGGGCAAATGACAGAACAGAGGATGGTTTTCAACAAAGGGGATCAGATCTAGTGGTTCTAAAAGTAGCAAGGTAGAAAACCAGAGCTGGATTTCAGTTGTGAGGACAGAATTTCAGAATGAGGACTTTGACATCATGGGACAATGGAAGTGATGAAGCAGAGCAGGATGAAGGGCTGGGCGATAATTCGTTAACAATATATGTTGAACGATAGACTTGCCTGTGATTGTTTTATATTAAATAATAACACGTCTGCAGTTTGTGGACATGCTTTTTTTTTTTTTTCAAACAGCCATGCTGTCTTGCTAATTGACCTATGGCTAAGCCACGCCCCCTGCACTCACTCGGACAAACAAACATTCGGTGACAGGCGCTATGTGACATCTCGGGAGATGACAGCTGTCAACACGGACAACAGACGCGTGATCAGACAGAGAGATCATGACGAGATAAATTAAAAAACATAAAAACAATACAAACAAACAAAAAGAAATTGTTCAGAAGTCTTAAACTGGGAGTAGAAATCAGCCTGTGAATCTCTGGATGTGACTCGTGTCGCTCCCTCAGTTTCTTGCACAAACTGCTGTACAGCTGCTGTTGTTGTGCCAAAAAGTGATCGTCTGACAAAAACTGATCAAACAGCCACGGAAGCGCAGTAGTCTGGCTGCAGCTTGGAAGCCAGAGGCGTGTCATTATCGACGTTACTACACCACACCTGTACTACACGACAGCGTCTTATGTACCGTTACCATGTACCAAAACTAGCATGTTTAGCTAGCGTTAGCCAACTTAAACTAATGTTAGGGAAGGTAACTTCATATTTCTTTCAAGCAAAGTGACAACATGTTGCCTCGAATACGATGTTGCCTTACCTTAGAACAGATGTAGACATCCTTGTTCATTATATCCACGTTCAGTTGATGTTGTGGTCTGCCGCATAACTTTGGCTTGATGTGACTTGGTAAAAGGCAAAAAAAAATACGCCCTGTCACCCAGCCACTCAGGATACCTAGTATCGGAGTTGCATGTACCCCATGCACACGTTTGACCATTTTAAACTAAAAAGAACACATAAAAACGAACAACAACGGACTAACTTCGATGCATTTCAATGGACGTTCAAGCAGAGAATGTCCGAGTGTATGGGATAGCTGTGCGCACTGTGATTGGCTCATCGCGTTTGGGGGCGTGGTTTAGCCATAGGTCAATTGTGCTTCTGTGCTGCTGTGGCTTTTGTTTATGCGATCTGCTTTGTGTATTTGTGTCTTCTGTTGGCTATGTGTTTTGGTCTGTGTTTTGTTTGATGTCCTACTTTTTGTATAGTGCATTTTTAATGTATTTGTTATATGGTTAGGTTACGGAACAACATTAAGACATTAGCTGCTCCTGAGACAAGCTTGTTGCTTTTATTAAAATTAGATTCGGATACAATAAAGACAACACAAGAGTAATACAGTGACATGTTGTCAAATAATAATCAACAATAATCAACTTACTGACAAAACTTCTCACTGGGTAATCATGTTTTCTCTTAAAGGTTGGTTATGGATCACGGACTGAACAGCAACATCACTTGTGTCTAGGTTGTAGTTGCAACAGCTGAAAAACAACTCCAGCCGCTGGGTTGCCAGGCTCACTGCCGTATATGACAAGTGACCAGCAGCTTGCACCATGGCCAACAAGTAATGCAGAGGAGTTTATAACTGACAGCTAACGTTAGCCACGTTTGCTTTCCAATCCAGGAGAAAAGTTGCCATTTTTGTGTTTTGATGCCGTGGAAAATGTTTATGTGGGTCCATCTAGTGTAGTCTTCTCCTAATTTTATTCCAGTTTTTGCTGTTCTCAGGCCACTCCTCTTCTGAGACAGGTGACAATATCTCCGGGGCTCTGAAGCAGCTGCTTGAGTTGCTGACTCCACTGTTCGCCCCTGGACCAGCCTAACTGGACCCAACATACAGTTGCCACACAGAGATCGTACAGTATTTGACAAACAGCAGTGGTGTGTAGCAAAGCCGTATTGGCTTGTAGGTGTAAACATAATGCTATTGTCAAACCCGTTAAAATTGATTTTATACCTATTTTCAGGCTAAATATATATTTTTTTAAGGAAATGTACTTTGATTCTGTACCCCTCCAAAGGCCTTGTGGAGTTTTTTTTTTTTTTTAATATAGCTTTTAATAAAAATGATTCATATTCAACCTTTAAAGGAGTGATGACATAGCAGTGTTTGCTTGATAGGGTGCTCTTACTGGAGCAAATGAATTACGTAGAATGATAGCCTGCTGTCTGATTCAACCATTTCTGAACAGAGAGACAAAGCTGACAGACCTATACACCCAAAACCCCAGAAAAGGGACATTTGAAGTCATGGCACCTTTAAAGCTACCCTTACCGATGTTGCATTCTTACACTATTTTTCTAACAGGGTAAAATCCTATGAATGAGGTAATGGAACTCTGAAATACAAGACAGACCCACCATTAATCAATATAAAATATTATTCCAATCTCTAAATATTCAATGAAAACTCCAACCAATCCTTGAAGTGGGGTGCACCTCTAGGATTGTCCAACGGACCTGCCTGTCAGACCTTTGCTTCTGCATTGGGAGGCAGAGGGAATAAGGGGGTGTGTCTTAGAAGTGAGGCGGGACTGTTTATATTCAAATTATCTTGCTGTGCTTTCTGAAATGCAAGATTGGTAAAGGTTGCTTTAAGATTTATGGTACGTTAGCTCTATGCTGTAAAATCCATCCTAGCTTGTGTGATAATGCTCTCGTTTTACACATAACACATGAATTAAATGTCAGCTTACTAAGATTTAAGGCCCATTTATGCTCAACATAGAAGACAGATACTCAGATGGATTGACAGTTCCGTCCGTTGTCTGCTTCGGTTGCACACGTAATTTGGTGCATTTTTGAGGTGTTTGTTGGTCCGTCACTCGCCGCAGAAGGCGGAGCAATACCACTGAAAACCGCGGGATCAGTTTTGAGCTGTGTAGCTGATCTGCAGGAACAAACCAGAAGAACAGGAACAGAAACAAAAACTACACAAAAACCGCAAGGGTCAAATAGCACCGGAGCGAAAAGGCAGCAAATAAACAGAGCGTCTGTAGACATGACTGGAGCTTTTGGGGAGAGGGTGTGCGAGAGTGTCCGAAAGTACACTCATATCTACGACATCACATTGTCAGGGCGCAGGGACAGGGAGCACTGCCACCCAGCGGACAAACTGATTTATGAACCACCGCAGAAGATGCACGGAAGTATGAAGCCAGCCACGCATGGTGACACATATAATGGACGGCGCCATATACGCATGTAAGGGAGCATAAATGAGCCTTTATCGACATCCATTTAGCCACTTGCTTAGCTTACTAATGGTAACTCTATGCTGCCTGCCAAATACTACTACTAGACAACTGTTTTGAAACTTTTAAGACAAAAATAGCTTGCAGACATTGCTAACTAGCTAGTGGATGTTGCTATGTTTAACCCAGACAGTAACCCCGAATATTGGCCCACGGGAATAAGAAGGGGGCGTTCCAGTCTCCAAACCGGGAATGGGAACGCTCCGTTGTGTCTGCAGCTGGAGCATATTAGGTAGATGAGCTCGGTAGTGAAAACACCTGTTCATAATGTACAGGCAGAAACACATGGCAGGATTTTTACTTTCTGGCACCTGGATTGTCCACCTCTGCATGTATCCATACATCACCGAGATGCTTCCACATCAATAAATGACTAAATTCAAAAACAGCGACATGAGAACAAAAAAAACAGCAGTTCTTAAATTTTGAAATCTAATAACATCAAAACACCTGCAGAACTTAGTCACATTGGTGGAGAGAGTGGATTCATGTTTGTAGAGGGGACTGATCAGAGGAGAATTTGGGAGGAGGAATGCCGTCACTCGATTCTATTTTATAGAAAATGTAAGGGATCAAACAGCTTTCTGAAATTCATATCTTAAAACAGAAAACGTGTTTTTCTAAACCCAACCGTAGCACCTAAACTTAACCAAACAGTACTGTAAGTGGAAATGAAAGAAGTTTAACAGGTCAAATCAAAATACAGCAACTTCAATCACTCCAGACTCAATTCATGTCAAACGTCCTCTGTTATATAAATGGATGGGATTTAAACCTTTCAGTTTTATTCCCCAATTAAAAAGAAATGTCTTTGTGTCCTTTGTGTTCCCCTCTGCTGCTGAACAACTGGAAGACGGGAAAATCTGAGAAATTATTAAAGAGGCACAAAGAGGATTATGTGAAAAGAAAAGATGACATTTCATGGTTTAATTGATCTCCAGTGTAATTCAGTATTTTCAGTTCCTAGAAAAGAACAACACCCTACCACACAACTTTAAAGAATATGCATCTCTGTTCAGCCCCACAAAGACATACAGTTTTGTGTGTAATTGTATTGTTTGTGCACAAAGAATTGTAGAGAAGAGGATTGTGCACAGGAGAGGAAAGGGATTTGCCATCTTTTTTCCATAATCTGATCAGAACTGGAACTTCAAGCTGGCACGGATGCGTTTTATAATTATTATTAGTGAAGATTTAATATGAATCTCTCTCCCACACACACACCCACACAGAAAATGTTTCTTGGGTGTTCAGAAATGAAACTTGCTTTTTCAAAGCCAATGCACAAGCAGTGCAAGAGTGCCATCCATCCATCCATCCATCCATCCATCCATCCATCCATCCATCCATCCATCCGATTCAAATTTAGTGATTTTGTGAAATGATTCAGATAGTATTACAGCTAAAATGGTTATCAAACTCAGAAATGAAGGCAAAATGAGTAAAACCAGCCAATAATGTATATTTTCTTATCAGCAATCATTAACTTAAAGGTGGAATCCGAAGTTTCTATTCAAACACTATTCAAATTGAATGCGCCTTCCTTTGGGCTAATGGCCGCATTGCTCTTCAGTCCAAGCCTCTCCTTCAAAGCTATGAAGTGGGTCAAAGCCAAACCAATATTGACCCTGGTTTTTGAGCTCTTTTGCTGCAGAGTACTTCCTTTTCTTCGCTGCGTCTGCCGTTTTTTTTTTTTTTTTTCTTTTTTCTCGGAATTTGAGTGACTGGTTTCTACTCCAGTGGATGAGTTTATCCTAAGGAGTAAATTCCACTGGAGAAAAGTGAAGTAAATTTGAAAAATTGTAGTTCTTTCCTCATCTGCTAGGTGCTGGCTCCAAAACAGAGCAAATCCCCATAGACTCCCATGATAATGATCCAAACTTCACAGCAGAAATAAACATGTTTACAGCCTGGTTCAAAAGCCATTTTAGGTTTAATGGGTCAAGTTTACCTTCATGTCAACTGCGAGAGGGGTGAATTTTTCTTATAACTCATGCTTTTTTCTGTTATTGAATCTGGAAATGACGCATAATTAGGGATGTCTCCTTTTGATTGACAGGGGGCAGACCGGGTATCAATTTTAGCTGTTGAGGCTAATAGTTAGCTCCCTGCTTGCTTCCAGGAAGGCCTCCTGTAGCAGAGTTGCATAAAGGCGGTTTTTAGCTAGTTAACAGCAAGTCTGAACGTGTCTTACCTTTCAGCTGCCCATCTTCGTTTGTTCCTGTTAACTTCAGAATAGCTTGGTTAGTATAAGCTTGGCTGTCAATCATTTACCCCACAGCTCGGAGCAGCCCAGTCTTTGCCCATTTTAGAATTTTCAAGGAGTGTCGAGACGCGCCACATGGCAAGATGGCGACAGTGGTAAACATCCAACTGGTTTCACTTTTCCGTCTTTAGATATATACAGTACAGGTACTCCAGTATGTCCATTTTTTTTTTTTTTTTTTACAGTCTTTGGTTTATCCCCACAGAATGCTACACCTTTAGCTCTGTCATTGGCTGGAGACAAATATGCATATCTCCACCTAGTAATGTCCTGAAAATCCAAAACAAAGGGAAACACCGAAATACAGTCAGGGGCAGAGGGAGTTGCAAATCACCGCCACATGAGAGTAGAGGTCCAAAGGTGTGGATTCGGACGGATTTCACTTGCACAAAGTAGCATTCATATTCAGGGGGAAAACTCCAGATTCCACCTTTAATGATGCAACACTGAATGGCTTTAACACTACTTTATTGATAATGAGATAAACTTACTTTAAGCCAAATGACAAGTTTTACTGGTATGTAATTGCTCAACTTTGCATGGTCATCACATCTGGTGGTTTTATGACTTTTACATCCTCTTCATGAAATGTAGAACAAACAATTATCATCCACGTTGGCAGCTGGAGTATGCTGTATGAATGCTGCATTATGATCAGCAACATGGTGGTGTTGATGTAGAACAACATATAGAACACACATTACATGCTACTTGAACAACCCCCCCCCCCCCCACACACACACACACACACACGCACACACACGCCTCCCCTTCCTGCTAAAATAGAGCCTGCATTTAGTGCTGTGATCAGGATTTAACGTTCTAACTCTTTCCAAATCCAGGAAAGAGGCAGCACATTCTTTTGGATATCTAGTTTAGGATGGACCAGAGGTAAAAGCTAAATTCAGAGAGATGTGGCAAACATGTGTCATTAACTCTGCAGAGAGCTGGAGAGAATTTTATAGCTCTGCTGTGAGATTGGCATGATAAAATTTTAATGCCACATCACAGGTTTGTCTTTTTTGTTTTTGCTTTTCAATCTCACACACTTTATCCGTGTTTTATAAAGAATTGTTATCCAAATTCTTTTTGTAGAGCTGTTTTAACACAAACTTTTAAAAAAAGAAAGGGAACCAAGTGGGAGAAAAGACCGTTGATAAACATCCTTTAACTAAAGAAGATAGAAGATCACTTTATGTGTTGTAGCAGCTAAGACTGGGACAATAATTCCCCATACTCATATAGATATCAATATACTTATGTACTGATCAGCAGCAACATTCAGACCACCTGCCTTATAATATACAAGTATTCTTTTTATGTCCTTTTAGGACCTATGGGAGGTTCTGTGGTGTCTTGCAGCTGTTTGGCAGCTGATCCTTCCTGGTCTTCATCAGCATGTGGACATCCAACATCTTCAAACATGTGTCTGCCTGATGACATCAGTTTTCCACATCACACTAGGATGAATCACAAATGATTAGAGCACATGTGGGAAAAACATGGCGAGAGAGCCAAAAATGTGAAATGCTCAAATTCAAATTGAAATGCCTGGAGAAGAAAATAAATACTATCAAAATACAACAAAACTCTATGTTGGTATTTTACTCAAATCCAGCTGACAGCACATATAAGCTGGAGTAAAAGCCATCTGGGCTTGTGAGGTCAGCACCAGGTAAAAAGCTCAATATTCAGACGTATGAAGTTCTTGTCCCTCAGCATGTGCTGTATCTGGGGTTAAAACTTATAATTCCTTGTCACAATAACCAAAGTATGCAGATCCTTCCAGTCATCGTAGGGGTCATTCTCAACAGCACAGTAAATATCTGGAGTTTAAAAACCCAGACACAGCTGTAGATGTGCACTAGGTTGATGGGGTTTTCAGCCAGTGCCGTGGTTTTGATGGCAGAACCAGACTTAAGATAAATGCTTCAAAAACTCGATTCAGACTTTCAAAAATAGTAGACATCTCAATACCATGCCTACAGTTTTTGGCCAAGCAAACAATGCTACAGATTTGTCATTGATAAGAAAACGCTTTAAAATTGTCTCCCCACTTTATTGCTAATCAGACTATTTGGACAAAGAACTCAACCATCCTGCATGATGTTGAGGAAGCCTTTCTCAGGCAATGAATCATTATGAGAGTCACAGTTCATGAAGTGAGGAAGAGGACCCAAACACAAGCAGGAGGATGACAGCCCAGAGGAAAAAAAAATTGGAAAGGAGATCTCATAAAGGTCTCATTTACTTCTCCTAAGCCACTTTCAGACTTGGATTGCGTAACATGAGCGGTAAAGTCCATCTGCTCTTTAAACGAACTCGTCTTTTCAAACATGCTGCTTCCTTGCAGACTTATTGCGCGCTTTCAGACATCAGGAAATGTTGCAGAAAAGTCAGCAATAGTAAGGATAGATCGATTCATCGGCCGACCGATATTTTAGGCTGATATTTGCGTTTTTTGCTGGTATCAGCATTGGCCAATATGTTGGGTGTGTTGGCTCGACACAATTTACAGACTTTTTTGTATATTACAAGTTTAATGTTTCTATAATATTTGTTTATGAGTGCACTGTTTCTATTTTATGTAGTTACTTGAAATGCTTTGTTCTTTTTTATATTAACAGAGTTGCAAAATTACTTTTCATTGTGTACCTTCATTATATTAATTTTGGAAATCAAATGCAGTTTCGGCCCCAAATATTGTACAGGTTGTATCAGCAATCCGCTAAAGTTTATGAGAAAATATCAGTATTGGCCCTGAAAAATCTGTATCGGTTGACCCCTATACTGTACTTCTAAGATCATGGATCATCCGGGTCAAGTTGCTTAGCAATAATAGATTTCAAACTAAACCAGGAGAATCAGTGTTTCGTTTTTATGCTCCTAATGTCAGGAACAAACTAACAGAAAACCTCCAAACTTTAGTTTCTTTAAATCGTTAGAACTTTATTTGCCAATTAACCAAGAGAGTTTTCTGTAAAATATATTTTCTCAAATATGTGTACTGACGGTAATGATTATGTATTTCCTGTCAGCGTGTGTATCAAATGTGGCTGTTTCTTTTGGTAATGTACAGCACATGGGGTTACCTTACGTATGAAATCTGCTATGTAAATAAAATATGCTTTGCCTTGTTTGGTAAGGTGCATGGTCCAGTTAGGAATGCTGTTGCCGTTACATATTCACTGCAGCTTGTTGTTTACGATGTGTTATGTGTCAAAGCAATATCCATTGAGTGCCAGGGGCAGAGGTTTCCCCGCAAAACAGACAAGATTTTGAAGCAGCAGATGTTTAGTGCAAATTTACTCAGTGTTGAGAAGAGATGTGAGTCGTAGTTCATGTTACAGCAAGCCTTAAAAAAAGCAAAGAAAAGCTTACTGAGCCAGATGTTCTGGATCTGCATGACAAATACACTCCCTCATTAGAAAACTCTGTGGTTCAAAGTGGACTGAACAAAATAACAAGCAAATATCCACTTGGCCTTGACAAAGGGAGGTGACAGACACCATGTTCTGCTGTGAGATCACAGCTGGACCACTGAACCGGATCATCAGGATGCGGCAAAACATTTACGTCTGCCAGACAGAACCCAGGGTGAAAGCACAAGCTGTGAACCATGAGAAACATGAAGGTCCAAAAGCCCCACAAAAACTCAGGAACATCCAGGCATAAACAACAGCAACAAGCATTGAAAACAAAAGAAAGGCGCATAAGTGTAAATCCCCGAACCTTTAAACGTTAAGTTGGGCGCTTCAAGATAAACAGCTGCTGCTGGTAATTCTCCACTTAGGTGCCCTTAAACCACAGCAGAGGAAAGCACAATGGGATAAAATGTTCCTAATCCAAAGCTCCAATGATAGTAAAAATGGTAGAAAACTATGACCCTGCTATGTTTCATGAATTTGATCAAGGTTATTTCTCCCCCAAAGCACTGATGCATATTCAAAGTAAAGATGCAGAACATGTCAGTAGAAATGCAACTTCTGTCAAAGTAGAAACTTTGGTAGGAGCTTTATGGATGTCCCCATCAGGCAGAAAAATAGCCCCAAAGACCTCCACTCATGCATGTTTCAGTGTCAGTCACCGAGGGACAGACACCATCATGGCTCACAGCACCTTTACAGTCCAGCAATAACGGTTATTATCACCATATTTCACTTGTAATGCCGCTGACATTCTGAGCACCATCCAAACATCCTCACTCACAGCGCATAGACATGCTGTAGATGCATGCATTTTGTCTGTAGGCACACACAGCATCTGTCTGCCTTCCAGCTGCCATACAGAACACATCTTCCAGCCTCCACTTTTTTCAACAACCTGCGATATTTCCCGTCTGCTCCCCTCCTCCTCTTCTTCTGCCTGTGATATTTTTAATAATGAAGAAGAAGAAGCAATATATCCTCGAGCTGAGGGAGCGATACAGGGTTAAGCATATTCTGCAGCTAATTGCGCTTTCTGGTTTTTAATAAAGAAAAACCACATGCCTGCAAGTCTGTTTGCGTGTGTAGGAGGGGGTTTGTGTGCACCTGTATATGCACATGTAAATGCTGGATCTGTTTTACTGCATTCAATCAGTTGGTTTGTGTTTGGGTCAGTAGGTCCAGAGTTTGGACCAGCTGATTATGAAAGCGGTTTTTGTTTCAATATGAAAAATCTGGAAGAGGATATCACTGCATGCTGTTTAAATGAATGAGTTTACAGTAGTTTTCAGAATACCGCCTAAACATTCTCATTTCTAATTCGTCACATAGGCTACAGCTGCTTGGTCAGGAGCCCGTTGCATCAATTTTCAACGCACAGGGAGCTGCTGCATGTTGCCAGTTATCCCCCTGCAGCAGTACTGCGAGGGACGGGGCTCAAATAGTGAAAAGCAAAATGAAAACATAATTCTTATGTTATGGCTATCAACGACTAACACAGACGTGTAAAGAGCCTTGGCAAGAAGAAGGGAAACGACAGCTGACAACTAAGTATACAACTCATGTTTAAGAAAATAAAAAAATGGAAATAACCAAAAAAAAAAAAAAAAAAGGGAAAAAAAAAAAAAAAAAAAAAAGTGCAACCCTAAGATGGCTGTTTTCTGTTTGATATTGTTCCATAATTGTATTGGTATATTCACCATTAAAATCAGTGAGGTTATGTTATGATAAAAAAAAAATGCTTATACATTCAAATGCATTATAAAGTGCACTTTAGTCATTTGCACAGCGAGGCGTCATGCAGCTGTTAATGTTGCTTGTTTGAGAGGAAGTCAAAAGTGTTTTTGTTGATCAGACCACAGACAAAATATGTGATGAGTCAGGAGTAAGACCGGGTTGATACAGCTGAAAATATCCCATCCAGCCCCAGTATGAAACACACATCAATACTGTGGCAGCTGCTCCAAACAGCTGCAGCAAACAGCAACAAGAAAGTGACTGGAAATGCAAAATGAATGACACTCTCCCTTTGGAAATGGTGAATAAATCCATATACACTGTATATGTATGTATGTGTATATATATATATATATATATATATATATATATATATATTTAACTGTATATGTATGTGTGTGTGTGTGTATGTGTGTGTGTGTGGGTGTGTGTGGGTGTGTGGGCGCGTTTTTGAAACATTGTGGGGACCATGTTCCAGATTTTTATCTTCACCGTGGGGACGTCTTGCCCTCGTGGGGACATTTTCCCGGTCCCCACGGGTACGAACCCTGTTTTGAAGGTCAAGATTAGGTTTTAGAGATTAAGTTACAATTTTGACCAGGTTTTGGTTAGGGTTAGGACAAGGGTTAGGTTTAGGCAATCAGTTATGTGCGTTAGGTTTAGGGTAAGGGGCTAAGGAATGCATTATATCAATGGATATACCCCACAGGGATATAAAAACAAACGTGTGTGTGTGTGGTGTGTGTGTGTGTGTGTGTGTGTGTGTGTCAAAGTCAGCTTTCTCTGTCAATTCTTCACATGAATTGGACATACAAAGTAATTCAAATTGTGTCCCACTGTCCCATGCATCGACAAGCAGGCACAACAAAGAATAAATAACCGCCAAAGTAGACAATGAATAAAGTGCAAGTAGGTTAAGGCATTTAGTTTTACTGGTACCCAAAGCTAAGGTCACTGGACCAGCATCTGCTCATGGTCCCTCGTACTCGCTTCAAGACACGAGGGGATCGTTCCTTCCAGGCCGTTGCACCGAAGCTCTGGAACGATCTCCCGTTGTCTCTACGCTTGTTGGACTCCATTGATGTCTTTAAGAGCAAACTGAAAACCTACCTGTTTCTCCAAGCGTTCTAACTTCAGTAGCGAAAAGGCTGTTTTATGACCTCCATGCTGATTTTCATTCAAATTTTCTCGTTGCTTGTATTGTTTTTTGTATTTTATATTTGCTGTATTTTTTTTTCTTGTATTTTAATTGTTCCCTCTGTGCAGCACCTTGTGACGTCCCTTTGTCTGTGAAAGGCGCTATAGAAATAAAACTTACTTACTTACTTACTTACTTACTAAAAATAAAATAAAATTAAATTGATTAAATTAAAATGTACTTTGAGAAGTAGCAGCCAAAGTTGTATAAACTTAAGTTAGGAGTTGTGTATGCAAGGCTCAGGGGAAACAATTTCAGAGCATAAATGAATGCCCGGAACAAGGACGTTTCCACACGGCAAGTAATAGTGCACTATTACTGCACCACTTCTGGCAGAAAAAGGTGGAACTTTTTCATGCCCGCATCTGTACATCAATATTATATTACTTTCACACGTTTGATCTTATCTGTTTTATGGTTTATTGTAGAATTTTGTCCTACAGTTCTTCTGTTTTAGCTGTGGTTGTATGGATGTGCTTTACATATAAAGTTGATATGATATGATATGATATGATATGATATGATATGATATGATATGATATGATATGATATATGATATGATATGATATGATATGCATTAGGGCAGGGCGATATTGTTAGTCCCAGCTGTGTTTTAAGTCACACTTTGTGCTCTCACCGGCAGCCATGTTGTCACTTGCTGTTGCTGTTTCGTGTGTGCTATGATGTTTTTGTTGTCTCTTGCCGTACTGCAATGTGAAACTAACCATACGGAAGCTCCAGGGAGCCAAAATGCACCATTATACAAAAACTTGATTTACTTATTTTTTAGATTGCCTGCAACAAAAAAATGCACATTAATTCAATTGATTTATTGCCCAGGCCACGTACACATACACTCATACAGCACTTCTTTTGTTTGTTCTCATCTATCCCACTCATTCATACTAACCTTTACAAGAGTTCATATGCGAACAACTACAACACCACTACTGAAAACGATGTTGACCTCCCAGCAAATCAGCAGTGTTCCAGTTAAATTTTTATTTTAAGTATTGCAGTATTTCCAGATTGGGTCTTACGAGCAGCTCATACCTTATAGATGTTAATAACAGTTACTGCTGACAGAGATACACTTTGGATTTGCATCTGGCTTTTATTCCCACTTCTGAGACACTGAACATGATGAACATAACAGTTACTCTGGAAGTTTCACTCATCTAAGCATTTGGTAGCTGGTAATAAGTAATTTAACCTCCTTACCAGCTGAATCCAAATTCTCCAGACTTCAGAGGACTTTACAAACACATTACCCAAAATGCCTCCTTTACAAGGCCGGTAGAGTTATACTGTAGTACATTTGTATGAAGCATATTTGTATTTAAAAATGTTCTTTTTCCCCTAATAAAAGGTTCTTAACAGATTACACAGAACAATTAGAAAAATGACTAATTCCAAATTGCTTGACAGCCCTACTAGATTTACTTCTACTTGATCAGCTCAGATTGCACATTTAATGGTGTTAAATTTTATAGTTCTGCCCTTGTCTTTGCAGGATACTCCCTGTGGGACCTGGCTGGATGCCTCCTGCTTGGTGTGAGATATACTGAGCTCATCCATCATTTAATACTACACCCTGAAAAGCCTACAAGCACAGGAAATTAGAAATTCTCAATGTAAAATTTTTAAGAATCAATGGATTCATCATATATGTTGGATGATGTTGTTAAAAAGTTCTGAGAATGTGCAGAAATCTGTATGCAACTGACAACGCTGAAAATCAGTATTGTGATTCTCAGGCTCATCTTGTCTCACAATTCTGTAGCTTCTATGAATAAATTAAATAAATAAAAATAGAAATTATCATTTTGTAGTGGAAATGATTGCATTTGTGAGAGAAAACATCTGGAAAAAACTGTCAGTAAATACTGATTGTTGCTCATCTGTCAGCTCATTTCAAGACTCCACAATGAATGCAATGAAAAAAAAAAATCTGTGCATTGCAGATTTAGTGGCATAAAAGTTCATTAAAAGAGAAATATTCAACTTTGGCAAGTTGCTTTGTAAAATTTTCAAGAAAAATTGAAGCTTTACATTATTTGCAAATCATTATGTTTAACTAACAATCGTTTACTAATGATTTATTGTTATTCTACCAACTAATGTGAGCTATCAAGTTTAAAACGTTTGCTGTAAAATATTTCAACCTTGTGTTTTCACACCTGCGCTGAGATTAGAGCTTTATTAGATCTTTTCTGTATGACCAAAACTATTCTTTATTGAATAGGAATGCAGGTTAAGCTGAAGAGCTGCATTCTGGAAAATTATTCCAAAACATCACATCAGGGTCACAAATTTCAGCTTTAAAGTGAATCTCTAAGCTCCATTAATCCCCATTTTTCCACAAGTCGCTGGTTAAGGGAACAAAAATTAAGGCTTCTGTGAAAGAAATAAAATTTTGTGGGCCTTTATGCCCATCGTTGTGTGGATTTAAGCTGCAGTTTTTATCTAAATGGGAAACCTGAGAAACAGTAAGGAAGAGAGACAAGTGTGGGAAAGGAAAAGCCATGAAAGTGAATGGTGGGTGGATGTTGGATGGCTGAAGAGCCCGTGGAGACATTATGTTCTTTATGAAGCAATAAAACAAAAGGCTGCTGCTTTTCCCTTCATCCCGTCATCACAATGACCTTCATTTGATGACCAGCCCTGTTCACTGGGTCTTTAAAGAGGCGAGGTAATGGATGTTTATACATACCAGACATATACCACCTCACATAACAACATCATCACCCTTCCAGCGTAACATCACACCGGGCAATAATCTGCCCCAGGCTCCAGGTTTTATGATTGACACATCTGAATTAATCTTCTCATTTGGATATGCTGTGACAAGAATTAATTACCAGGCAATTGTGTCTAACATATTAATTTAGAGAAGATTATTCAATGCATTAGCCCAGGCACTTATTAAGCATGGTTATGTACGCATGGGTTTGTGTATTGAAATCGCACAGGCGGAAAATTCATTCCAATTTGCCATGCTTGGTTCCCGTTAACATGTCGCTGTGTCCCCTCCTTCTCTTTTCACATCCTCTGCTCCCCTTCTCCTCCATTCTCCAACTCTAGTTTCCTCTGTCTTGTTTTAAATGTTTTTGACCAACCTTAAGAAAAGATGGAAGGTGCTATACTTCTCTTTTTGTTCATATAGAAGCCTAAATTGTTTTTATAGAGCTGCTAGTTATGCCAAAAGCATCCATCTTTATCATGTCACCGCTGAATAAAAATCTCTACATGATATCTTAAGTAATTTTATGTCCAGAATTCAAATGCAAGCAAGAAAAAGAGGAAAAAAGTAACAAATCTATTAATTTAGAAATAACAAATTAGGAATTCATGTAAAATAATAAAGTTCAATATTTTTATCAGGGTAAAATAGTGCATTATCATAAAAAAACATCACTTTGTTAAATCTACTGGCATCTGAGATGCACAAAAGGTGTCTTTTGTAATCACCGCCATCACATTAGGCCCCATGTTTAAACGCTTCACTGACAAACTCAAGAGCTTGTTTTTGTAATTCTGATTAAGTCTACCAGAAGAACTAAACCATTAAAATAACTTAATGTTCCTGAAAAACAAAAGCCTGATTTCAGTCTTTTTTTCACCACATTGTGACACCTCCTGGGACCAAAAAGGTGTTGAAGTGCATTTTAAACCAAATTATAACTTAGTCCAAACTCTAACCAGTTAATTATGGCTGAAGGCAACCAAAGAATGGAATAGGGACAAATCTTACAGCGACACAAGTGATCTTCGTCCTCAAATTAAAGGTATGGTATGTAAAAAAAATCAAAGGTCAGTGGCAGAAAAATGTGATATATAATTCAAAACTGTGTTTCTATTGATGTGTAATCGCTGCACTAGAATAGCTGTTATATGTTTATTTTCTTAGAATGAGTAATTTATACCTACTTGCTGGGCGGTGCACATATGGAGGCTGCCATATTTGTTCCACCATTTTACTACGGTGTCCCTGAATGGATAAAACAATGTGAGTGAAGTAAGAACCCTTTGAACTTTAAAACTGCTGTACCAGCTTTGTTTAATGGGAGTTGAAGCACTGTTTGGGAAAAGTAATGCCTTAAAAGACATGAAAGAAAAGTTACTCATAGTACAGTCATACACTTGAGACCACTGGATCCCCTCACAGATGAAAACATCTTTATGTCTGGGAAGTTTTGGCCACTAATGGCCACCATACATTCACAACAGTGCTTGGATTATAAAGTCATTTGAAAGAAAGTATATTTTCTCTCAAATACCCATTTTTACCACTAGATGTCAGTAATTTACATACTGTACCTTTAAAGGTGAACCCCAGCGGTTTGCAGGTACACTACTGCTTTCTACGGATGGATGGATGGATGGATGGAGCATGGCATCTCTGTGGTTCTTTAAACAGGATTGTTGTAAGATAACAAATTATACCTCTTCTGTTCTGGTCAGCAAGAATCAAGCTGCTGATTCCACCACCACTTCTTCCACCTCCTGATTGGACCGTATTTGCTCCTTGATAGAGTTTGGTGACAAACATTGCAATACTATTCTTACATTTTTAAGAAATATAAAAACATGAATTTCTATTTGTTTTCCTCCTCTTACTAGAGCTTAGAAAATGAGATTTGAGGGTAGATGAAGAACATGGGATTTCCCTCCAATATGAGACTACTGTTCTTTCCTGTCACCTTGTTTTATTCTTTGCCGCTCAGCTGAGATTAAGCACCAAAGGATTAACCCTACACATGAAAAATTATGCTAAAAGGTGCTCAATGCATTAAGGTGGGACACCGAACAATCCTGACCGCAGCTCTTAGATTTGACATCCTCTCATTGCCAAGCTGAAGCACCAATAAGATACAGTAAATCAAAAGCTCCTGCACTCTGTCAGCACCAGTGCTGCGCATGAACAAGTTAAAATGAGCTCCATCATGAGTAGCATGTAAATTTTCTGTGAATTTTGAGCCGCATTAAGCTGTTTTTAACTGATAAACGTGAGGTGATGGCAGCTCTTTCTTGCATGTTGAATGTGTTGTTGATATTGAACATGACATGCTAAATTGTGCCATGTAAAGTCACAGACCTTGAAATGATTTCTGCTTCAGTCAGACTTAATAAGGCACCATATATACAACCAATGTAACTGCATTAGTTTAGTCACAGACATGTTAAGTTGCAGATGTGCAGAGCTATGCAGCAAATTTCCCACAACGGACTGCACAGCAGAAAAGGACAAAAAGTGACATATCATTTAAGGAAAGAACAGATCAGAAGACAGTTACAAAGGATTGAAGAGAGTGATGTCTAACAACTGAATCTGAATGATTTCATTAATGGTTTTGCGCAGTAAAGCCAGAGGAGAGGCCCAGCAGAGCATTTTAAACCTTTTTGGGGCCTTGTGCAGTCTTGTGTTTACTGACTGTCTTCATACATGCCAAGGTATTATTATTAGCTGCTGCAGAGCTTCCACTCCTGATAGAGGATTATCACGCTTCGTGTTCCGGATTCCGGAACTTGTAGAATTTGGCCATTTCCTCTTCCGGGCCAGTTTAACAATAGCTGATTCCAATGTCACTGCTCTGTTCCACTTTAGCCCCTTTCAGACTTGCACTGGAAAGTGGTAATATTGCGGACTCTGTCCTTTATAACGCCTGCATTCAGACATGCGATCCACTCTTTTACCTCGGAAATGTGGACATGTACCGGCTGGACCCCTTGTCATAAGAGCAGAAATGTTGCGGCACGTCGTTTTGGCTGAATGCACAAAGAAACGTTCCGGACAGAGTTCAAGGGAGAGCGGGGCTGTGCTGACTTTTCCGCAACATTTCCTGATGTCTGAAAGCACCCGGGATGCAATAAGTCTGCAACAAAGCGGCATGTTTGAAAAGACAATTCGGTTTAAAAAGTGGATGAACTTCACTGCTCATGTTCCGCAATGCAAGTCTGAAAATGGCTTTAGTAAATCGAATAAACAACGCCAACCCTACTTAAGTTTTCATGGATTCCTGACTAAAGTGATTCTAAGGAAGAAGTGGATCAAAGTGATTCGCCATGGTGAAGGGCCGAACTTTATAATGAAACAAGGTTGCACATTTGTCAGCACTTCAATGATGCAGACTACACAGACAGATGGTGTTAGCAGGCTAGCATTAGTAGGCTAGCATTAGCAGGCTAGCGTTTGCTGACATGCGGCTGAAAACACACAAGCATCTGAAAATCGGGTCTGTACCTTCCCGTTTCCAGTGGAACAACTGGGGACTGCCAAGAAAGGAGACTGCTTATAAAAGAGCATCAGCTCGCTTAGGCCATGATGTTTAGCCAGCATAAACGCATGTAGCAACTGGAGGAAGAAATCAAGGAGTTGACAAGACAGCTTTCACAGCTGAAAGTGATAAGTGATTTAGGGGAAATAGGGGATTGGGGAGGAGGGGGGAACTTAAAAAAAAAGGGAGCACGTTTATTTGTACGGAAAAAGAAGCGCAACAGAAGGGGTAGAGGGAGGTGGCAGAGGGGGACAGCCGAACTTCCCGAAACCTGAAAATGTTTCCAGTGGAACAACTGGGGACTGCCAAGAAAAGAGACCGCTTATTAAAGTCTATGAACTTTATAATAAAACATGTAGCACGTTTTTTTGTGGCCGGTGAGATGACACTACTGCTGGCGTTAGCGTGTTAGCAGGCTAGTGTTAGCTGATGTGCTCAACTGTATGTTTCAAAACACACAAGCATCTGGAAATAAGATCTTAGGCCTTTATCATCAATTAAGCATTAGAAAAAAAACTTGCTTAGGCCATGACGTTCACCCAGTAGAGGTGACTGCAGCCGCTGCTATGTGAAGAGACAATGTCCTTCTCTGATACACAAAATCTGTGAAAATGCTCTTTTATAAGCGGCCTCCTTTCTTGGCAATCCCCAGTTGTTCCACTGGAATCGGGAGGGTAGGCTACAGACCCCATTTTCTGTTGCAAAAAGTTAGGCATGTCAGCAAACGCTAGCCTGCTAACGCTAGCCTGCTAACGCCAGCTGTCTTTTTAGTTTGCATCATTGAAGTGCCGGCTACAGACAAACGTGCAACTTTGTTTTATTATAAAGTTCGGCCCTTCAATCCTGCAAATCGCTTTGATCCACTTCTTCCTTAGCATCACTTCAGTCGGGAATCCATGAAAACTTAAGTAGGGTTGGCGTTGTTTATTCGATTTACAAAGTGGAACAGAGCAGTGACATTGGATTCAGCTATTGTTGAACTGGCCCGGAAGAAGAAATGGCCAAATTCTACAAGTTCCGGAAACCGGAACACGGAAGAGTGATAATCCCCTTTTATCTCACGCAGTGGCTGCACTAATGGCAGTCCCCAGTTTACAAGCAAGCTTTCTTTAAAGGTAGAGCCTGGAGTCCCCCCCACCGTTTCTGTTTGTAAATAACACTTTTCAAACTGTGCGCCCCTCCCTCTCAGGCTAACGGCCGCCTTGTTCTTCAGCCTATTCAGCTTCAAGCCTCTCCTTCAGAGCTCAGAAGCGGGTAAAAGCCAAACCAGTTCTAACCCTGATTTTCCAACATGCACTGTCTAAAGCTCTTATCTTTTCTTCTGTGCATCCGCCGATTTTCTTTGTTTTTTTTTTTTCTTCAAGAGTTTGGGTGACTGCCCTCTGCTCCAATCATGAGCTTATTCCCACAGCGTCATGCCCTTAGCTCTGTCATTGGCTGGCGATATAAACAGAAATCTCCACCCAGAAACGTCCCAACCAGACCAAAACAAAGCGAAAGAGCAAATTACAGACAGGGGGAGAAGAAGTTGCATTCAAACTCACCACTGCATGAGAATAGAGGCCCAAAAATTTCACTTGCACAAGTCTATTTATTTTCGTTTATTTTCAGGGGGGAAACTTCGGACTCTACCTTTAAAGGCAGGGTAGGGGATCCTAGAAAAATGGTTTGAGCAAGCTACATTTTAAAACCCCCCCGAAACCACGCCTCCAGAGCATAGGTGAGTGTGCGCCAATGGTTTGCAAGCGAAGACAACCGATAACAGCCACGTGGATAGCTTGTTAGCCTGATAGTAAACCACTGAGGAACCACGTTGTGTATTAAGTGTAAATTTGCTCACCTCCAACTCCTTCTGCGGTCTAAAACATCCACACTGCAAATGTCAACACTGTTTTTTTTTTCTTTTCGGTGCATTTTAGGAGCAAACAGCTACGCTGGGGACACACTGCATGCAGAAGTGCACCGAAGCGCAGCGCACCGATTTTCTTGTGGACACCACTCCTCTTTCCGTCCACATCGGACCTGCACAGTCGGCAGCAGTCCTGTTTCTCTGCTGTACTTCTACAGCTGATAATTCCACAATGGCTACATCCCCTGTTCTGCTTTCATAACATTTACAAGCAAAAAAAAGCAACATTTCTGTGTGTGAATCCTTCCACTTGCATTTTCAATACAGATGAACACATGATTGACATGTAATTAGCCTACATCTATTTAAAAGAGATTGTGTTTTAAAGCTTATCTGGGTGTTTTTACTTTGAAAATGGGTTTATTTTGATAGATTTGCCTCGTTTTCCTACTTATTTTCCTGCCTGCCTTGACAAATTCGGCCACAACTCACGCAGAAAATAGAACAGAAGCTGAAACGATCACTCCACTGCGCGCGCCGATTTTGACGCTATGCGCCGCGGCGCACCATGCAGCGCCTGATGTGGTGGACACCGTCTGTTAACAAGGGCACCGAAATGAAACAGCTGCGCTTCGGCGCGCTTTCCGTATGCAGTGTGTCCCTAGGGCATTTAATCAATCGTCTGCAATTGGGGTGAAGGAGATTTTAAGCAATATAATAAAAATTGGTCCCGGAAAACATCATCCACCCTGCCTTTAAGGCAAATGACATGTTGTTATTATTTTTTAAACTGCATTTTTTTTTTTTTTTCATTTTCAGCTGATGGTACCTCATGTTTGTGTGACATTAATTGTAAGATTGAAGTATTTGGTTCTGGGCCTCTGCTGGTGATTATTGTTTAATTAGTGTGTGAAAATGATCCCATAAAATAAGCCATCCACTGAAAACTAATTATTTTGTTTAGCACAGTTTGGATTTTAAGTATCTTGGTGATCATTAATGACATGCTGAAATGTGCA
Organism: Atherinomorus stipes; assembly: GCA_023101725.1. Lineage (NCBI taxonomy): Eukaryota > Metazoa > Chordata > Actinopteri > Atheriniformes > Atherinidae > Atherinomorus > Atherinomorus stipes. Next base: position 377,554 of record JALJCO010001162.1, read on the forward strand.
TGTGTCTGCTCAGATAGCCGGGCATCACATTCCGCCATAACTCTATAACATGACATAATGAGAATTTAGGGGTTATAAAATGCAATAAGAAATTAACTTGAACTGGCACAAAAACTCTGGAAATTCGTGTCAATTACCAATATCAAATAGTGTTATATTATACATCATTGAAAAATCTGTTTGGTCACCTTTACAAGAAGGTCGGGATTGTGTTTCTGTAGAATGGGCAACACATTTGTGTGGGTAGTGCCCCAAAATCCCCTGCAGTATTTCCCTGTAGCTATTCACTTTTGTTTCGAGTGACTGGGTGGATTGGATAATTGCACTCTCTCACAGTAAGAAAGGTAAAACAAAACATACTGGCAACTTTTACAGTTTATTAATTTTACATCATACATATGCAATCACAATAGCCTGGCACCTCCGTCTCATGCTGCTTACCACACTGGTCACATTTTGCACATTTTCCCTAACCAGAAGTTGTGTTGGTCAGTGGCACTATCAGCACGCCCATGCTGATCCTTGAGCTGTTTTATTGAGTTGAGCTTTGGACTCACATTCAGTCATTTTATTCTTTTCACACCCAAATTCTGGAGATCCTCTGTGATGATACTGGCTCTGTGGAGGATGGAATTAGATCCCATATTCTGGTAATATGGGATCATTACTGGCTCCAGAATCTCATTCGGATAGGTCTATCAGTTGGATGTCCATACATTTGTGACTGCTACACACTTAGTAGAACTTGAATCTCAAAATTAAGTGAACACCAACAGTGTTGGATCACAAACAGAAGTGTGTCTGCCTTACTCCACCAACGTTATTTCGCAATGGTTAAGAGTATCGATAAGTAGAGGGGGAACTGTGGAGTCAACAAGTCTTTTCCATGTCATGTATTTGTTCTGTCCAGCCACTGAACCAGGTGAGTCCAATCAGCCCAATTTAATTCATTGTACTGATTGGACTCACCTGGTGCTGATTGGACTCACCTGGTTCAGTAGCTGGGCAGAACAAATACATGACATGGGAAAGACTTGTTGACTCCACAATTCCCACCTCTGTCAATAAGAGTATTTTTGTCCAGAACCAGCAGTACCGCAGTATTGTTAAGATTAGGAACCGGTATCAAATGATACTTGTACTTGATATACATCCCTAGTGCTAAGTTAAGTTCATTTTGAGAACTGAAAGGTAGAGTCTGAAGTCCCCCCACCATTTCTGTTTGCAAACAACAGTATTCAAACTGTGCGCCCCTCCCTCTCAGGCTAATGGCCGCCTCGTTCATCAGACTATTCAGCTTCAAGCCTCTCCTTCAGAGCTCAGAAGCGGGTAAAAGCCAAACCAATATTAACCCTGGTTTTCCAACGTGTACTATCTAAAGCTCTTACCTTTTTTTTCGGGGCATCCGCCGTTTTTTTCTTCTTTTTTTTTCCTTCGAGAGTTCAAGTGACTGGCGTCTGCTCCAATTATGAGCTTATTCCCACACAGCATCATGCCCTTAGCTCTGTCATTGGCTGCCGATATGAACAGAAATCTCCACCCAGAAACGTCCCGACGAGACCATAACAAAGCTAAAGAGCAAATTACAGACAGGAGTAGAGAGAGTTGCATTTAAACTCACCACGGCAGGCGAGTAAAGGCCCAAAGGTGCGGCTTGAGATGGATTTCACTTGCAAAAGTCTAACGTTTATTTTCAGTGGTGGAACTTTAGGCTCTACCTTTAATCAGACCTTTATGGTAAACAATAAACACAAACTATTCAGCTTTGATTAATCTGCAGTAAATTAAACTGGTTCTTATGATGTGTGAAATAGGGATGTAAGGGGCGCATTCACAAAGCTTTTTTGATTCGAATCAGAGTCTGTTTGCTTGGAAAGTCCGCTTCGTTTAGGAGAGTAGTGAATGCGCAAACGCAGTGGTTCCCAAATTTGACAAAGCCTGAGCCCTCCCTGGGAGGGGGGCTCAGGCTTTGTCAAACTGCGCAAACGGACTCTGTTCCGGAACAAACAACTGGACTCGGTCCGGCTACAAACGCAGGGCTCGGTCCGATTCAAGTGAACCAAAGACAGGAAGTGGACTACAAATTGCATTGGCATTGTGGGTCAAAAGTTGGGCAACGTGGGTAAATGCTACGACAACAAACACATGTGTGGGACTGCAGTTATAAAGATGGCTCGTGGCTAGACATGGAGTCACGAGGACATAAAAGGTTTAATCGATATTTGATCTGATGAAAGCATGTCCCAGCTCCTTGTCGCTTTGTGAAGGGAACAGTAGTTGTGAGAACCTTCTTGTTCATGCGTCTTGTCGTTGCCTACGGTGAATGATTCTTGGCCTGTTTGGCAATAGTGAAACATGAACGTATTCTCGGTCCGGAAGACCACCCCCGCCCCCAGCCGAACCGAGTCCCCAAACTGACCGAGACTCGCAGACCATACTTTCTAAATGCCCCCTAACAGTAAAATCGATCTACATTGATACATTCAGGTATCAGCTGTTCAGTAGCATCAATCCAAAATGAATCAAAATGATTGAGTTAAATCAGCAAGTGATATCTTATATTGACTCCTGGCTTCTGAATCTGATCGAAATTGTATAGTAGCAGAATTTGTGATGTCAGCAAACACTGAACTGTTATCCATCACATTACTCTCTACTCTAGCGCAAAGCGGTTTTCTGAGATCAATGTGAGATGTCCACTGAAGGCTGATATTTAAGTTGTGGTGACTCAAAACACCAAGCCTCGGATTCCTAACAAAGTTTCTGTGTTCTTGCTGACGTTACACTGCTGTTAAAACACAGTGCTGTGGGTGCCTGCAGCAACGTGGTCAAACATTTAACAATGATTTCCCTCCGGCCCAAAGCACTCTGCTCCAAACTTGTGCTGTGTGAAGTCTCAGAAGCAGCGCAGAGGTCTGAAACTGCTCGAAACTAAACTGTGGAGCTGCTGATTTCTGCTGGATTCCTGTCAACTTCATAACAACTGACAAACAAATGAAGGTAGAATTGGACGCGCTGCTCATGCTGGGAGATGGCTGCTGCATCACTGAATAGATTAGCTGTTTGAGGCTGTTGCCATGGCGGTGTTCTCTGCTGGGATGTGTGGGAGGCTGTGTTTAGTGTGTGTGTGTGGGTGTGTATGTGTAGCCTATTATGGAAGTGAATGTTTGCCATTTCCCTGAGTAGTCATCTGTGTGTATGTGCTCTGAATTTTGTTGGATTTCTGGGAGTAATTTTTGGGGGAGAATGTGTGAGTTTTCAGCCTCCGTTTATGTTAGTCCTAGTCTGTGAGCTGGTGTGTGAGGGTGAGTTTTGTGTGTGTGTGTGTCCCTTGTGTGTTGCTGGCATAGCGTGGCGTGTTGCTCTAACAGGCTTGTCCTCCATTAGTGGCTCAGCACTGGGCTTAAAACTGGGAGGGGGAGAGAGGAGGGAAGATGGATGCACAAACACACACATCTAGAACCACACACGCACATGTTTTTAAATTTCTCCTTGAATAAAGCAATAGGACAATTGGATGTCAATGCGACTGCAGTTATTTGTATTTTTTAATGATTTTAACTATGATGAAGATGATGAGGAGAAAGAAAAATGTTTTAAAAACAATTATGACACATGCATCCATGCAGAGCTCAGAGAGTCAATCTCTCCTGTTAAAATGTGCCATGAATATTGGCTCCCAACTAAAAGTGATGAATCGGTAGGTTGCTTCAGTAACAAGGTTAGGTAAATCAATATGTCATTCGTTACGATGTCTCAACCATTACATATAACTCATGTTGACGAGTGTGACAGTTGTTTTGTGCATCAGATGATGCAGTAAGATTCTCCTTCAGCTCCAATTCAAGGACCTCCATCATCGTGGAAAGTGCTTAAATCCTGAAGCCATCCAAGAGAAGTTATAGAAATAGTACATTTGGTGGAGAACATGGTAGCTAAGCTACTGTGCAGGAAAGGAGAAAGCAAACTCTTTTTCTATAGAAATTTAGGCCCTGTGCTCATGATTAAGCGCAGGGCCATTATCCACATACGAATGCACTTTGTGGCTCCTGAAAGTGAACATTTTTCAACACTCCAACCAGGCTAAAGATGATTACATTCTGATCAAGGGGCAAACTCTACTGGAGTAAAAGTAAAACCTGGAAGTAAAGTTAAAAAATGTAGTTATTTCTTCATCCACTAGGGGCTGGCTCCATAACAGAGGAAATCCCCATAGACTCCCATTTTAAAGTTATACCGTGTAACTTTTGACTCTGACATTAAGCCTAAAATGAGCAGTATTAGATGATTTTTCGGGCCAATATACAGTGACTGACGCGTGTCAGCACTCTGAGCGGGCTGCCCTCGGCAGAAACCAGACATCGTAACTTTGGAGAGGCGGGCCGTCGATGAAAGTGCCGTAAAACAAGTTGCTTTACGGCTCCTCATAGATAAACCATACAGCCCATGAGATAAACACAGAAAGCTGTACTTGTGCTACTTTCTCTCATTGCTCGAAGTTTAGTCATGGCGGAACAAAGTAAAAAGATGAAAGTGATGTCTGAGCAGGTCAGATCAAAAACACGAGTGGACGTTGGAAAAGAATTCAGTCGTTGGAGATATAAGTGTGGAAGCTAAACCCCATCTCTGTTTGCCACCGTATCATTAGACTGGTAAGTAAGTTTGTCTGTTGTGTAAACATACGAGAATGTGATGCTTTTCTTTTTTTTTTTCACTCAGCGTTTATCCAAAACAACGTCAATCAGAGCCGTATAAGCTGCCGATAGTTTCCTGTTAGCGAAACACGGCTGGAATTACTATAGACCAAAGCTAACGTGACTCCTAAACATTTTGTGCAATTGTGGCTGGTTTGCAGCAATAAATGCGTTCTCTGTAATTCATATAAATATCAAAGCAGTAACGGAGCGATCTGCAGTTTGCTTGGTTTAGTTGTGTGGTTTTCATACGCTGTTCAGAAGGAAGCAGAGCCACTGTAATGTCCCGTAAGCTGAGCTAATCCAGACGTTTTCATAACAAACATGAGTTTTGCCAAAGTTACGACTTCATTCAGTGCACAAAACTACAACTTGGTTTTGTGGCCGGTTTTGATTGCGCATTTATCTTTGCATTGTGCGTTTGTGTGTGTGATGTTTCAGCTATGTAAACATGTAATTGGAAACAGTTAGAGGCGCATATCTGTGCCAGGGGCAGATCCTCCAATAGTGAAAAATCCTTTAGGAAATTCTTGAATCTGATGGACTTGTTTATTTCAATATCCAAACCCGGGAGAGGAGATTTAAATTTGCGTCATTGCCGTGAGGCCTGTTAGACGTTGGCGCTGTTGCAGGTTTAGCGCTCCTAGTGGCCAAAAGTTACACGGTATAACTTTAAAAGAGACGACACTTCCAACAGAAATAAACATGTTAACTGCCTGGTAATAAAAAAAAAAAATATATATATATATATATATATATATATATATATATATATATATATATATATATATATATATATTTAATCTTCATGTCAACTGTGAAGCTTTTATGTAATTTAATCTTTAAATTACACATAATTAGGGGTGTGTCCTATGATTGATAGGTTGCAGACCGGGTGCCAGTTTTAGCCATGGAGGCTAATAGTTTGCTCCCTACTTGCTCCCAGGAAGGCCTCAACTAGGCTTTCCACCGATCGGATCGGTTTGATCGGATCGGCCGATATTTCACATTTTTTCTAATTTTCTGATCGGTCCTTAACTTTTCATTCACCGATCCGATCAATGACGTCATTGTCATTTTGAATCTGCTCCGGTAAAACTCTCATTTACACCAATTAAACTTAGAAAACAAGCAAACATACAAAGCAGAATAGACATGTACTCACTAGTATGTGTTTTATGTCTTCGTGGCGTTTTTGTTGTGAGTTCTGTCACTACGTGCTGGACAATAAAGTTTTTACAATCCCAAATACGCCACAGGCAAAGGATGGCGACGTCGGTTGCAAACATGTCAGCTCTTAGACTGAAAGGACACAGCGCATTTCCTGCATTTCCGCAAACAACAGTTTACCTTAAACTGTTGCAGCACAAGTGTTTGTCTCCGTGTCTCCATCAGAGACTGTAAATAACAGGACTCCAGACCGCGGAGACCTCCAGTGTCGAGCGCTTCGGCCTCCGCGTGCTCCAGCAGGTGTGCACACAAACACTTCGGACGCTGACGCATGTGTCCACAGCAAATATATTCCAGTCGTACTGTAGCGATACCGGACAACTTGAGCTAAAGCGGGTTGTTTGTTCTCACGTCGAGGTTCTTCTGAGCAAACAGTCACTCGATTAGTTTGACTACTAATATGACGTCATTAGATGTGAGCCCCAACTTCTGAAACAGCATTACTGCCTTCATTTGCGCTGTGACTAGGGTTGGGTACCGAAATTCGGTTCCAAGGAGGGACCGAATTAAAAATGGCGGGTACCGGGTACCCATAAAAAATATTTACTTTCGGTCCTGCTTATCGGTTCTTGGACGCACTTGTCACCTTTTTAAAAAAAATTTATTTTTAACAACGGCTGCATGTCTGCCAAGAGTCAGGCCCTGTCTGTCACGTGACTACGTCACGCATTCACGCTGACCTCAACACGCCGGCCGGACGGGGGAAAAAGTAAACACACCAGGAAAACAAGTGGAAAACTGGGCTAACTATGCACGATGGACTGTGGAAAACGCTCCAAAGTGTGGCTTCACTTTGAAAGACAAGGAAACGAAAAAGGGAAGTGCAACATATGTTATAAGCTAATTAGCTGCAAGACAGGTTGCACATCAAATTTGACGAAACATTTACGACAGCATGGCATCGACCTGAAGGACTGTACAGTGTTTGATGTACTGCGGTCGTCAACACCCGACACACCCAGCGCTAATGTTGCTTCAAGTAGCGTTAGCAGCACCTTGCCAGCAGCCCCTACGGACACACCGTTTATGTTGGGGAAAAAGAGGCTGACAAAAGACAAAACCGAGGAGTGTCACCGTGCGGTAACAAAGTTTGTAGTCAAAGGACTACATCCTTTCTCCGTCGTCGAGGCTCCATCCTTCAGGTATGTAAGATAATGTAACGTTGCTTATTTCCATCCTAAATCCTGCAGTCCTAAAACGAGCAGTATGGAGGAATATTTACAAGTTTTTGTGGACTTCTAAGGACCTTGTTGGCTCTGGCTTAATCAAACTCCAATATATGAAAGTTGGGGGAAAACGAGAAGTCGTCCTGATCTCCGGCTGCTTTTGAAATATTAAAAAAGTGGTCACTGCAGAATAAGGACACGTTGAGATTTCTCCGCTGTATTTGAGTGAGCAGTTATTTATTGCGGTGCTTTCAGAAAGGTTGTTGCACACAGGTCTATTTAGCAGTCAAGATGAGGTCGCACAGGACACCAAAGATCTTCGGATTGCCAACCTTTGGCTTTGAAACAATAATTTGTCAAACTGACTGAAGCTGAAGGCAGCACTGACAAACAGTGACAATAAACAATGATATGGAAAGCAACAGAAGGAAATACAGATGATATGATGAGAGACTAATGGCAAACAAGAAGCAGGTGTGACAATCGGTAATGAGGACCAGGTGTGGAAGCAGAAAGTAAACACAACAGATAATCTCTGCAAAATAAAACAGGAAGCAAGACTAATTATTATGACTGCAACATAAGAAATCTTTAAATAGAAGGAATAAATGAGCAAAGAAGAACAAAACAAAGTAAACTTGAGATAAAAAGTAAGGAAATTTGTGTTTGGTGGATTATTTATTCCTTGTAACGATGTTTCTTGGCAAAAAAAAATCTGTTCATTTCATTTCATTGTTCCTGTTCATTTCTCTTTTGAAATGGCACCGCATTTGTAAGGAAAATGCCATTGTGGGTAAAGCAGTACATTGTATGTTGAGTATGTCGGCGACGCTCATGAAAAACCTGAAGTATCCTTTGCTGCTCTTTCTGCTAGAAGCTGTTGTTTTAGGCCAGACCTCAGCTCAACTGAACTCTTGCAGGCACAGCTGAGGCGCTCTGCTCGAGCTTGAATGACCACCATAACCACACTGGTTGACTTTCAACTTATCCTGGTTGAGGAATGGGATGCCGTTCCACAGCAAAATGGGACCAGGCTGGTGATTAGCATCAGGAGGGGTTACCAAGCTCTCATGGCTGCATGTGGATCTTCCACATACTTCGTAGGTCCCTGAAGTGTAAAAAATGGGCATGTGTTATTTTTCCTCATTACTGTGAGAGAATGCAATCATCCAACCCTGTTGAATACCAACAGGAGAATATTACAGGGAGCTTTACCCATAGCCTCAGCAGTGGTGTTTTTTCCACATAAGCACTATCTTTAGTATTACTAAATGGGGGGAAATAATCAACCAAACAATTTTTTTCAGTTTTCACGCTAAGTTTAGAAAACATGAAAACACAGAAGACCATTGTAAATGCATGGAACTTAACTCATTGACTGCCAGACCTTTTCCGAGCAGAGCGCTCCATATGGATCAGCGCGAGCCTACTTCACAACCCGGAATTCACGTGACCACGAAGCTGGTCCCGGTGAAAACATGCTTCGTATTTGAACGGCGTCTGATGGACTATGAGCCTCAAAAACTGCTTTTGCACCCTTTTTAGTTTTTTTTCTCCGCCGGTCTGTCTGAAATATTATAGAAATGACGTCTAGTTATACTGAAAGTCTTACTGCCGACGCTAGAAGAAGATACGAAGCTAAACTAGTATCTGTTGGACTAAGTGATGCCCATCTTCTGCTGCTACAGCCTGGTTAGACGAACCTACCTGTACATAACAGCCTGATGATCAGTTTCCCGATCTCATGATGTATTTGGTTTCATCAGGTAAGCCCCGTGTTCAAGCCATTAATTTTTTATAGAATATTAATTTTCCCCGGATTTTTAAGAAATGGTGGTATTTCTTTGATGTACTTCTCAGGAGTTTACTCTCATTGATAAAGCTATAAATTACCGGCAGTCTCATCTGTATGTAACTGGTTATGACTGTGCATGTTTATAATGCTGCAAATGCCTTTCTGCCGCTTTTTATGCTTTTATTCTTATGTGGGAACATTGATGGCAGTAATCTGGATGAACGTAATCGTTAACAGTCCTGAGGAGACGGGAACAGCGGGCGGCGCTGTGATTCTGTACATCCACTGATTTAATGGTGTTTTCTATCATCTGTGCAAAAACAACTACAGGGTTTAAAAAGTAAGACCACAATATATGCTTTTTATCAGTCACAAAGTGATCCGAACATATTGTTAGATGTTTCCATGGTTTCCAGCGTGAACTGTCAGCATTTATGGGCTTGATAGCAGCTAGCCACTTAGCATGTTGTTCGGGACTTTTTCTGTTGTTTTGGGAACTGGAACAAACATATTCTCTTGTCCGTGTGATAGATATGTTTATGGCAGCCATACACAGCGGGACTTCTCGGTATTTCCAAAGTAGAATAAACGAAGATTGACGAGTAATGAAGCAGATAATTCAGTGGCTCCCCTATGCAACAAAGCGGTGTTTTCACCTCCTACCTAACCGGATGTGACGAATTTGGCGAAAATTCCCGGATGCTGGCGGTGATCCATTGCCAGGATTTATTTTTTTTAGCATTTTCACTGATTTTGGGAGATCCACAGAATATTGTGTACTATGCCAATGCAAACACTGAATGTATCAAAGGAAAGCTTAGACTCTCTTCTTTTATCAGAAAAAAAACATTTGTTTAGCTTTTTCCATTCTTAAGTAATCTGCAGAACATGGTTTTGTTGCAGCGAAAATGCCTGTTTCTGACCAAAAAGCTGAGAAAACGAGCTTTGAACATTTCAGTCTGCTTCAAGTGGAAAAGTGTCTTTGATGCCAATATTTTTTTACTTTATTCAATTAAATTCAATTCAAACAACTTTATTTGTCCCCAAGGGGCAATTCAAAAGTAACACCTTCATCATCTGAACGGCTGTTTACTTCTATGAAACAACAAATACAACACTGAGAAAAGAGTTTTGGAGGCAAAATAATTATTTACTAGCTAAATAAGCCACAACAAGTTTGTTTCACAACATAACATTTGGCTGAAACATAGAGCAGAAACGTCTCCTCTACTCCCTCCCTCCCTCCTTCCCTCTACCGCAGCTTGGGTGTGCATGCCCCCCCCCCCCCCCCCGCAGGAAGCAACCTCGTGCTGTAGACTTACTTTCACTTTCAGCTGGCGCACTTCGCTGCTGTATTTCCATCTGTGGATGTGTCTTCGATCGTGTCACTTTCTGTCACCGATTACTTTTTCCACAAACGTTCCTCCTTCATCCACCTCCTAAACTGCCTCGATTGCAACCGGTTGCCATGTTCTCTCCCCCTCACAGCAGAATCGAGCACACTTCTTGGGCTAACAGCTGCGAGCTCTAACATCACAGGAAGTATCATAGAACCACATCACTTCCTAGTAGGTTTTTTTTTAAGCTTGTCTGACACGCCATCTGCTGGATTAGATGGACACTACCGAAATAAAGATGATCAGCCCTTGGTTCTCTCTGACAAGCTCCCAGAGATTAAAACAGCTCCCCAATTAACCCTCTAGGCGCCAGAGTTTATTTAGAAAATATTCCATTTGGACTTTGAGATTTCAAAATGCTGTAGCTTGGAGGTGGTGAGAGATAGATCCATAATGTAAATGAGAAAAATATTCATCATGACCTAAAGTTTGTGATGGTAGTAAATTTACTCATGTAATTTGCATATTGTGATGTCATCAGGTAGCGGCCATATTGGATTGTGTAACTTTCAGTAAAAAAACTGATTTTTGAACATATTTATACACGGAAAAAAAAAATTATACTGTCATATCATGCTCTAAATAAAGAAACAGGAGTTTGATTGGAGTACCTTTGCTAATATAATTATAAAGTATATCAGCAGGTAAAACTCAGTAAAAACAGAATTCTGAACATATTTACACAGTCGATTTTTTTTTCATTTTTTCACTGATCATTTTTCATCCTCTCATCCTCAGAATAAATGAACAGAAATCTGACAGGAGTACATTTGCTAATATTATTTATTTATCAACAGGTAAAATTATACTTTTATGGTGTTTTTTTCCCCCCTTTTTGTTATTATAGATTTATATTTTGTCATAGCCTAGCTGACCCCTCATACCATCATACCAGCCATGAAATCTGGGGTTTGGCTGGAGTTGGTGTGTGTAGGTGCTGGTGAGCATATCTTTCATTTGTGATGAGGTTCCAGAAATCCTCATCCGAAAACAGAGACAGAAAATCACATGCACGAGCATCTGTGAGATCCTCGTGTCGGCGATATCCCACACAGGCTCGTCAGTGTCTTTGATCCATTCGTGGATCACTTCTAAACTCTCAAACATTCCCAACCATCATCAATAACTCCCTTATTTTGATTATCCCCTCTTCTGCCCACACATCCCTCTTTCTTTCTCCCATCAGAGAAAACTTTCAACGTCATCAGGGTGTTTCTGACAGTTTGTGCGGCAGCGCACGCTGCGACATCAGTCACTCGTCTCTGGCGAGGCATGATCGTCCCCTTCTAATCCTGATCAGCAAAGATCAGTGCAGCACCTCGTCTGCACTGTAAAGGCCTCTGGGCATTTAGTTTTTTATTCAAAAAGTCACGATCTGTCTCTCACTCTTTCCAACACGCTGCTGCTTTCGCCTTTTCTCTCTCTCTCCCACACTCCTGCAGCTTCGCGCGCATACATCGGGTGTCGGGTTTCAAACCTTTATTTCTCTGATTTTTTCCGTATAAACACACTCAAAAATGGCGTCAGAACTAAGGCTGTATGTCTTGGCGATGTAGTAAAACCAAGCAGTAACAGTACAAGGCTATAGATTTAAAAATAAGGTCTGTTATATTCAGTAATGTCGCCTGTCGCAATATTGCGACTTTGGCGCCTAGAGGGATTAAAACCCTTAATTAACGTGGAAACACGGGATTGGCAGTTAACGGTCGGATTTGAATTAACATGTTTTCACGTGAATGGCAGCATGTGAGTTAAAATCATAGAACGAGCACGGGAAATAACACTGAAAAACTTGAAATGAAATCTAACAAGAACAAAAGCAAACCAATTTTATTTTGTAACATTTCAATGTTTAAGACTTCATGTTCTTGGAAATGTGCAGTAGACTACTGCAGATGATCCACCACTCAGTATCAGGATGCGTGAAATCCCTTTTCCTAGTCAGAGACAAATGGCGCTCTGGATGAAGGCAGATGTGTGTTCAGCAGTCTCTGGAATTAAAAACTTTCAGTCAGTGTCACAGTGCACTGATCTTAAAATTGCACATTCTCCCTATCACGGCAGGAGGTCGCCCCTAACAGTAGAATGACAACAATTGGACACTTTCACTCTGTGAAGCAGTCTAGGATGGACAACACCTTTTTTTTTTTCTTTTTTTTTTTCAGGATGCTGGGGATGTGGGCATCAACGTTGGAAAAATCATTTAACTTTCCATGCTGTGAGAAAGAATAGCTCCAATATTGGAGCAAAGCTGGACAGTCTGGAGGCAGTGGTGAAGAGCGACATTATGATGACAGTCCTAGGCAGCCTCTACTATTCCTGCGATGAACAGTAGGGGATCAGGAACACCTGCAGCCACAGGCTTATCCCTACTCTTTCCTCGCTTGCTTTGTTATCCCCCTTCATGTACAAATGAATTCTGCTTAGACATTATGAAATGGGAATAAATGGCAATGAAATTCCACGTTTGTTGAGCCACTCAATCCCTTTTACTGAGATAATAATCCATACACATTCAGAAAACAAACACTTTTAATTTATATCTTTATATAAAATATCCTCATTCCATCTTTTCTTCTATAAAATACAGTATGCATTATAGTAGACATCATCTATTTTTGCATGCAACCCACAAGTTAAAGTATTTTTACAACCACAAAATTGCACTGAAAAAAATTGCACCTTGTGCTGAACACAAAGATTTTGTGCTCATTTTAAAATTGTGTTAAAATTTCTATGCAGATCAAAATCAGTGGGCAAAGCAGGTTTTTAGATTGTCTCACACTTGTCAGTTGCAGTCACATAAAAAAAAAAAAATCCTAACAAAACCACTGGAGGCAGCTCAGTTTGCCTGTACGATTCTGGACTAAACAGATGAAACTTGGTGAGACAGGAATGAAAGCTTTAAACGCTTCAGCTGTTCAGCTCTGCCTCCTCCTGCTTTCTAATCACCTCAGGTTGGTCATAATCCAGTCAGTGGACTGAAAGCCACGGGGTGAGAAAGGTAACATACACCAACAAAACACACATAAATATATACAGTATACTGCAGCGCCTTGGGCCAGGTACTGTGCTCCATAAATCCTGTATTTACTGACAGCAGGGTAGCTGTCAGTCAGTTACACAAGTACAGTTCATGACTCTGGGAGCATTCTTACATCCCCTCTGAGTGTGCAGGAGACAAAAGGTGAAGGGACACGTAATCACTCTAGATGTTTAAAAAAACTGACACAGAGGAACAAACAAAATCAGACACATATTCAGTCACTCTATTTGCGAACCAAACAGCTACATTTGTTTTTAAAGCTGTTTTTAAAAATGTGATGTTGATGAGAAAATGCTCAATTCTCAGGTATATAAATTATTTGCTTTTAAATAGGTTAGCCTACTGTATATATTACTTTTAGGGATGTGCTGGTTTCAAGGTATACCATGGCATGAAAAAGTCGCAGTGTGAATATCATTACATTTTCTGTCATGTCATAATGTGCCTGCAGTAGCCTATGAACTATGTTCTGTCTGCAAGACGGGTGTACCTCGAGTTGTGCGCACTGCACAGGTGCGGAAAGGTTGGATGGATAATTACTACCCTTGTCAATGCTGCAAAATCAATAGCTTTCAGGTAGCTCTGTTGGTGCTGCCAAAATGTTCCAATACTTTCTACCCACCTGTCTCTCTGTGGTCAATGTTTTGATGTGTAATGCAGATAGAGATATGCGGATACTTCTGACATTCTGAAATATGTCATTATGTTTTGTTTTAGTGGAACCCCCTTGAGATTTACCTTGGGCACAATGATCTAGTATATCACTATTGAACTGAAAGATATTTGTGAGCGTAGTCTTACCATGGTATATTGTGAAACTGATATTTTAGGTTATACAGTCAGAATTTCATACCAGCACATAATTACCTCAGGCATTAAAGGTTGAATATGCTATATTAAAAAAAAAAAAAACCTCCACAAGTCATTTGGAGGGTTGCGGAATGAATGTACAGCATTTCCTTAAAAAATTATATTTAGCCTGAAGATAAATAGAAAATAAATTTTAATGGGTTTGACAATGACATTATATTTACATCTAAGCCAATATAAGCCGCTACTGCGGGTTGCCAAATACGATCTCAGTGTGGCAATAGTATGTTGGGTACAGTTAGGCTGGCACAGGGGGAGACAGTGGAGTCCACATGTCAAGCAGCTGCTTCAGAGCCCCGGAGATAGTTACCCGTCTCAGAAGAGGAGTGACCTGAGAAGAGCAAAAACTGGAGTAAATTTAGGTGAAGACTACACTAGATGGACTCACATAAACGTTTTCCACGACATCAAAACATGGAGATGGCTACTTTCCTCCTGGATCGGTAAGCTAACTTGTTTGCTAACGTAGCTAACGTTAGCTGTCAGTTATAAACTCCTCTGCTTTACTTGTTGAACATGCTGCTAGTCCCTTGTCTATTGGCAGCAAACGTGGCAACCGAGCAGCTGGAGTTGTTTTTTTGCCATTGCAACTACAACCTAGACACACGTGATGTCACTGTTCAGTCCACATTCCATATTCAACCTTTAACTGCCAGCTCTTCTGCATGGTACAGGATTCTTTTCAGAAGCCATGTCCATTACCCCTTGAATTGTTAAAAAGGTAGAAAAGTTAAAAATTGCAATAAAAAAACATAATGGAAACGCCACCATTTTGAAAAACCTCTAAAATATTGCAGAAAATATTTTACACTGTCATGAGGTGGTTTTTCTAACATGTTGATATAGAATTATATTACAAAAGTATGATGGGAACACTTTTTTTCGCATTTGCATGCCATCAACCATGTGTGTGTGTATGTGAATGGCGGGGGTCAGGTGCCAGTTCATTTTAGGTAAGATGCCGATAATGCCGTTTTAATGCTAATAATTCGTCTCTATATTCCTCTGTAATGATCCTCTCCCAGACATCCATACGTACAGACTTTGCCTCTTAAAGGGACTTGAGGCAAGATTAAGAAACGAAACTCGTGACTGCCGCTTCAGGTAACTGCAGCCATGATCCAAGCCGTCACGGGAGCGTGCACAAACTGAAGCTATAATGTTGTTTACTCACCTTTTTCTTCGTAGTTACACTTTTTAGTGACTTTCAGTTGATCCGGATCGTTTGCTGACGGCAGAAGAATCCATAACCATCGCTTACAGTGTTTGAAGTTACCGTGACCGTCTTCTTCCTGCGTCAAAACTGCGGATGTAGCGTCATTTGACATCACGTCTGCAGGGCAGCGCGGGAAATTCGGACACTGAATTGCACGATTTTGCAGCACACAGCCTGTTCAAGGCAACAGAGAGAGACGTGGGTGGAAATGTTATTTTTGGTATTTAGCGCTTCATCACCAATTAGTATTAAAAAAATGGACATGCATGTTTGTTTTTAAATTCCTGCCTCTAGTCCCTTTAACTATCAATTGCTGGTTTCATCTTCTGATGCAAATGTTTCTTATCTCCATCCTCCCTAAAGTGAAGTCTAGCAGAACAACATTTTGAAAGAATTACGGCTTTTGTGCTAAACACCATTCAATGGAAACACCAGAAAATCACAATTGTGCTTTGTCGAAACTTTACAAATACAGTATCATATTTATTTAGCAAAAAATAAGTGTGTAATAGAAACACAGTTAGGGACTACTATGAATTTTACAAAAACTTTGTGAAAGTAAACCTACCTGAGTCTTCTCTCCCAGGGTTTGGGTATAGAGTTTGATGATTTAACTATTAGTTCTTATCTAAACTATTTGTTTAAAATAAACATAGATTCAAATATTTCTTCCAAGGAAATATTTTAAAAAAACATACAAACATTCCCCCACTGCTTTATCATTGTTTGTTAGTTCTTTTAGATGGTGTCTTACCTGCAGAAGTCAGTAATCGTCCCTAGTTTGGATAATCAAAAGCTTTTTTTGACAGATGAACAACCTCTAAATTTCACTCTGAAAAGGGGCATCAAGTAAGAAGTCGGAGGCAACAACAAACATTTCAGAAATACTGAGCTGGAGTCGCTGGATGAAGATAGCACCAGTACATCAAGCAGGGACACTGTGCTGCAACAGTAACAGGAAACAACTTTTTCAACTTCTCCGACTAACATGTACTGTACTCCCTCAGAAAAAAAACAGCCTCTTCTTACATCTCCACCACAACTGTGCTACCAGCGGTGAAGTCGCTGGTAGAGTTGTGTGCACTTGACAGAAGCTGATGCTGTGAACTGAAACAGAGCCTGCTTGTGTTGAAGCTCTGCAAGCATGGAACCTGAAACCAACCTGCTACTGTTACCACGCTTTAGTTTGAGCTTATGATCATTCCCACTGTGTTTATTGAGGTATTAGAAATATTAACAGAAGTCATACTTTTAAAGGGTATTTTATTTTATTTATTTATTTATTTTTATTGTTTATAACCATATACTGTCACTCAAACTGTGTCTTCTGCAAACAAAGGTACTGATGGATCAGGCTTTTTCAGATATATCTGAAAATGTATATAACGATATATATATAAATTTGATCAGCAACTTAAAATCTTAAAGGTTGGATATGGAATACGGACACAATATGTGACCAGCAGCCTGCACCATGTCCAACAAGCATTGCAGAGGGGTTTTATAACTGACAGCTAACACTAGCCATGTTAGCAATGAGTTAGCTTACAGACCCAGGAGAAAAGTCACCATTTCTGTGTGTATTTGGATGCCGTGGATTTTTTTTTATGTAGGTCCATCTAGTGTAGGCTTCATGAAATTTAATTGCTCTTCTCAGGTCACTCCTCTTCTGGGACAGATAAAAATGTCTCCAGGACTCTGAAGCAGCTGCTTGACTTGCCGACTCCACATTTTCCCCAGTGCCAGCCTAGCTGTGATGAACATACTATTGCAAGTGGCAACATAAAAACCATATTTGGCAACTCACAATGGCGGCCTGTATTGGCTTGTAGATGTAAACATAATGCCATTGTCAAACCCGTTAAAATTTATTTTGTATTTATCTTAAGGCAAAATAATTTTTAAGGAAATGCTGCACTTTCATTCTGCACTCCTCTAAACACCTCATGGAGGTATGATTTATTTATTTAAAAAAAATATAGCTTTCAATAAAAATGTTCCACATTCAACCTGTAAGTACACTCAGATTACTTAAAACAACTATTTTAAGAAAACATTGGGATTAATACTCAGCTTACCTGTGAGTAAAAAGTCAAGCATTTCCTTTGTTTAACACCTACCACAGAGGGAAAACTCTTTTAGATTCTCTAACCTTTAAATTAGAATATTTTTAGCATGTTTCTGACATAAAAAAAACAAAAAACCTTTAGTATGTGCTATTTTTATACAGCTTAAGCTGTGTTTGGCTCAAAAGGCTGCTGGGTGTACAACCCAACACTTCCAATGTCAAGTGCTCCAAATGTGGGAAAACAACAATGCAGATGCCCAGAGCCGTTTTTAGAGAAACATGACGCCAAGAAGGAAGAATCTGTTAAGCTTTTCCTGTGAAGGTTGTGCAACTCATATTGTTATACAATGATATTACCAGAATGGAAGGGAATGATTTTATTTTTGACAGAGCAGTGTCCTTATCAGCTAAAGTTAGACACAGGGTTAAAGATTATGAAACTGTTTTCTGATATGATTAATATGAAATACACAGTTTTAGGCACGTGAGCTCTATCAAATACTGTATAAATGCTACTATGCATGTTTGTTTTTAACCTCTGCTAACTTCACCTCAACAATGTGTGTTAAGTGGTTTAATGAAAGTGTGGATGAGGTTATGGATAAATTTGAAAGTTCATGGATTGGTTCATCTCTCATAGTTCAAGGCTGGAAGGAGGAGACTCAATGTGGAGGCTCGGTCTTTGGAGGTCATAACCCAAACTTACTGAGGAACCCCCACTTGGTTCCTGGAAGAAAGAAAGAATTTCGTGAGATGAAGAGTAACAGCAAAAAGTTGAGATGGGGGTAAAGAATGAAGATAAAGAGGAGGAAGATGGGAGGATGGATGAGAGGGAGAGAGCAAGAAGGATGGGTGAAGGGATAAATGAATGGGGTGGACAAAAGAGAGGGCGGATGGTCAGGTGGATGGGATAGGAAGGTTGGAAGAATAAATGGTTAAGAGATGAGGATGGATGGATGGATGGATGGATGGATGGATGGATGGATGGATGGATGGATGGATGAGGGGAAAGAAGGATGGAGAAATGACTGGGTGAGGGATGGGCAGGATGGATGAAGCAAAATGGATGAATGAGAAAGGGTTCAGGAAATGATGAATGGATGAGGAAGGGAAAGATGGATATACTGTATGTATGAAGTGAGGGATGGATAAGGGAAGTGAAGAGGGTTGAAAGGATGGATGAATTCATGGATGGATGGATAGATGGCTGGATGGATGAATTCGTGGATGGATGGATGGATGGATGGATGGATGGAGAGAGAAGGACAGATAGAGGGACAAAGGTAAAATGGATGAAGGAGGTAAGGTTGGGTCAGAGCCAGTTCTGGACTTCAGGGGGCCCTAAGCAGAATAATGTTTGTGGGCCCTACCCATTCATACCATGAACAAAGATTTGTGTAGACGCAACACCTTAAGTCATAATATAATGTGTATTAACATATTCAAAACACTCTAGGGACATAAATAAAATATGATTACGCTTACTGGTGCTGATAATTTGCTCTGAGTTCAGGGTTTCATGGATTGTGGTTTGTTGTTGTCTAGCTAGCTGCTCTCTTGGCTATGCTTGGGGGACATACGCGGCCAGTAGAGTAGTAAAGTAGAACACCCCCAAGAACTACAGACAGCTAAATCTGAACTTACAGGACAATAGTCCTCGTTTATTTGTCTTGAGTATTGTGAAATTACGGAGTTTTGCTGCAGAGAGGCTGTCTTATAGGCCCATTCTTTCTGCCCCTTCCTCTCATTATATGGATGTGACAGATGTGTATTTGACGTTTATGAAAATACTGAACAAATCACGTCCTGTACTAGCTCAAAACTGTATTGAACCAGTACAGGATGCAATTTGGTCTTGTATTATATGGAACATCAATATTGAAGCAATAAAATGTAGGGTCGGGATGTTCAATTACTAAATAAGGAACAGGCAAGGCAAGCCAAGGCAAGTTTATTTGTATAGCACATTTCATGTACAACACAAATTCAAGTGCTTTACATAAAACATAAGCATTATAGCAGGGTGCAAAAGGGGGAAAAAAATTAAGAACAAAAAAGTAGAAGCATGATCTAAAATTAAAATGTGCTCCATATTTTACATGATGGTTGTCATCCTTGCCGCTAGCTTGAGCTACAATAGCTTTGCTGGCTAACACTATCCAACCAGTTATTAAATCTGTTAGCACCTGCTAAATTAAATCAAAATTGCTGTGACTTGTCTAGTCTATACATCTTTGTTATCACTGAAACCAGACTAATACCTGACATTACAGTATTTTAACAAAATAAATTACCTTGTCCTTGCCAGCTGCTACTTTTTGTTTCTTTTTCTTCCCTAGATGGATAATTCCTCTTCATATTAATGAAGCCCATAACGCACTCATTGAGACAAATTACTTCCTTAGGGGCCCCCCTAGTGGTCTGGGGCCCTAAGCGGTCGCTTCGTCTGCTCAGTGGCAAA
The DNA here is from genome assembly GCA_023101725.1 of Atherinomorus stipes. Taxonomy (NCBI): domain Eukaryota; kingdom Metazoa; phylum Chordata; class Actinopteri; order Atheriniformes; family Atherinidae; genus Atherinomorus; species Atherinomorus stipes. Next base: position 397,497 of record JALJCO010001162.1, read on the forward strand.
ACCAGCTCTGGGTTGGGTAGATGAGGAAGGGAAGAAAATATGTATGGATCAGGGAGAGGAGAACAGATGAATGATAAGGGAGGAAATAATGGATGGATGGATGGATGGATGGATGGATGGAAAGTAAGATCAATGGATGAGGGTTGAGGATAAAGGAAGGAAGGAAGAATAAAAGGATCAGGGAGGGGAAAAATGGGGATGAACTGTGTCCTGCATCGATGTGACAAGAAAGAGAAACTAAATATACTTCATAAGACGGAAGAAAAAGGAAAAAGAATTTGGCCAAAGATCCACAACTCAAATGGTCATGGACCTTTGCATAGGTCAATGTGATGCTAATGTTGCCTGTATAAAAAGAGTGGTCATTGTTTTACAACATTTGTTGAGCATTTTGACATTAAACATGACTGTTTGCTGATGTTCACAGAGCAGACTTCACTCAACTGAAATTCAACCAAGAACCATTGTAAAGTGATGTTTTAATAACCTCTTTCCAGTTTTTAATATTGTCACTGGGCCGAGTGCTTCTCAAGTCAAAAGAATAACCATTTGGAACATTCATCTTTTATCTGATATTCGAAAAAGGCAAAAGCCAACAGCAATCCTGCCAACAAGTGGTCTGTAAAAGCCAAAGCCTATACTGTAATTCCCACTAGTGCTCTAGTGCTGTCCAGAAACTATTAATAACACTCATGAGTAGGGATGTATACCGAGTACCGGTATCGTTTGGTACCGGTTCCTAATCTTAACGATACCAGGGTACCGTTAAGATTCTGGACTAACGATACTCTTATTGATACTTTTTGTACATCTACCTAACCATCGAGTTATCATTACGCAGTCAAATAATCACAATGATGGACTAAGACAGACACAATTCCCTTATTCTCCCAGCGGTCCTTCACCCACTTTTATGTCCAGGCTTCCTCAACATCATCTGAACAAATATTCTCCACCACTGGATCTTGTAACATCTTGTAATGTCTTTATTATTTACTCTAAGTTATGTTATAGTATCAATAAGAGAATCGATAAATACCGGTATCGATAAGGAGTATCGATATTGGTATCGGTATCAATAAAATCATAACGATATACATCCCTACTCATGAGAAGCGCTCACTTCATGGATGGCATGACCAAACATGTTCTGTGGTCTGGAAGCATAGTTACTCTCCAGATGATTAATGTGACGTTATAGTTTTATCTAATAATAAATATGTTGATCCAACACAGTCATATGAAAATTCATGAAACGATGACTAAACTGTCATCTAACATTTCATGTTCAAGGAAATAACCTTTATTTTGTTCATGTATGTGGTAACAATGGAGACAACATTTCAGGATATAGTCTGGAAACCTGTCATGAAACTATAGTAACAGCAATGTTTGCAAGTATTGTCCAGAAAATCTGAGTTTTTCCCAACCAAAATAACCCAGTACTTTTTACACTTGATTATTTATTTAATCTTTATTGTACCCGGCAAATCCCACTGAGATTACCAGCTCTCTTTTCAAGGGAGCCCTGGCCAAAACAGCAGCATTATTGATGTTGTTTATTTGATATTTATCATTAAGATGTCTAGTTTTTTCCTCATGTTTTGGACTCTTTATAACTTTACTCTTATTTATTTATATTATGAGATTTTAAGTTTTATTTCAGAGGGCACTGATGGAGTTCAATCAACCTGCAAGCTGCTTTCACAGCAATGCCCCGCAGTGGACGTGATCTGGCATGTCTCCAGCCCAGCGCCTGAGTTGACCCACAGTCATGATCCAGAGGCTGTGGTTCATGTAAATCTGCGACAGACCCACCTTAAATAAACAATAACTATAAATAACTATTTTGCCGTTGTGATAAATAAACTGTGAATTTAGGTATGTCAAATGTTCTGAGTTTCTGTTCGGAAATAATTTTCCAATCTGATCGAGACAGGGTGGTTTAAACCTTTTTTATGATCAGATCAGCAGGAAAAAATAAGCATGTTAACACTCATTCCAATCTTGAACCACGTGGGTGTTACGGGACGTAGCAGATTTATGAAGGACGGCGGAAGCAAAACAGAACAGGACTGTGGCAGATGCAACGTTCTTAGAAGCTGAAAGAGTTAAGGATTATTGAGCATTCCGATGGTCAAAAGATTATCAATAAAAAAAGCAGGAAACCTCTCTTCTCCCGACCTACTGTATGAGGCATTGTGCATGTCAAAAGCATTACGAACATATAAATCTGTCCACAAATATACATCCGATCGCATCATTTTTTCCAGCGTCAATGTAGATATTTAATCTGGAATCTGATTGGAAAGATTAATTGGATTATGAATTATCTGTCCAAGTGAATGTAGCTAAAGAGGCTATTTGACTAGATTTTTTTTAGGTGTCCTATAACATCCTGCAACCAATCAGAATAGAGTATTTACTTAGACCATGGTACAAAAATGGGATTATGCCCTCTGAGTTGTCTAATATCAGAAATTAATGGGCTATGTGCTGTCCACTCTTTTTTTTCTTTTTTACCGACACAACTAAAGTGACCTCTTTTTTTTGTAGTTATCCATCTTCTTAGGGATGTTTTCATCTTATGATTCACTACAATGCTATGTTTTTTTGTTTGTTTTTGTGATGTACTGTGGCTGTATGCCACCAGCTGGACTGGAGTTTTGCCATCTCTTTCTATTTGCATCACAGCATGATGACGACGGTTTCATGCTCAAAACATTTCTGAAAACAACCATGAGACCGCGCAAAGTTGTCGAACCTCTGCTGCGAGAAGGAGTCGCTCAAGATTGTTCAAGTTTAGTTGGTTTGAGGAAACCCATGAGACTGTGCCCTAACATGTTTTTCAAATATCTGGTTTGAGTCCAAAGTTTCTCCAATGTCTTATTCATACGCCCACTGTTTGGAGGAGTTTATTGCTGCTGCAGACGCTCCTTTTTGTGACTTTGGCGAAGTTTCTGTGAGCAGTCTGCAGTGTTTTCAAATCAGCATAACAGTCAGCACAGCTTGCCTGGAATCTTGATCAACAAAGTATTATGAAAAAAGCAGCAGGTACCAGCACGAATCCACAAGAGAAGCCCCCCCCCCCCCCCCCCCCCAAAAAAAAAAAACAGTGAGAAGAGTCGAGCTGTTCAGCACCGCTGAGGAAATGAGTGACATTCAACCAACTAGCTCCATGCTTTCTGCTGAAAAATGCATCATTACTTGTAATTTCCTAAAAGAGCTGCCTGCTGTAGTATTCTAATCAAATGCTATTCATACAAGACAAACGTGCATTCATCTTAGATTTTGGCAGCAGATTATGACACGGGTAATGTAGGAACATGTCATTCACTGCAACTGCTGCCCGCAAATGTGGTTTTATAGTTTTTCTATTGGAATTCTCTTGTCAAAGGATATTTATCAAACTGGATACAAGTGTAAAGACTTGATAATTAGATCCCCTATCATTGGTACAAACTTGCACATTTCTTTGTGAGAAAAGCAGGAAAGAACAATTTCAGCCTTATTTTTTATGTTTGATACCTTTTTTTACAGCCACTCTGATTTCCAAACACAAGATAATCTGAATATTAGCATATTTGCTATCATTTTGGAACCTTTCTTTGGAGTAAGATATATCTTTCCAAAACAGTGGCATGAGCTGACAGTTTCTTTGCAAAAATTCCTGCACTGCCTTGAGAAAGCATCACACCATTTGTACTAGCAAGCTCTAAAGCTAATATCAGACTCATAAATTCAAATGAGTCAGTGCAGTGAAGTACAAAAAACCTAATTATAAAAAAGAATTGCAAGGTTGGTTTGTGTTTGTGCAAATTATCTAAATGAGGTGCAACAAATAAGGAAAGCAGAGGGGAAAAAGAACAAAACACCAATACTCTCTCAGGTAAATTATTAACCTGCCGCAGCTGCTTATGCTCAGGTTTTACTTTTAAATCTGTGACTGTGTATGAATCTGTGTGTGTTTGGGTCGGGGGGAGTTAAAAAGTTATTTGGTTCACAAAAGGTGAGTGGAGGCTGAGCTCTTTGGCCAGGGGTCGGCAACCTGTACCAGTCAAAGAGCCATTTGGACCCATTTCCTACAAAAAAGAAAACTCAGGGAGCCACAACTGACTTTTGATATTTAAAATGAAATAAAACTTAAACGTTTTTTCCTTTACCTTCATGTTAAATGTGTTGCATTTATGAAATCAACGAACTGTGACATATTCTGTATGTTTCGTGGCTTTTATTTAACATGCTTCTTTTGAAGCTTTGAGTAACCTAAATGTATTATTCTAGTACAGCTGTGGGTTACCAATGTTTTTATGTATGTTACAGATGCGGGTATGAAAAAGTTCCCCTTTCAGCCGACAGCCAGCCACTTACCAGCAACTTGTCTGCTAATTCAATCGCACAGAGAAACGCCTGTGTGCCCAGGGGAAACGGTTTTAGAGCATAAATGAACGCCCGGAACGAGGACGTTTCCACATGCCAAATTTGGACACCTTGCATGATGACGTATTCGCGGGACAAATTTTTCAGCCAGTGATAGTGCAGTAATAGTGCACTATTACTGCACCACTTCTGGCAGAAAAAAGCGGAACTTTTTCATGCCCACATCTGTATGAGAGGCTGAGACGAGGCAGTTTCGGTCCAGCGATCTTTTAATGGACCCGAACTGCCTCGTCACAGCCTCCCATTATAACATACGTGAGAAGATGAATCGATGGCTGCAAAGCTGCATCATGTGCTGCTGTTCAACACAGTCCACCATGAAGGATCCCACAGATGACAGCAGCTACGACTTCACGCAACACAGTTAAACTATCTCCATGCATGCAAGGACAAAAATACAAAACTCTTTCTTCTACTTTAACACTGATGGATGAAAACAGTAACTCAGGACTGAGGCAAGAGTTGAGGACATCATTTTTATTTTATTCATTTATTGTATTTTATTTTTGCTCTCTGACCGAATCAAATGTTAACAGCAGGGATCGATGTGGTCACATTAAGGATAAGAGTCTGTGCTCACGGCTGTCGTGTCACAATGACTCAACATTTTATGACGCTTCAGTTTTTCCGTCCCTATTAATGTCTATCATCGATGGATGTTGGACTGCTGCAGAGCAAAAGAAAAACAGCCGGGTGCGCTGCAGTGACTTGACTTTCCAGCTTGAGACATTGTAGTCGGAAGCAAAGACCCTCGCACTATTGCGCATTTCCTGTCAAAAAACAAGGAAGTGTGAAAAAGGTCTATTGCAGCGCTTTATGCAGCACACAGCCCATTCAAGGCAACGGAGAGAGACGTGGGTGGGCTCGCTCTTTTTGTTTTTTAACGCGTCATCACCCATAAGTATTAAAAAAATGGGACATGCTTGTTTATTCTTTTTTCATTCCTACCTCTAGTCCCTTTAAAAGGTAAGTTGGATTTTATTTAATGTGCTGCGTTTGCTATGCACGGAGAACAAGATCACCATAAGCTTCAAATTTAGAATAAGAGAAACTTTGTCTTACAAGGAGTAATTTGTCTTGGGCTTTTAGAATCACATTTTTAAAGCGAACAAACCAAAATAAAAAATACATTTTAATTAAATAGTCTTTACATACTTTTCAAATGCCAGGGAGCCGCGGGTTGCCGACCCCTGTACCTGGCAGATGTCTGAGCTGACATTTGGCATAAAGGTAAGATTGCGGTGTTTGCCTGGTCTGAGGGTCCATCCTGTAAGGACGTTCAATGTACTATGCAATAATGTGCCACCACCGTGGAGCCATGATCATATATGCAGCATCATGACTTGAGGGAAAGTTACTGTGTGTTATTAAATATTTCACAACTATTTCAATTTAAAATGGTTTGAAGAAAAACAACTTATCCATATTTTTATAGCTATACATTTTATCAATGAGGCTGTTTAAATATTCAGGATTTCCATGTCTTCTGCTTCGAAATGGGCAACATCTGATAACTGAATGAAATAGGATCCGATAAAACTAAACTAATTAATACATTAATTAATTAATTAATTAATAATTAATACAGTAAAGTTGACAATGAAATAACTTAAGTCTACAAGAAGTACAGAGAGTTACTGTGTTTTACATCCCTTACACACTGACTTTGCTGGAAATCTTCCACCAAGCATGGCAGCGGGTGGTGCTGGATGCCGACGTGTTGCTTTTTTCCCACTGGTATTATAAGTTTTTCCTCCTCATCAGCTTCAAGGAGGTCCTGTAATTTCATCTGCGAACAGTAGGGTGCTCAACATTTTTCCATTTTCATCATGATTTCGGAGCTCCATAGGTGATACTGTACATCTCATTGTCTTGCTAACCAAGCCGGCCTGTGAAAGCTGATTCATAGCTGGAGTTTTCAGAGGATTTAGCAAGCCAGAGTTCAGGCTTTGTTTCAGCATTTGTTACACCTCCTTTTAGCAAGTTTAGCATTTTCATTGGTAGGCTGACATACTGTAGCTTTGATTGATCAGCTGGTTTAATATTAGTGGTTAAGTGGCAAAAAGCTGGCCATTCTCTCTGTATGTGTCAAATTACTCATTATACAGGATGCTACCGTGATCTGCTACATGTTTCAGTTTTATTGTTAATATTACATAACCAGCACTCTGCATTTCCACTGATGATCGGCTCAAGGCTGAAAATAAATAACCAAACCAGGGTTATTTCAAAACTTGCATCACTTTATACATATTTTTTAAACTACATTAATACTTCCTGGCTTGAGTGAAAGCAAGCCTTTTTTCTTTGTCATATTCTGGAAGGTATTGACTTATCTGATTTCTAATTGCTTTAAAACTGCCAACTGTGGCCGTGTTTGAGCTTCACATTGGATAAGAAGACAGTAGCTGTTGATCTGTGGTTTGTGTTGCATGACTTTTAATCTGCTGACATTCTTTCCACCGTAAAACCATTACCAATCACTGACTTTTCATATTAATTCCATTTTTATAATGTAAGCAGTATTCCTTCTTCATGGCAGGTTGTTTATTTTTCCTCTCCTGCGAGAATTTTTCAGCTTGAGCAGAAGTTGGAGATCAGTCACAGCATCTAATCAGCTGTGTTAGTAATGAGTGGTGCAGACATTACAGACAGTGCTATCTGCAGACAACATCAAATTAGTCTTTTCCCAAACAGGTGAATTTCCAGTGCTTTCATGTGAACAGATCTGTAGCACTGTCTCATAGCAATTTGTGAAACTGTCTTTAAATTCAATGTGTGTCTTTTTTTCATTCATAATACTGGTATGACAGTAACATTTAAATGTTGAAGATTAAATTACATTTTATGACACTTTGACTCTTTTGATTTGTCTCCAGGACTTAAATATTCTCTGGGTGTTTTTTTCACACCTACATGATTCGTCCACTTTAAAGGAGTCATCACCTGGAAATCCCACTTTTTCACGTTAAAACATGTACTGGAACGGGACCTCAGTTATAACGTGCCAGAAACTCCGGAGAGTTAAAATAACTTCGTCTTTGACTGCGGGCTCTCTCTTTTCACGAGAATCGGCCACAAGCACGCGCTCTCCACAGTACGTGAATTGAATTTCTTTCTCCGAATGATGTGAACAAGAGAGGCTGCTAGCTGCTAAGCTAGCCTCTTTAGCGCCATCTAAAAGCAGCTGATTACCTGCCACGGAGTAGACTGTGGCAGGTAACTCCGACGACGGCGAGGGAGGGGGGGGATAGCCGTGCTGAGTTGCCTCGGCAGAAATTCAGCAGTTTTTGATGCTCTAACAGGAGGGACAGCACTACCAGGCACCAGTGGATTATATTTATCAGTGAGGATGTGCAGTCGGTAAGTGTTCCTGCTTGTGTAACTTATTATCTTTTGTGTCAGAGACCAGTAAACAGTGGTTGACGAGCAGACAAGCTGCTAATGTAGCTACAGAAGCTAACACTGTTTGGTTAACTTCACGTCAGACGTCCGCTCCTTATATTTATCAGAGTCCAGCCCTTTTACTCCGCGGATCCTCTCCATCAACCGTGCCGTTATGTTTTTATCACGTTTTTCTCTGTTGGGACATCATTTCCTTCACTTGGTCTGTCCTGATAAAACTTTTTTTATGGCTTTGACGTTTGCCCCATGAACGCGCTTACAGACAGGTCTAACTCTCGTGCGTATTCTCGCGACAAACAAAAGTTGGGGATAAAAAGAGGTTAAAATGAGCTCATTAAATTTCTGTCCCACCCAACTAAAACTAAAAATTCATTTGAAGATAATTTAAGAAGGATTGTGTATGTAAAACAATGGGTTATGACACCTTTATGTAGATTGCGCCCTTTGTAGTCATTAGTTTGATTTACATCGAGCAGGCTGCAGCGCATGGACGGTCTGTCATCACTCCGGCATGTTGCGCCGCTGCGCTAAAGACATGCAGGCACCAGCTCTATTTTTTGACGGAGCACGCACCGACTGCATGAATTTCAGTAGATCAGATCGGAGCACACAAGTCGGACACGGGATTCAGCATAACACATCTGGTAACTGTCTAAAGAAAAGCCACCGTGTAGATTTTCAACTGCTGAACTTTCTAAACGTGACATCTCTGTGGACACACAGTTTTGGAAAAATAAGAAACAATGGAACACAAAAATGTGGACAACATTAATCATTCAGATGAGAATCACAGGCGGTCTTGCAACCCCTCCCATGATTCCATGATTTTGCGGATCTATCAACACAGGGTCGCCTCACAGGCAAGCCGTGCACAGAGTAAACGCTCGCGCAGTGGAGGTCAGAGCCGTTGCGTGGCGCTGCGCTGGGCTCACGGACCCGGTGTAAAGCCGGGGTCAGACTGGAGTGAAAGTAGACCAGTTTGTTTTGGATCTAACTAGAGAACAGTCCTGAGAACGCTCTCTGGAGTTGGTCTTGGTGCGGTTCTATGCGGACTCCGGTGCTGTTCACTGATGGTGACAACACTTTCCTTACTGTACAAAGTTAGCTTAGCCCATTTTCACTGTATTTGTGCTTGCTGCACAAAGTTATGAAAATATTTAGGGCAGTCAGAAAATGAATTGTGATTAATCACATTGCTTTTATCACTTCTAGAACACATCTAGGATAAAAGGTGTCTCACCAGAAATTCTGCATTTATCTTTAGTAGACTAGACTGAAACCCTGTCCTTACATGTCTCCCTAAAGTCCTTCAGACGGCGGCAATTTAGTCCACAATGCTGCTGATGTGAAGTCAGCCTGTGAGGACCATAACTGTATTAACGTGAAGCTGAAATTCAGCTCTGAGTCCTGGACTAGTCCTGGATTTCTGGCTTGGTTTTAGCCTTTAAGTTGTAAAACAAAAGTTATTGTATTTTCTGCATATGGCAGTACTAATTAATAAAAAAAAATCTCTTGTTTGACAATAAGATTCATTTAGGATGAATTTTTTGACAGCTCTAAAAGTAATATGTTGCCACAATAACAAGCAGAAAAGAGCAACAAACAAATCGGCTGGATTTTTTCTTCTGGGATTTTCCCTTTTCACATGCTTTACCAGTCAGCTTTCACTTGCGTCACACAAAACACAGTATTTTGTAAACATCGCCACCATGTGCCTGGGGCGGATATATGACATCCATAGTGTGTATTTGGTTTGCAAAAACACTGGTGTAAATGTGAACTGGACTAGTTGGGAATTGCTACATTGTTACAACTTTCAGGCCCAATTGAATCATTAAATCATGAGCTAACAGGTGTGAAATCAATCTTAAAGTAACACTTTGCAACTTTACAACCTAAAAAAATGTGACTTTGATTCGTTTTGATGACACAGTGACATTTATTATGTATATTCCTTGAATGTCATTGCCCAGCAGCATCCTGAGGCTGAGAAATCACACTGAACAACTTCTGGGATGTTACGTCACCGGGTTTCTTTCTAAACCCCGCATCACACACCAGCAGCTGGATATAAAGCAAAGAAACATGAGCAGACATTATTAGAGGAAGAGCATAAGAAAGAGGACAAAGAACCATTTAACGAAAACGATAAGCGTCAACATCAGAATGACGTTTACTTCCTGAAGAGGGATCAGAGTACAGGGAGGACGCAACATGGATGCAGAATTAGCTGTCGTTAATAAGTCCCTCAGTTAGAAAATCTTCCAAAGTTTAGTAATGCTCCTTTTAACTGAATCATTTTAAACAAATTATTCAGGTCTTGTATTGACTTTACACAGTAAGACATTCTAAAATATAAAAATTGAGGGAAATTAACAAGTGAAAAGCAGCTTGAAAATAAAGAAGTTCAAAGAAAGAATCATTTTAATTTCATAGGTGACTTTTTTTTCAAGAAGAGCGTACATAATGCACAATATAGAAAAGAAAAAAATCATGGCACAAAATCCATTTCTGTACAAAAGACTAATTCAGGCCACTCTGTTTGGTGATTAGACTCTAATGTGTCATCTCAGAGGAGCTGTAACATGACCGAAGGAAGGGGAGAGACATGAGACCATGGAGTTTAAAGGAGCTGTATCATGCTTTTCAAATGTTCCAAAAGTCAAATATAGGCATTTATAAGCTAGATATGTTCCCATCGTTACTATAGAAACTAATTTGGTGTTAAATATTAGTTTTTCGATGCATCTAATTTCCAACACGGAAGTAAGATGGCTGACTGTACTGGAACCGCGGAGCTCTCGACCAATAGCAGCATGTTTTACGCCCATTTCATGACGCCCCCGGAAGAGACACTTATTCTGAAGGGTCACAAAATTGTCTGTAGCACCGGCACCGGCAGCTCTCATGGTGGATGTTAGTAGTAAACATTGATGGATAATTACTCCGATCGACGGGATAAAACAGACCAGCCTGTTATGGAGCTGTATGCGCTCGACCCAGAGTCTGATATGGAGTTTGAAGTATACGCAGTACCACAGAGGTACCAAGAGACCCCTGACAAGCAAGTAATTTAGCGAACAAATCATAGGCTAACAGTTAGCGCTGAGCTAAGCAGCACTCACATGGATCTTGTAAACATTGATGGATAATCGGACTCCGATCGACGGGATCAAACGGAGGAGCCTGTTATGGAGCTGTATGCGCTCGACCCAGAGTCTGATATGGAGTTTGAAGTACACGCAGTACCACAGAAGTACCACAGAGACCCCTGACAAGTAAGTAAATTAGCGAACAAATCATAGCCTAACAGTTAGCATTGAGCTGAGAGATGTGTTGACTCACCAGTGTTGTTGTCTGTCCATGCGCGTTTATAGTAGGAACTGCGTCAGGTTTCAGAAGTAATCCCAGAGGAAAAAAAACACTTTACTGCCAGAGATTCATGAAGTTGTCAGGAGTGAAGTTCACACACGAGTTGAGTTTTTTCCCTGCTCCTGAAGTTAAAATCCAACCACTTCTGGCAAGTCGATTCATCCAGTACAACAAATACACGCCCACGCTGAACATAACTGCATTTTTCCCAACTTGCTGTCCCTGAGCTTTTAAAAAGAAAAAAGGAAGAAACTCCTGAATCTGGAGAAACGTCTGTTAGCTGATGGCTGTTGTCTCTGGGAAATCTTCCTGCAGGGTTAGTTTCTTCCTAGAGAGTGTGTATAGGATTCTCTGGTTTCTGTTCAACAGAGGGCGTCTTGCTACGATACTGAGGTGCGCATTTGGACTTCGTGATTGGTGCCACGTTCATACGTAACGCGGTGGGTAGTCAGCCGTTTGCAGGGAGGTAGCGCTTGGTTTAAATATTCATGTAGATTACTCAAATATGCATGAATGAAGAAAAATAACGATTTAAATCATTTCTTGATGAGGAAATAACACACTGACATGCTGAAAAGCTCTTAAAAGTCCATTTTTCATGATAGGGCTCCTTTAACCCCAGATTCCACATCCTCCGGTCCGCACCGTTCCGTTCCGCTGTGCATGGCGCAGCAAACACGTTGGGAAGTGCAATGCCCACTACATGCACACAGCTCCATCCCGCTGCGCTCCGCCAGGTCTTGGAACCCGGGGAGAGCATGCGTGAGCCATGTTGTGACGGCATGAATCAAATGGCTTTTCACAATGATCAACATGTGTACAATTTAGTGAATAGCAGACAATACAGAGTTCACCCCTTTTTTTTTTTAAATGTCGCGCTCAATAAAAACAGGTGTTTTACCGTGGGGAATTTCATGTTTTGTTCATATCAATGTCCTGATCTGTAGTCTATAATGTATGTAGGCCGATGTGAAACGTGTACGGTACGGAAAACTAAAATTCTGGAGGTGATTTTTAATCAAATTGTGGTTTTTCGTGTATTTTACGTTTGGACTCGCAATGTGTTTACTTTGACAATCCGGATGTAGTCCATGTTCATGTTCCTGTTTCGTGCAACCTGAGCTGCGGGTATTGATCCGGCCTGCGCCGACGGAGCAGAAAATTGGACTGGCTCTGCAATTTGGGTGCAGCGCAACGCAGAGGCTGCACGTCAACGGAGCCGCACGAAGCATGTGGACTGCAGCTCATTGAATAACATAGCAACGTGATTGCTGCGCCATGCGCATCGGAAACGGAGCGGACCGTAGTATGTGGAATCTGGGGGTAACCCCGGCTTTACACCTGGTCCGTGACGTGAGCGCAGCGGACTGGATTGCGCCCATGTAGACAATGGTTTTAAACATTTTGATCACGCTGCGGCGTGTGAGCGGTCCGTCGTCGCTCCGGCATGTCGCGACGCTCCGCTACAGATACCCGTCAGCTCTATTTTTGATGGAGCACACACCGACACCGCGTCAATTTCAGTAGTTCAGATCGAACCAGACAGAAAATCAGACACAGATTCAGTGCAAAACATCCGGTAACTTCCTGAACAAAAGCTGCTGTGCAGCTTTTAAACTGCTGAACTACCTGAACATGACAGCATCTCTGTGTCCACAAGGTTTCACTGAGAAAAGAAACCATGACTAGGGATGGGCATATTGATACCTTGGAGTCGATACTTCGATACCAGCCAGCCAAAATATCGGAATCGATACTTTTTTGAGTATCGCAATACCAATGTACAGATACGAAACATGCAATTTGTTTATACTTCTGAGAGTTTTAGGCAATGAAATGATAAAAGCAGCCAAATTCTAAGCTTCCCTATTTTGGTAGCCTATCGGATATCTTGATAATGTTGCAACTGTTTGTGTGATGATGATGATGTTTTGTTGTCTTTCATGGTTTAATGCAGGTTATTGTACATTTTATTTTGGTAAATTTGTAATATAACTATTATATTTTCTATTTTAACATTTTCCACTTAATAAATTTGATTATTTTAATTAGTATATATTATGTTATATGATAACTGAAAGACGTTTTTAATCTATTTTTGTTTAATTTCATCATCACTATAATTTATCATTGTTTTAAAAGTGTTTCTTTCCAGAACTTCTGTTCTCAGATTTTACTTATATCTAATATTGCCCTTGCAGTCAAGGTATTAAAGCAAAATGAACAATCGTGATTTTCTTTTAAAGGACAAAAAGTATCGGTATCGATATCGGTATCGCTGAAAAAGTGCCATAAACTACTGGTATCGTATCGACATGAAAAATTTCAGTATCGCCCATCCCCAACCATGACACAAACACGTGGACAAAATAAACCATTTGGATGAGAACCATGGGCGATCTTCCAATCCTCCCGTGATTCCGTGATGTCACGAATCTAACAACAGCTGGTGCACTCGCGGGTGTGCTCGCAGGCGCAGAGTGCACGGTGTAAATGCTCGCGCCGTGCAGGTTGCAGGAAAGCCGTTGCGCTGCGCGGCGCTCCGGTCACGGACCAGGTGTAAAGCCGGGGTAAATGCTGTATGAACAGAGTAAGGAGCTAGTAGAGACTTCTGATGAGGCAAAAAGAGATGGAGATGGGGTGGAGGCAGGTTGCCCTGGAGGGAAAATGCCAGAAAAGAGGTTTTAAAAAGGTGAATCAAAGTGATTGGCTCAAATTCAGGCTAGAAGACCATTGGATCCAACATGATCTTATGATAATACACATAAATACATTACACTTACAAAACTTTTCCCATTCATATGCATATTGTGTCATTTTATGCCATTAAGCAAACATTACATCATAGGTCTGAGTGTAATGGCATCAACATCTCATTGTACACAGCGTGAAATGCTTTAAGAACCATAAAAGTGTGTGCTAATAAAATGCATCATGGTTAGATGTGCTATGATAACATCTTTCTATTAGAAAAGGCTGCTGAATCACAGCAGTGGTTAAATAATTAAGAATGAGGGGATGATGGAAATGATGAGGCATAAAAGGAGAAAAAGAAAAAACTCAACACCAAAGAACAAGAACAGCCAACTTTTCTGTATTGAACTTGCATGTGCAAGCATGTGATTCATTGCATATTCGCGATATCAACCATTACATACCATGAAGTGATAATGAAGCCTACTGCCTCATTCATTTTGGAGGATGTGCAGGTTCAGCCGCCTCACCTTCAGTCTTGAAGGCCGGCCTTCAATGACGCAGCTGCAGCAACTCTGAATGGGAGAGAATCACATTTATTTCTTCTACTTTAAGCTTTGCTTCTCCTCCTCAGGATTTTTTGGAAGTTTGGGAGGGGTGGGGGGGGGGGGGGCATGGTCCAGAGTCTGTCAAAAGCTGATCTGTAAATTCATGTTTGTTGATATAACTTTTCTTATGTGCACATGGATGGGGAAAATAATTAAATACAAGAATGCAGCCCACAAAACATCCAAGTTTCAAGTTATTCACAACATTCATCCAGGAAATGTGGTTTAGTCTCCTGCTGACCCAGTACTTTATACACTAACTCAGTTTTAAACCAAATGTTGTTTTTTTTCCAAGTTTTCATTGAGGCTGTTCTATACATTCTATCTCCAACAAAATGTAGAATGTATATAAAAAAAAAAAACTGTATTCATCAAACATCTGTGGACCAGTTGTATGTGCATCAGTAAGTATGATTTGTTGAAATAACCCACGTTTAACCCACCAAGTCTTCATACACTGAATTCAGAAACACCCTCAAACATATATGTTAAAAAAAATACACCCATTTTAGAAATCATATGTAAATTACTTGTTTAGAGAGGAAGAAGAAAAATAGAAAATAATTGCTTTCTTACTGAACCCAAACAAACATTGCTATTTAATTCAATCATTGAAGTCGTGTTCAAATAGGGACCAGACATATTAATAAACATTTCTATGTAAATATGCAAGATTACTGCCAATAAATGTTTGTTCAAATGCCTTTAATGGATAAGGCAACCCAATGTGTGTTACAGAGATGAAAACTAGTATTTGAGGCACATTTCTAAAATTATGAAGAGCAGAAGTCAATTATCTTAATAACAAAATTAAGAATACTTTGTTAATCCAAAAGTGAACTATAATCTGATATAATACCGGTCTTAACACTGATACACTGCATTGAAAAAGAAAGGAAAATGAAAAAGGGCTTAAAATGATCAACATTGTTGCCACTGCAGCTCTCTGCTGCATGATTTTAGCTTTATGTTCATTTGGGAATGGAATATATTCTGGAGACAGAATGGTGAGAGTTGGCGTTAAACACCTATAGCAAAACTCAGCGATGGTTGGGAAATGCTCAATCTGTCTACTTTTTCACATTGGTGACAAAAAACCGTCTTGAATATGCACAGCAATAGTTTTTGTGCTGTCCGTATAAAACTGCAGCACCGGTCCCAAATTGCAGCATAAATCTAACAGGATCTTTTCTTGGTACCAGTTTCAGCTCAGAAACCACTCTGAGTTCATGCCAAGCTGATCAGTTCTCTAAAGATGTACTCACCTTATTTTCAATTTTGCAAATGATGAAATTGGTAAAATCTTCAGATACCAGTCTGTCCCAGAGGTTTATTAAAGCAATAAGCCCTGAGAAGCCGTGGGTTACAGCATTTTAACAATGGCCTTGCACGACACGAAGCGCAGCGACCCTCCGCCGTTATAAAAATAAATACAAACACATACACACATACAAAAATAAACAATTTACGGGTAATAATGAAATAATCCAACACAGAACTATTTGTTCTCCCACCACATAAGATTGAGTGGACAGCATGGTTGCTAAGCAACTCAATTTGTCGACAATTAGCAGGGTATCTCATAAAACAAAGATATTTTCTTACGATTTGGGCTGCCATCAACATGTAAACAGGTTTTATTTCATTTTATTTTTATTTACTTATTTCTTTTTGGTATTAAAGTTCATTTAAAAAATCCAACCAAAGTGAGGATGTAGGCCTACTGTAGTTAACCTAGTTTATGCAACTGCGTGTGGACATTAATAACCAGGGTTTTAAGGTTTGAAATATCACTGCCTGTGACAAAATATGCTCTGATCACATTTGCGACTTGTATTTACTGGGTTGCTTACTGCCCAGGTGAACAAGCTTACAGAATGAGAAACACCTGTTTTATAATCTAAGTTTTGACACAAAGTAGACACATTTCCATTTCAAATAAATATAATTAACTACTGTACCCAGTTATTACTTAGGAGATAAAGAGCATGCTGAGACTGCCTGTCACGACTCCAGCGATGCTGTCTATTAGCAGTTTCCGTGCTCTACCCATGGAATCCGTACAAAAACATGGTCAGGGCTGCACATATATTTCTGCTCATACTTAAACGTAGAGTCCCTCCACATTTCTGTTTGTTAACAACGCTCGGGCTAATGGCCGCCTCGTTCTTCAGCCTATTCAGCTTCAACGACTCCTTCAGAACTTCACAAGCGGGTAAAAGCCAAACTAATATTAACGCTGGTTTTCCAACGTGCAGTATTTAAGTAGCTCTTACTGCAGAGTACTTCTTCAGTACGTCTGCTGTTTTTCTTTTTTTTTTTTTCAAGAGTTCAAGTGACTGGCGTCTGATGCAATCATGAGCTCATTCCCACACAGCCTCATGCCCTTAGCTCTGTCATTGGTTGGCAATATATACAGAAATCTACACTCACAACCGTCCCAACCACACCAAAAAAAATGGAAAGGGCGAATTACAGACAGGGGAGAGAGAGTTTTATTAAAACTCACCACAGCATGAGAATAGAGGCCCCAAGGCGCGGGTTGAGACGGATTTCACTTGCACAGGTCTAATGTTTAATTTCAGGGGGGAAACTCCAGACTCTACCTTTAAGTACTAGTGATGAATAAAATGTTCTTAGGGATCAGTGATGTCCCTGGTTATCAGGTTAAATACCTTGTTTATAGGCTAGTGGAACAAGGCAAAAGCTTTAAAAGCTAGCTGGTTTTATGTAGCAGCTTGCTATAAACTAGACTGTCTAAGCACAGAAACTCTTTTTCCTTCTCGACCATGTGTCCAAATCTTCACACAGAATTGAAGGTGATGGCTACAAGTTTAATTCCTCTCCACCAGTAGATGGCGTACTAACACTCGCTTACTGAATTAGCATTAGCAACAATACAGAACAAGCTAACCGTTAGTGGCTGTTACGCCTGTTAACGTAATAAATCACAAATGTAATAGAAATATGCAGCTTTTAATGTAATAATCCTGAAAATGTAATGCATTCCCCACAAATGTAATAGCCGCTGCCTACTATAACTACTAGAAAATGTCAGAACCCCAAAAAGCAGCGGAATATCTGCGTGCTTATGCTTCACCTGGAAGGACGTTCTCTATTAAAAAAAATTAAATGAGAATATAAAGGAGGCACAAGCACCGCCCCAAACTACTAAGGGTCCAGATGAGGCCCCCCACCCCAGCCGTAACATCCAGGTCACCATCAGGAATGTCTAAAAATGTATGAGCATAGTCCATGTTTGGGCGATATGTAAAAATTAAGGCCTCTGACTTGCCACTGAAGGTTCACTGCAGTTTCTAATAACCTGAGAGAAACATATTATTTCAGTTACAGACCAGTTTGGGCCTACCAAATACTATTGCACATTTTTTGATAGAATTTGAGTTTTTCAGTTACAAAACATAGCCATCAATCAGTTCTTTGCAAGAAAAATACACAGTTTTAATGCTTTTAATGCCACTAACGCGCATATATTAGTGCCAAGATTAGTGCCTTTTCTGTTTGTTTTTTTCCTTACAGTGAACCATCAAATGGAAGCCTGAGGCCCCATGCAGCCTAAAAAGGAGAAAAGAGAAAAGAACAATAGCTTTGCGGGGGGAGGGTCAGTAGGAAACAACAGGCAACAACAATCAAATAACAATCACAACACTGTTATTTATTGCAGCATTACATTTGTAGGAAGTTACACCTGAATCTCTGCCAACGTAATGGTTATTACATTTGTGGGAAATCGCTATTATGTTTGTAGTAGGCAGAGGCTATTACATTTGTGGGAAATGTGTTAGATTTGCAGGATTATTACATTAAAAGCTGCATATTTTTATTACGTTTGTATTTTATTACACTTGCAGGCGTAACAGGGCCCCAAGTCAAATAAACAACTTGAATTTCAAATTGTGTTGTTTTACAAAAAAAAACATAAAAAAACCAGCACAGTTCAGGGTCCACTAAGACATTTTTGGCTAATGCTCTTGATTCTGGGACTTCCACCTGCAATGATACTTCAGAGGTGACATTGCTGAAGAAATGAGTCTCTGGTTACTTCTGTAACAACTTGAAAGTCTTGCGAACAGCAACTTTTTGGGCTGTTTGTCTCCTTCATCTTAGCTGTTCATGAATACATTCATGGGGCCCCGCTTTCTTTTTTTTTTTTTTTTTTTTTTTGAAAGAGCTCTCATTTTACACCTTCCCAAACCTTCACCTCACATAACTTCGCCGCAATTAGAATTCAGGACTGTTGCCACCTTGGCCTCAGTTAGCTCACACTGCAGAGGTGTTTTGAGCTGAAGTATCATTAGCACTGACATTATCAGCTGCCACCTCACAGGCTCTGAACTATAAAGACTGCTCGGGGTTCAAAGACTCTGCCTCCATAAACAGATCTTTGGGAAGGGGGGGGGGGGGGGGGGGGTGCTGCTGCCAGAGTTAGAGAATATTTGAGAGAGATAAGTTGAAGGTGAAATAGGACAAAGTTGCAAAACAAGAAAAGAGAGAATTCCCAGTGGTAGCAGGGAGTGGTTGCGTTCTGTGTCTTGCAGTTGTGAAATAAATCAGGAAACAAATGTATTTTAAGTTCTAGTTTTATTGAATATAGAATAACAAAATTGGGATGATGCTAATTTTATGCTCTTCCTGGTACTATTGTGTGTAGGAAGTTGGCTAATTGCATGGTTAACACTGAACCAGTGTTTTACAGTAACTCTAAATAGCAGAAGAGACTTCAAATCTAGTGTCAATGCATGGAGCTAAAATACTAAAGAACTATTTTCTAAAACCTTTGGCTTATTTAAGACTCATTAATGACCTTTCCACATAAGAAAAAGGCTTGATTGTTTGGTTTTTCTTTTTTACAGTGCTGAACAAATCTTTTTTTTTTAATCTATTTATTTATTTTTTATAGAAACCTTAATATCAATCCAAATATTGTTCCAAATATTGGTTGCCTTGTATTCCAATACAAGGCAACCGATAGAGATCTAAAGATTTTAGTTTTATGAGTTCGTAATGCTCTTGAAGATGGATATTTATATACCAAACATAAACCCTGCTCCCATTATAAAATGAACCTCTAAAATATAACCTCCAGCAGAGAAACACTGTTTGCACCACCTGTTGATATAAAATTTTAACACTGAGCTACTGTAGCTAATGACACTGTTACTGTAGCTAGGTAGCATGAGGTAGATTATAAAATGAAATGAAAAATACTTTATTTATCCCAGAAGAGAAATTCAACATTGTAAAATTATTAGGACATGATGGAACCATCCCCGTGATAAACTGAAAAGTATTCCTGCAGACTTTATTGCCTCTAATCCTATGAGAGCGATGGGGTGCATTATTTTCGTCAGCTGCGTCTTGGTGGATGTAACAATGTAACGGTATGCCTTTTAGCTTCAAGGTGTCCAATTATTCTCATCCCCTGCTATTCTTTCCGCTGCTATAGAATCCATCTGTATGTTGTACGATTTACATTAAAGGGGAATTTAGCTTTTTTTTAAACCTGGGGTCTGTTTTCATATGTCCTTTCATATATGTGAGTGATGGAGAAAGATTTTCAAGATAGCTCCAGTATTTAGCCAGACAGGCAGCATAGCAATAGTTCAGCAGCCCAGCTAATGATAAGTATGGGGCAACTGGTCCCCGCATCTAAGTTTGCCCTTAAAACATGAGCCGTGTCTCAAAACGTGCACTTGCCCGAGTGCACTGGAATTCAGTGCGCAGTGGGCACTGTGTACTTTATCTGTAGTGCACACTGTTGTCGCTAAATGCTGACCCGAATGGAGCACTGCATTTACAGGAAGTGACGAAGTAACATTGCCCGCTAATGTGAGCTAACTTTACCGAACCGGTAAAACCGCGGCCTCAAACACATGACTAGACCATAATTGCCATCAGGGAGTGCCATCAGCTTGGTAGCATGCCACAATATACATTTATGTCTAAATAATTTCATAAACATTACTAAAATCAGTACAATACCGCCTCCGCTGCAGCAGGGGTCGCCACCACTATGTTCACTGCCATTATTCAGCTCTGAAAACAGTAAGAAAGTGCAGCTTCGTCTGCTATGCTAGCAAGATAGCGGTGTAGTGCGAGTAGTGTGCTTCGTTCTGCACTGGATTTTTGACCGGTATTAGGGCAGCATCCGGATACTTTCAGAGCACTACATTTTAGTTGAAACTGCACTTGCACTCAAAAATAGTGTACCACGTAGTGCAAGTGCACGGACTAAGACACACCTGTGCTTTTTTTCCGCACTAAAGGGCTTGGATAGTCTCAACGAGTGAACATACTAGAGAGGAGAAATGAACGAAAGTATCTACATTACCTGGCAATGGCTATTTGTTTTGGTGCTTGTGTCCAAATCTTGAAATGTTGGAAACCAAATCTCGTTCCGAAATTGCGCGATAACCCGTCTCAAAACACCAGTGGGGGATGCAAGTTATTGCACAATTTTTGAAATCACGTGATAAATTGTGTCAAAACACCCCTCAGTGTGGAAAAAAAAGCATGTTTTTAGGGCAAACTTAGACATGGGGACCAGTTACCCCATACTTATCATTAGCTGGGCTGCTGCTATGCTGCCTGCCCGGCTATATACTGGAACTATCTTGAAAATTCCTTTCTCCACCACTCACATATATGAAAGGATATATGAAAACAGACCCCAGGTTCAAAAAAAGCTAAATTGCCCTTTCACTCTGAAGGAAGTTTATATGACTGTGTCTTAAGTTGAGCTTAGATTCGAGTTTGGCAAAACTTTTTTTTTTTTTTTTTTTTTGCCTTAAAATTTACAATTATACAATGTCAATGTGTTAAAAAAAAAGAAGAAAAAAAAAAGGAATCATTGTACTGTAGCTTTCAGTCCACTTACAGTGTGGTGCTTTTAATGTATTCTAAAATAGTCAATTTTGGCAAAGTATTTTTGTTCAGTGTTTTTCCCTTTACAAAGAAAATTCTAAAATAATTTAATGCATAAAACTTGTCTTTATACAGAACTAATGTGACTTTCCAGATCACGTGGCTACCTGCTTTACCTGTCCTGCACTGAGCGCATCACAGCCAAAATGGAAACTTTATTTTCTGCAGTTTGTCTTTGAATTTACATATCAGTTTCTTCTCTAGCTGCTAATGCAATGCTATTTTAAACAGAGAAACTTGTAATGAGGGCAGTCATTGGTACTTATCGTGAGAGGGTTCAACACGCAAACTTTCTTCACAGTTTTGCTCCGGCCTCTCCCTTCCTCTCCTGTTGTACCTGACACATGCAATAATGATAACACAGTGTGGGTGGCGAAATGCAGTGCAAATCTGATACAAGCATACAGTCCCAGTCGAAGGTTTAGACCAGGGGTGCACAAGTCCAGTCCTCGAGAGCTGCTAACCTGCACATTTTGGTTGCACCCCTTCTCCGACACACTTGAATCAAATGAATGGCTCAGCCTCTGCAGAGCTGAATGACACGTGCCTGAGGGAATTATCCATTTAATTCAGGTGTGTTGGAGAAGGTATGTTTTAAAAATTTCAGGATAGTAGCTTTTGAGGACTGGAATTGGGCACCCCTGGTTTTAGACACACTCGGGTGTATCCAAATTATTGTATTTTTGGCTAAGCTCAAGCAATATCCCACACAATTTTGAAATTTGGACCGGACACTTTTTTTTTTTTTTTCTCTCAGACGGCATGCTTGGATAAAACATGCATGTCTATACAGTGGGTAGGGAAAGTATTCAGACCCCTTCAAACTTTTTACTCTGATTTATTGCAACCATTTGCTAAAAAAAAAAAAAAACACAAAAAAACATTCATATTATTTCTCATGAATGGACACTCAGCACCCCATCTTGACAGAAAACTGGAATGTAGAAATTTTTACAAATTTATTAAAAAAGAAAAAACTGAAATATTACACAGTCATAAGTATTCAGACCCTTTGCAGTGACACTCATTTAACTCACAGGCTGTCCATTTCTTCTGATCCTCCTTGAGATGGTTCTACTCCTTCATTGGAGTCCAGCTGTGTTTAATTAGACTGATTGGACTTGATTAGGAAAGGCACACACCTGTCTATATAAGACCTTACAGCTCACAGTGTCAGAGCAAATGAGAATCATGAGGTTGAAGGAACTGTCCTAGGAAGTCAGAAACAGAATTGTGGCAAGGCACAGATCCGGCTAAGGTTACACAAGAATTTCTGCAGCACCATGGCCTCTATGGAAGAAGTTTGGGATGACCAGAACTCTTCCTAGCCCCGGCCGTCCAGCCAGACTGAGCAATCATGGGAGAAGAGCCTTGGTGAGAGAAGAACCCAAAGATCACTGTGGCTGAGCTCCAGAGATGCAGTATGGAGATGGAACAAAGTTCCACAAAGTCAACTATCACTGCAGCCTCCACCAGTCGGGGCTTTATGTCCCGATGGAAACCTCTCCTCAGTGCAACATATATGAAAGCCCGAAAAAAGTTTGCCAAAAAACACATGAAGGACTCCCAGACTGTGAGAAATAAGATTCTCTGGTCTGATGAGACCAAGATTTAACTTTTGGTTAAATCTAATTGCTAAATCTACTACTACTTGCCCCAATTACCCCCCCCCCCCCCCCCGAAAAAAAGCTTATAAAAATGAAACTAAGCATATAAAGAGGATACGGACAAATGCAGTAAAACAAGTGGTACAAGTGGAAGTGGTTTCTGGAGGACCTTTGCTTCAAACGTGTAATAAGATTAATAACATCAGATATTATTCTTTGTGCAGTTGATTTGTTACACAGCACTGGAAAAACCATGGTTTTGGATTCAGAGTCACTCTTTCTAAAGTGTGATGACCTGAAGCAAATGTCCAACAAGATAAATATAGTAGTTCAAAAAGAAAACACCCGGCAATGAATTCTAACTACCTGTTAACCTCTGGAGACCTAAAATCTGCTCTCGCAAAAAAAAAAAAAAAGGAAAAGAAAAAAGAAAAAAAAAAAAACTTGATTTAAAGCAGAACTCAGTAACTTCAGCTCGGGGCTCCCCCTAGTGGCGTCCTTTCACTGTCGTAAAGTTCAACCCCCCCTGCACCCCCACAGCACACAGACGGTTTCTCTACCTGTCTTTCCTCTATTTTGATCCCTGGATATCTCTCTAAGCGTTTATTAGCTTGTTGATGCTACTTTGCTGCGTTGGTAGCAGCACCTCGTCTCCCTCTGCTCAAAGCAAAGACTTGTCTCTTTTGAAACGGGACGTTTTACCCGCGATTTGCGGGTAAATATGCCGTGGATTATATTTTTCTCTGGTGTTGGCGAGTAGGTAACTCGGTAGCAGGTAAGAATACGAACTTTTATTTACTTTTTGCGGACGTGACAAGTGATTATTGAGCCTGAAGCAGTGATGCATCACCCGGCGCCCAGGCAGCGCAAGCTACGTGAATCACTCCAGCAAAGAGTTGGTTATGAGAGCCAGGAGCCGGTGTTTAGGTGGTGTGAAGCTAAAGAAATGTTTTCTTCGAATTAGCGCTGGTAGTCTGGTTAAAATCAGCGCTGGAAGCAGCTCGGTAGATAGGGGACCTGAGTACCGTACAGCGGTTTCTGTTGTCGCAAGTTCTGCTCGGGTCGGCGCAGGCAAAGTCGCATAGAGCTGCTCGCAGGCCAGAGGCCCCGGCGGAAGGGGGGAAACATTGAATCGCTCCGTAAACACTTTGTTTAGCCCCACGGGGATTCCGAAAAGCATTTATTGAGGTAAAAAAGTTACTGAGTTTCCCCTTTAAAGATTCAGTGCACACTCAAAAATAGAGGTACCAATTTGTACTTAAAAGGGTACAAAGCTTGTCGCTGGGGGTGTTCCTTTTTTAATTACATTTCTGTACCCTTCAGTCCTGCTCCATTTTTGTACCTTATCAAGCTGTATCAGTTAATATACAGTAGTACAATTAAATCATTTAAAAATGATGAATTAAAGTCAATAGGGCTTGGGAACGTGACGTCACAGCGTAAGCCCCGGGGGTCGACGTGAGGATTCTCCATTTTTGAAGGCCAGTGTTCGAAGTCGGGCTATGTGCACAACATGGGTAGAACTTGCTGGTTTCATGCTGGCATTCCGACATACTGTCATTTCAACATTCCACCATCCCGAAATCCCACTATTCTGGCACACAAACGTCCCACCATTCCGACAAGGCTTTAGGAAACGTGTGTTAATAAGAGTCTCTGACTCAGCGCTGTCCGGTCCTGAACTGCAAACGATGAAGAGATCCTCATTAGGAGGTTAGCTTCTGCAAATGAATAAATATTTGCTGCCACAACACAATTTGGGAAAATGCCAAGGAATGAAATCCAGTTTCCCCTCCAAATATGAACTGCAGTGCGCTTGCATATAAACAGACGAAAGGGTACCAGATAGATACAATGATGGAAAATAGTTAGATTACTTATCAAAAATATATACATTAAAAAGCATATTTAAAAAAAAACTAAAGGATTTAGATATAATTAACAGTACTGTGGGAAATCTTCTCCTATTGATTTTAGAATTATGCTGAGAGCAAGCGCGCTGGTGATTTCTTTAAATGTGTGTTCTGATTAATTTCCTAAATAAAGTTTTAGCTTCTGAAATCAGATTTTTACAATTCTGATGGAGCTCATTGTTTATCTGGATGATGCGGCTTCATTCCGAACCATTTCACTGAACCTGGAGGAACCCTGGAGATAAAAATAAATAAAAAATTCAGTGTAATGCCGGTTTTGTGCGGCATCCATAAATGCGCACAATGATGCGCCCTCCCCTGCTGTACAGCATGGAGAATGGACATTATTCACACGTTTTCGCTGGAATGAGTCAGTGACTTCAGGTGTCACCTGCAGCGCCGTCATTGATATCTGTAACTGCAATTATTAATGTTGCATTATGATGCCAGTGTGCGTGAAGACACACGGCTTTGTGGAGAGCTCTGCTCCAGCTGGCTGCGGTAACTGATGCCGTTTTTTCTGCTGACAGTCAGAGATCCCTGAGATTCAGGCATGAATCTAACATGTTTCAGACGAGCTGGAGTTACGTTAATACACGGAGGCAGATTATGTATCCCGTTTCAGGAGATTTTGATAACAGATCATTAAGTTGCTTTGCGAGGTTGTGGAGTCTGTCTGCTGTGAAAGCACGTAAAAATCTAAATGTCAGGGGAGGGAGGAGGTTTTTAAAGGAATTATTGGAATGGTGGGATGTCATGCCAACCATAGGATGAAAAAAAGCCAGAATGATGAGACGTTTAGTAGAACTTTTTAGTTGTTGCCATTTTGGCAGTTGGGGACCATGTCGGAGTGGAGGAATGTCAGAATGGCGATTGCCTCCTGATCTTTTGCTGTGTTGTGGGTTGCAATGTTCCTGCACATGATCGATCTGGAAAAAACAATGAAAACCGGCCATCTTTTTTTTTTTTTTTTTTTTCCCCTGTTTCCAACATGAAAACAAAATCAAGGAGTCGTGTGTCAGAAGTAACCCGGAGGCGGCGAATGGCATGGATAGCAGCTGCAAGACGCACAGACATTTTAGCCTACTTACATCCCATCCTACCTCGTAAGTAGGTAAGTGTAAGCACTTTTGGTAAGTGCAAATGTGTCATAATTGGATGATTACTTTACTACTTTCTCCTATTTTTCATAGAAATTGCCTGTAAAGCTCCCTTTTAACATAGCCTTATTTTATGGTGCGGTTAGCATGCTACAAGGAAGCCTCATTCAAACACATGAATGAATGGGACCCTGGAAAAGCACTTAGCAAGCCACTCAGATGCTTACCAATGACGATGTTGTCTGAGCCCATCAGTTTGCAGGCATCCACATCTTGGACCCAGCCGTTCGGAAACTTGTAATTCCGAAACTGAGACGAAGTGTAGGCACTCACGTCACATACCAAGTATGTGAAAATGTGGAGGAGGAAGCAGAAGATCGGGGTCACAGGTCCACTCTGTAGCCAGCATTTCATATGGGTCCTTATCTCCGATTAACGCAATCTTCTCCATATAGCGTCTCCTTGCCTTGGGAAGAAGTTTATCTTGGTACCGGTCTTTTCTTTCTATTTGAACTTTTAGCATCCTGCTGTTTTCTTGTTCTAAGTCGGTCCCTCCCGCTGGCCTCAAAAAATGGCAGCCACGTATTGTTTACCTCCCACAATGCATTGCGCTGTGACGTCGGTTCCCAAGCCCTATAAAAAAGAAATTGACAACAACTAAAGATGCTAATAATAAATGAATAATTATTATATAAATATTAGGCCAAACACATATAATTGTACATGTAATTATTGCTACTGTATGATTACTATAATTATAATGAAAATCATAATACAAAAACTATAATTATACTACTGTTTAGAAGGACTGCTATATATAGTTATTGTACAAGCTATGCACATTTTTCAATGCTGCAGGTACCCTTAGGGTTGAAATGCTACAAATTTGTACTTTATATTACTTTGGACCCTTTTTCATAGTATATAGGTACACTTCTGGCCTCATAAAGACCAAAATTGTGCTTTTGAGAGAACATTTGTAATAAAAATGTACCTACAGGTACAGAAATGTTCCTGTCTCGTACCTCTAGTTTTGAGTGTGTAGAGTGAAATGTCCTGCAAATAAATATTAACAAAGAGTCATGTTTCCAAGGTACATTTTAGTAATTCCTCCTGTATTTTTAAATAGTTTTCTCCCCTTCTTTTTCTTAATAACCTTGGGCTATTCATTAAAATATTCAGATTTTACAAAATGTCAGTAATTTCTGTCGACATTCTGAATACTAATATATCCATATCAACTGATGAAATGCTGCAATGACCAAGAAATATCTTTCTTTATAACCTTCAGCTCGCCTTCGCTTTGAAGATAATTCCTTATGACTTTGGCTGTATGTTTGGGGTTGTTTTGCCCCAGAATAAATTCAGCTAAGATGAGATGCCTGCCTGATCATATTGCATGATAGATAAGAATCTAAACATCTGTGATGCCTAAAACCTTTGCACAGTTTTGTGTCAGTGTGTCTAAACTGAGTGTATAAAGGAAATTAATGTCCATGTCCTAATCTCCAATCTTTAGAAACCTGCAAACAAGAATTTTTTTTAACAAATGTCCCCTTAACATGTTTCTTTGAAGAGGAGAGGAAACTGCAGCTTGCATGTACACTGGTAAGACTGCTTGTATGTACTGTACCTGCATGAAGCCACAGCAGCTGTGAGACTAAAGTGGGATTACCAGAGCTGCCTTAAAAGGATTAAAGGGTTCAAGAGAAACAGAGGACCACAGGACATCTTCTGAACCACATGGGAACGTGCACATACAAACACACACACACATACAAATGTCTATATTCCTAATCTTTTTTCAAGTGCGCTGCCACAAACTGTTTGCCCATATAATCATAGCAACACAATCCATAAAAGCCAGTGCAGTTGACAGATATGAAAGCAGAGGAGGAAGAGGACAACAGACATGGGGAGAGAGAAAGAGATTACTGTGGAGAGCAGAAGTGAAAATCAATGTGACTTGAAATGGTGCAAGATTAAGACAGGCAGAACAAGTGCTGCTTATGTGGCTCATGAGACTGAGGATGCTCTTGTAGAAATGTTGTTTCCACTGAGGACACCAATGTTCACTGCGGTCTTTAAATGTTTTTCTCATTTTTATCTGTTGCATTGATGAAACATTTACAAACTGCAGGACCTCTTTGTTTGCAGGTTTGTGTGAACTTGTTCTGGTTTGGGGTCCTCCGGTGAACGACACCAGAAAAAAAAAACAAAACGAAAAAACAAACAAACATGTAATTACTGGGAAAACCAGCTTCTCACCTGCATACGGGGGATCTGGATCAAGATTGATGAGTTGAAAGTAGTGAAACTTAAACTGTTAAATTCATTGAGCTGCAGCTATAGAACAACTGATTTGATGGTTAGTAATAAAATTAATTTCACTATTTTTTAAATTCATGAACTTATGAGAATCATCCATCAACAAAAAGTGGTCTATGCAGGTCTACTTAACTACAAAAAAAAAACCAGGGTCACCAAAACTGGTCCTACGAGGTCTGCATCCTTGCAGGTTTTCAGTGTAACACACTGTTACAACACACCTGACTCAAATTAAATGGATCCAACTGCTAATGAAGTTCTGCACCTTCACTTTTTTTTTTTTTCTTGTCAGGTGTGTTTGAGCAAGGATGCATGGAAAACCTGCAGGGCTGGGGGACCTCGTAGAACTGGTATAAACCCTGATATAAACTGTTACATAATAGTCTTATATATCCTGAAAAATCTTTGGTTGGTTTGCATGGGGTCCACAATGCCCATATAGTCTGTCTGTTATATTTAATGTATTGTTTTGTTTTGTATGTATCCAGGCTCCCTTAATAAGCTTTGAATAGCTTTCATGGGACTGATTCACACATACTTGAGTCATGTACATTACTTGTCTTGTTTTTTATTGACAAAATGTTTTGTGTGCGAATGAATGAATAAAAAAAAATCAGTTTGCATTTTTCAAACTACTTTTATGTCTATGTTATGGGCCATACACACTGACATTTGGTGTGTTTAGGGCAGTAATGCATGTTTGTCTCATGTAAGAAATAACTGATTCCGTCAGTGTTTCAGCTGATTCAAGAAACTGAATAAGAGTTGGCAAGTTTGGTCCCAAAGAACCGCAGTCCTGCAGGCTTTCAGTGTTTCCCCGCTCCAACATACGTGAGTCAAATTAAATGGATCCAACAGTTTATCAAGTTCTGCTCAGTGACACGTTCGTTTCAATTAGGTGTTTTGAAACAGAAACATCCAAAACTTCCATATAATGGAATGAGAGAAAACCATTACTGTATTGATGCATCTTTTTTACAAAGCGGAAGCATGTAACATGGTTTTTCATATTTTTCATGATAAACAGCAAAGAAGAAAAGTCACTCATCTATTGGATAATGCAGGACAACTTCTGCTGCCACCACATTAGAGCAAAGTGTAGAAACTGCATTAAATCCTGGCGGTCTTGGTTTGATAATATTTCTATCAGAGCACTTATCGTGTTCTTTCACATCTGACCTTGAGCCATTACTTCCCTTATCCATGTTTTGGTTGTGTTTAGCCACAATCCCTCACTTTGAACCCATTATGTCCTTTGTCGTCCGCTTCCTGTATTTAGCAAACAGAGAATTGCATTGTAGGCGCACCAGAGTTCACATCTTTGATCCACATCATAGTTCTTTTCCACATTCACAGCTCTCCAAATGAACTTTCTACAAAGCTAGAAGCTAAATAACTGCTACATGTTAGCTCAGTAGAGAGCGCTGGTCATACTTCATGCTCAGCCACTGTGTCTGCCATGTGCACGCCACAGACTGTCCAGGTGCTGCATTTGCAAAATTTCAATCTACACCTTTTCTGTTTCTCCATATTGTGTTGTTGCAGAGTTGAATATATACAGTATTTTTTTTTTTCTTACATTTGTACATTGATGCTGAATCATTCATCACTTTATAGCACTGCAACTTACAAACATTTTCATTTATACTTCGTATGTCTTTTTTTTTTTTTTTTTTTTTCTCAAACTCAAGGCAAAAGAAAAGAGCCAGCAAAGTATGTGGGCAGTGAGACTAAAGACCTAGAAAAGTATGGGAGATTTTAGTGGAAATCTTTGGTGTCGCTTTTATGACTCATCCATTAACATCACTCCATGGCCAGTCACACGACATATTATCGGTTCAACTCCACACACTAAAAAAAAAAACAGCTGGTACCAAGTTCTTCTACCTCATAAAAAACTCCAGTGTAATAGCTATTAGTGGGAGGCACACCTATCATTGAAAAACTCCTGATTCATCTTCTCTTTTCCAAAACATGCAACCTTTTGATTAAACTGCCTCTGTACAACATTAACAGAAACACATGCACATGCCCTGTTTACTCTTTTCTTTCTTCTTCCTCTTTAAATCTTGGTGATCTTACACATTTTGGGGCTTTTTGTATATCGTGGTCAGCAGTTGGAAGTCATCTTGGTGGTGTGCTCAAGTGCTGTATTTGTTTAGACACAAGCAATGCAAGAAGACCCTGCTTGGTACCTCCCATGATTGTCAGTTCTTTGACTTGAACTGGCAACTACGTAAAGATCTGAAAGAGGTTATTTTCCACACAGATTAAAACAATCTCTGGATCTGATTTGGGCTAAATATTCTTATTTCAACAATGATGAATTTCACAAGGGCAGCTGTGGCTCAGGTGGTAGAGCAGGTTGGCCAATGATCGAAGGATCAGCAGTTCAAATCCTGATACCCCACCCATCTTTTGTCATGCCTTTGGGCAAGACACTTAACTCTCCCTGCCTCCATTGAGGGCCTCACTTGTGTATGAATGCTCGTGAATGTTCCAGTGGTGGTTGGAGGGGCTGTAGGTGCAAAATGGCTGCCATGCTTTTGTCAGTCTGCCCCAGGGCAGCTGTGGCTACATGTGTAGCTTACCATCACCACGTATGAGTGAGAAGTGAAAGAATAATGGACCTGCTGTGAGCGCTTTGAGTGCCCTGCAAGAAAAAGCGTGATGTAAATCTAATCCATTATTATTACAAGACAGTTTTATAAATATTGGATTATTGAGAACAAAGCAAAAATTCTGTTGTATGTAATTTCATTTCTCCTTGCTGCACTATAAGCACAGTCCCATCTGCCTCATATCTAACAAGTATTTTCACATTTATGGCAGTTATTTAGTAAAGAAAAAGTTAGCTTCTCTTAAGCCCACCCTGATGGGTAGTAGTATAACTATCCAGAGTTCCCAACATATTCATGGATAGTGTTATAATCAAGTACTTAAAAAGAAAAGAAAAAATATATATGTTATAGCACTTTAGGGTTTTCCATTTCTCGATACGTTCAGATTTCTCTGTCTTTTCTTTTCATGCAGAAGGGAAAGATTTTTCCCACACCTTTGCATTGATGCTGTTATTCTTGTGGTAGAGCTGTCACAAATTGATTCATTTATTTTCTGCACCCATCCATCAAGCCAGGCATTCTCCGCACGCACACAATCACAACTGTCTGAAAAAACCGCAAATATACAACATCCATGCTTTAATTTCCTGATTGCAGGACTCTGACAGATTCAGTTGATGATATGGTTCAATTTCCAGCTGCTGCAGATGTTTTCCTGCTTGTGTCCGACATAAGCCATCATACTTTACATTTTAATACAAGGTTGATGGTAAATTATAATTGAAAAGAAAATCCAGACACTTCCTGCAAAACTGTCAATACAGTACATTTAATACATTAAACATTTAATATTTATCGTAAGGAATAAAATATTAAGCTTTATTTTTACAAATCAATGCACATTGATGAATAGCAAAATTCCTTAAGTCCATGTAGACCTGAAACACAGAGAGGATGTGAGGAAATGCTTATTTATTCAATATTTACTCTAAATCACAACATTTCCCTTACTGTTGAGTAGTTTTAGTACACTGACATGTATTCCCAGCAACACCTGGGAATTTAGGAGCAAAGCTTGTACCACACATACCAGACTGTCAAGGAGAATCCAACACGTTCTCATTCCCAACTCATCACATACTGACATTTGAATGGGAGGACTTGACATCACATTTTAATTAACTCCTTCTCATCTCAGGGTGTCAAATACTGACATTTTGTCAAAGCCAAAGGCATCACTGAGTTCTCATAAGATGTCCTCAGGCACTGGTGCCCCGATGCTCCGGCAGTGGCTAAATGAGAAGCAGCCAGCAAAGGTCCGCACACAGATGCTGGAAGGGAAAATGTAACGGGAGGGAATTGGAAGAGTTTCAGACCAGTTTCTTGTTTTGTACTGTCTCACTGACATTTTCTGGGTTAAAAAGAATACCCTTTATTAAAACACGTTATAGGACAAACCTTCTGCAACAAGCTTCGGTTCCATTTCATTGTCTGCCATAGTGACAAGTCCTACAGCAACCACAAGCAGAAGAATATTTTATCTTGATATCATGACATTTCAGACCTCTGCTGAAGCGTACTGAACAGTTCGGTGTGTTTATGACATCACATTTTCCTGACCGTTCATCCATGAGCTGGAAAGAGAAGCGAGTTCAAGAAACCCTCAAAATTAAAGAGAAAATCTTCTAGCTGTGTGTTTAGCCAGGCTGAGTTAAACAGAGTGTTTTTTGATCAGCCAAAACCTTTTTTGTCCATTCACCTAGAATAAATCTCTGACACTGAATGAACTCGAAGGTAAGTGCCCCATCATCACAGTTGAGGAAGTCCAATCTTTGAGGTTCAATCATCATCATTTGTCCAATGAATACACATCAGTATCAATAAAAGGAGAATTTTTTTCCATCTATGTATGCATTTGTGCATGCAGAGCATCATTGCTCTGCAAGATGTTTTGTACAGCAGCCTGCATCACCACTTGTTGGTCTTTCTGTAGAGAATAAATGTGTCTGCAAGGCATAATTTAATCAAATTCATATCAGTCAGCTGTTTGCACAGAGGTTATTCTATTTTATGAGCTCTATTTTATTTCCTTCAATTTCAAATAATGTGCGAGCATTATAATGTTGTTTGATGTGCTTCATTCTCACACAGTCTTGACATCCAG
The DNA here is from genome assembly GCA_023101725.1 of Atherinomorus stipes. Taxonomy (NCBI): domain Eukaryota; kingdom Metazoa; phylum Chordata; class Actinopteri; order Atheriniformes; family Atherinidae; genus Atherinomorus; species Atherinomorus stipes. The sequence continues at coordinate 430,634 of JALJCO010001162.1, forward strand.
CCTGGTTTTGTAAGTGTTGAAATCTAATTTTAAAAATCTCTTTGCGGGGAAAATCTTGTGCACCCTCAGGACTCGGTTAGGAGGTGGGGACCCCAGCTACAGATCTGCACTGAATTTACTTGTTTTTCTGAACTGATTCTTAGTTGATAGGATGCTGTCGGCACCAACTCACAGGAAAGAGAGTCTAACCTGACTGAAGCCAGCTGGTACCTGCAGTTTTCAGCCACAGCTTAAATCACTCAGATCACTACTGAACCGTATATTCACTCACTCGCTGTCTCTCCTCATTGGCTAACTGCTGTTTCACAACCAGGGGGTGTCCCTTGAGGTAAAAGAAGAAAAAAAGAATCTCATTGCCATAGCTACAGCGACCAGGCATGACAGCAACAGCATTAATTATTTTAGCATTGGGAGCGACTGAGGCTGACGCCTGGTGGGACAGCAGTGGAGGGCCTATAGTAATTAACCACTGCCTGCTCTCACGTGTCATTTCCTGTGCCCTGGGTGTGTAAGCGGGTGGTGGTGGTGGTGGTGGGGGTGTTCTCCTGTAATTACTGCCTGTTCAATTTCTTATCTTTGCTCTCATTAGTTTGATTGTTTGGCTAAAGTGAGCATGTTTGAGCAAGTTTAGATGGCAGTTATCTGCTTTTTTTGTCCCCTCCCCCCTTTTTCAACCAGCCAACCAAACTTTATCTATTAAACACCTTTTATAATATAAAGTATTGCACAAAGTACTTCACAGCATTAATAATAATAATAATAATAATACATTTTATTTGAAAGTGCCTTTTCAAAACACCCAAGGACACTGTACAGGCAGATAAAACATTAAAAACAGGAAGCTAAAACAGTAAAAATGCAACCATTAAAGGTACCACAGAAAACAAAAACAACAGGAAGTAAAATAGGGAGAGAGGAAAAAAACAAAAACAATATTGGAGTGATGCATATGGACTAGGTGGAATAAGACTGTCTGGACAGGAAAGTTTTGAGTCTGGATTTGAAAAGAGGGAAGGAGTCCAGAGTACGGAGATCAGGAGGGAGGGAATTCCAGAGATGGGGAGCAGAGCGACTAAATGCCCGGTTCCCCATTGAGACAAGACGGACTGGGGGAACGGAGAGCTGGAAGGTGTGGGAGGATCGAAGGGAGCGGGTAGGGGTGTTAACGTGAAGGAGATCTGACATGTAAGATGGAGCCAAGTTATGGAGGGCCTTGAATGTAGTGAGGAGGAGTTTGAAGATAATTCTTTGTTTGATGGGGAGCCAGTGGAGTCGTTGCAGGATGGGAGTGATATGATGAGAAATGGGGGTCCGAGTGATCAGGCATGCTGCAGAGTTTCTGTTGGGACTTGTTTGGAAGGCCGAAAAGAAGTGAATTACAGTATCAATACGAGAAGTGATGAGACTGTGAACAAGGATGGTGGTGGTTTGGGGAGTGAGAGAGGGACGGAGACGAGAGATGTTACGCAGGTGGAAGTAGGCGGACCGGGTGATGTTGTTAAAGTGAGACTGGAAGGAGAGTGTGCTGTGGAGGACGACACCCAGACTCTTAACCTGAGGGGAAGGGAGGACAGTTGAGTCATCGATGGTAATCGAGAAGTTATTGGCTTTGGATGGGCAATTGAAAGGATTGCCCATCAACCTCCCATTCCTCTATACACCCTATACCCAATTTCCAACACACCTTTATCACCACACAGATTACTATGTGGCTGAGCACAGAGGAGCCAGGTAAGGAAAGACTATCACAGGAGCCGTCTGCATGAGAAGTCGACCGGTCCACAGCTACCAGGGCACCGACACGGGCCTCTGCCAAAAGACCAATACCACTGACAGTCAGTGACATGCCGTGAGCTCTAGGGTTAGATAGGCAGGCTGTCACAAATTGCCACCAACGGATCAATGACTATGTATATGTGCAGGCAGGCGAGTGTCTGCTTAATCTAACAAATTAAGATTGTAAGACAGCATGAAAAACTAAAACAATGATTTAATAACAGTCCCCAGACTCTCTTAATTACTTTTATATCTCGTAACAACACAGCACCATCCTTGTTTAAGACTGAGAAACAGCATCTGCAGTGCAAAAAAGATTTTGCTCAAGAGTCCACACAGATAGCGGAATATGAAAGTAACAACCAAAAGCAACAAATGGGCTTATGTTGAACAGTTTAATGTACATGCAGCAACTCTTGCACTTAATTCAAGCCATTCACACGGTTATCCTGGTTGACATTGACTATTAAGAACAAACATTTAAAAATCTATAAACAACAACACCATGCTTGATGATAATCACCATTCTGACACAATACAATGACCACTGCCATCACAGAGACAGAGAGTTTAGACTTTCTCTATTTGAAGATTAAGTCCATGCAGCTGTCCGGCTAAGTTGTTGATCACAGTGTTGTAAATTTCCTCTGTCTTAGCCTTCAGTTTGATGAGGCTCTCAAATTTTAATGACCCCCAAATTTGACATTTTTCCTCAAAAGAAAGACGTTAAAATTGTTTAATCCTCTTTTGTGCTGTCATCCTGCCGGGTAAGCCTTCCAGTTAGCTTGAGAGCAAAGTATCAATTCACCAACGCTTTGAATATATGTAGCCCACTGGCAAAGAAAAGTAATGGTAAAAAAAAAAAAAAAAAAAAGGCAGCATAGCAATCTACCTTTTCATGTAAATTATGTTTTTGTGGAGAAACTGACTGCGCATATGCGAACACACATCATTGTGATAATATGAGAGGTAAAGGCAGCGCAGCACTGCACACTCAGAGGTGTGGCCTTGACCTTAATGCACCACAAAGGTGAGTTACTTGTCTGCCTGACCGGGAAGTGGCGTTATTGAGTCATTTTATTGAACAATGAAAAGTCCTAAAAGCTATCACTTTATAAATTATTAGTAAAATTGCCTTGTTGGAAATCATAATTGGAAAAAAGATATATATGAATAATAACTATTGAAGAAATAGACTAATCCGACGAGTGTTTTGTGTGTTGCGCCATCTTGTGGCGCTGCCATTGCAACGGTGGTGAGTCCCAATTACCTTCTATCTGTTAACATGGAAAGCAGCGTAAATATCTGGATTTACAACGTTGGACAGTCGTCTAAGGTCATGATAACCTATAGGTATGTTATCTCTAAAGTATTGTGACATTTATTTATTTTTTACATCGGAGCATTAATTTAAACTACTATTCATCTCCGGAACACTGGAATAACACGGAAATCTTGTGATGACTTAAAAGAGAGTTTTAAAAAACTAAACTCTTTCAAAGGTCATTACTTTTCCATTTTGTCCTATATTTGGCTTTTGGTATTGTTTAAGGACTGCAGCAACAGACCATGTAGTCTTCACATGTCCTGCAGACAAAACTAAAGGCTGCAGGACACCGTCTTCCTGATCCATTTGTGTTTGCGACTGGATTATTTTTTATTTTCTGGTCCCAACGTTGCCCTGATCAAAGCAAATAATGTTATATTTCACAATATCTCCCAGATTAGTCATTAACTCGCAGCAACACTACAGCTATCTCTGTTAGCATTAGCGAGCATAATAACATTATGCGCGTGTCATTTTTGGGAGCATAGATACGTGAAATAAAATGTCAGTGTTCGCCATAATTTACCATGTTTTTGTTGTTGGGGATTAAATCCAATGAGTTCTCCACTGTGGCAGCAAGTTATTCCTCCTCTGCTCGGAGTCAGATATTCCTCCCCGATACGAACACACTGACAGTCGACTGAGCAGCAGCGTCCACTTTTGTCAGACAGCAGAAATCTTCATGAAATAAACGTCTGTGATCTTCCCATTCACTTCTTACCACAATTAAACCAGGAATGGGACAGTCCTTCCAGATTTCCTCCATATTGTTAAGAAAAAAGTCAGATTCTCATCTGTTCTCACAACACATGAACAGAAAGGCCACCGTTGCAATGGCGGACAGTCTAGTTGTGGCGTTTGGCCAGACTGGTATATAGAAAAAAAATACAAAAACTAATTATTAAAATGGAATTATTTCATCTACTGTATTCCTTTCTTCCTTGGGTAGGCAGTGCCTACCCTGACTGCACACCACTGCTAACAGTGTCCCTGCAGCCATGGGCGACACGACCCACAGTGCAGAGGGCTTCCTCTGAAAAACACTGGAAAATACATAAAATGATCAAATGCATACAAATAGTAAAACAGTACAGACTAAAAAGAATTTTTTAAAAGATCAAACAAAAAGCATTAAATTATTAATGAAATATTGAATATTTTAAAATAAAATGTCCCTCAAAGAAAAAAAGGTTTTCATTATATCTTTACCTTATTTATGCACTTTGATGAAGTAGAATGAATAATCAGTCTTTTTGGACTTTTCACATCAGAGTAGCATTTTAAGATGCCGTTGTATCAAAGAGAACTGATGATCCAGACCAACTTGATCCACTACTTGCACCGATGCTCACAACCAATCCACTTGGGTGCATCCAAGCTGATTTTGAAACGGGGATTAGGAGGCTGCAAACCTAGCTCATAGGAAACTTCTTTTATTGATGATCTATTTAATCACTTTAAAATAGTCTGACATAATACATGTATGATTATGATTTAATGACAGGTTTATGAGTCATCCTGTGTGTGAATATGAGTTTCTGTGCATGCACATACATGCATTAAACCCAGCCACTGTGTATTTTTAGATCTGATGTGATATAGTGTGATGACACTGGCATTTCAATATCTTTTCACGAAGCAGAAGATTTTTCCTGTAAAACGATGAGCTCATTCTTCCAACGGAGAACTGCTGCTCTACTCCGGCATGTTTTATTCAGAGGTGACATCATGTTACTGGAAGACTTTGCTTCCCTGTGAAGGTCGTGAAGCAGAAACAAAGCTGAAACTGGAGTGAGCGCTTGTGAAAAACAGCCAAATTATGTTTCCAATCTTCTGAAATACAGTTTTGTAGTTTATGCCTCTGGTGATTTTCTCCAAACTTCTGTGAACCAGAAACCTTATCGCACATTCTGTAACCACCCACACACATACTGTACAAACACACACTGACAACAGCTATGAGCGTCCCACATGGACAGGCACAATGTGGATGCACATGCCGAGTTGCCCCTCTGAAACTCTCCGCTGTGCAGTCTGAAAGCTTCCAAACTGCTTTCCGCCCCCTCACCTCCTGTCTGTATTCCATCTCCATCCATCTTTCCATCCATCTTTTAATCCAACCATGCCTCTTCTGTCCCCCTTTTATTTCCCCCTCTTTTACAGTCGTTCTCCTGTTTCTAAGGTCCTGGTATGGAAGTGTCAGTCTGGAACAGAAACTTTGTCAAAAGCAGTTAGTCACTCAGTGCGTCTGCATTTGTTGGATGTGGAAATATACGGTAAGAAATACAGCAGTCCGATTACAAGGAAAATATTCTGAAGATGCTTAAATTTAGAGGTGAATATAAGAGAGAAGAATACAGTTTTTCCAGAATAAGTTGAATTGAAATTATTTAATTGAATAAAAAGGAAGAAGAAACAACCATTGGTTCTACAAATAATTGACAATTTAGCAAAGAACTAATTTAAACATAGTATTTTTAAGCACTTAGATGACCAGTCTGTCAAAAAGGCCCAATTTCTTTAGTTGCATCAAATACACCAAAAACGACATACGTAGTTTAAAGTGCTGATGACACGTTTGACATTTTTCTCCATGTTTTATCGACCAAAATGTTCTTCAGGATGATCTATGTAACAGAAACAACGCAGCTGCATAGATGGGTTTTTAGAAAACATCGCTGCATTTCAGCACATCTGACCAGACTGTGGCGCTGTTAGCCGAAACCGGACGTGACGTCTACTGGAGAACGTTCTCAGCTCATTTAACACTGAAGTAAATGGCTTCATTGCAGTTTTTAAGTTCCTTTTCCAGTTTTACAGACGAACAGTAACAACTTAACCTTCAAATTGTATTGACACTTAATGGTTAAAAGCTCGTAAGTAAAGCGTTTGTTTATTTACGTTTCCTACGGATCCAGAATTTTATTTTGAAGAGGATAAAGCAGCAGGTCGGACTTACCAGTTACCAGCGGGACCTCTCCGCACATCTCTCCTGTCTACAGCCTCTGTTTATAGTAATAATGATAATGGATTAGATTTATGTCGCGCTTTTCAAGGCACTCAAAGTGCTCACAGTAGATCCATTATTCTTTCACTCCTCATTCATACGTGGTGATGGTAAGCTACACATGTAGCCACAGCTGCCCTGGGGCAGACTGACAGAAACGTGGCAGCCATTTTGCGCCTACGGCCCCTCCAACCACCACCGGAACATTCACACGCATTCATACAAGGCAAGGGGGGTTAAGTGCCTTGCCCAAGGACACAACAACAGATGGTTCCCAGATGTTTACTGGAGCTTCAGCCACCAACGTTTTGAGACTTCTAACACATGAAACTGTGATCATGTCCTCTGGAATATTCTTTTTCAACCATTGTTGCTTCATCCGATCGGTCATACAGCTGCTGTATGGACAAACAGCTGCTGCTCGGTTACATGAGGACGTCTCCGGTCATCAGATCTCCTTCAGCTGCTTCCAAAGATGCATCCTTCCCTCCATCTTTATGAACGGGAACTATTTAAAAACTTGACTAAAACCATGTAAGTTATCTTCTAATTTCTTAAAGGCTAATTATTTACCGTGGCTAGCCATTAGCCACGAGCTAACTTTTTTAGCTTTTTAGCAGCGAGCTAGCACAGGGGACGAGTGCCTCTTCTCTGTCACACCAGTGCAGCTCTTTAACAGTTGTGGGTCTGCTTGTTCTGGATAGCTCCTTACAGTTCTGAGTCCACTTGGTGTGGGCATTGCAGGCTTTTAGCTGAACTGAGTGGACTTGAGGTTGGTAGACAGACTGTAGACAGCTGACTACAGTTCTCCTGTGGTTCCAGCTTGTAAAATGTGATTTTCCCCAAAATCTTCAGCAGCATCATCACTCTTCTGAACTAGCTGATGATCCCAGCACACAAACCAGTTCCAATCTAGCTGTTCTGGAGCCATCTTTCACGTTTTCCACTGCTTAGATTATACATGAAACTCAATGAGCTGACCGCAACTCCGTATCTCGCTGACGTCACGTCAAGGAGGCTAGGTTCGCTAGTGAAAAAGCTATTAGTGCTTAGCTGTGCCTCTTTAACACTGGATATTTACGTAAATACACATCTGATTAACTTCTAACTGCACAGAACTACTTATTTTGTCTTGGTGTGTTGTTGTATGGCAAAGTTACTTGAAGTTAAAGGTTGAATATGGAATACGGACAGAACAGCAACATCACGTGTGTCTAGGTTGTAGTTGCAACTGCAGAAAAACAACTCCAGCTGCTGGGATGCCAGGCTTGCTGCCGAAACGCAAGTAACCAACAGTCTGCAGCATGTCCAACAAGTAACGCAGAGGAGTTTATAAAACGTTTATGTGGGTCCATTTAGTGTAGTCTTCACCTAAATTTACTCCAGGTTTTGCTCTTCTTAGGTCACTCCTCCTCAGAAAGAGAAAACAATATCTCCAGGGCTCTGAAGCAGCTGCTTCACTCGTCGTCTCCACGGTTTCCCCATGTACCAGTCTGACTGTGACCAAAATATTGTTGCCACACAGAGATCGTATTTGGCAACCCGCAATGGCGGCGTGTATTGGCTTATAAACGTAAAATATAATGCCATTATGGAACCCGCTATAATTTATTTTATAATTACTTTTTAGGCTAAATATAATTTTTCTTGGAAATGATGTACTTTCATTCTGTACACCCCCGAACGACCTGTGGAGGTATTATTTATAAAAAAATGTTCCATATTCAACCTTTAAGGTCATGTCATCAGCACTTTAAGTTTAAGACTGAGATTATGAAGATTAAATATTCTGCAGTATGTTACTATGTATCAATAGCTACAATTACATGGAAAATATTTCATACCCGATGAAACTTAATCTGATCAAAGATTCCACCACTGACATGTTTACATGGATGTTAAATAAAAAGGGATCTGATCAGATCCTTTACATTAACAGATTTAAAACGATCATAACACTTTTGACATGTGCAATGAACTAACTCGAAAGTCGCCCCCCCCCCCCCCCCACACACACACACACACACACACACACACACACCATTTAGAACATTGACCATTGAAATGCTTAATAATCCTTATCCAGATTCCAACAAAAAACATCCTGTTTTGTTTTTCTGCTGTTGCTATTTTTTCATTCTTCCCTGAAACTACATGTGCAGAAACAACATAGACCACAGAGTCCAAAGCATTGCTATCAGATTTTTTTTTCCCTACTGTATCCGATCAGGAAAAAGTTTACACCACCGCTCTCAATTGGATTAAAAATTCTTTGAGGGAGAGATGTTGTTTATGCACTGCACTTTTTATTCTGATTGGACTAATATGCAGTACTGTTGATGTTAGGAAACCAGGTTGAAGGATTTAAAGCAGCAGAGCAGAGAGGAAAAGTTTTTCAACAGTTGAAAGATAGATCCAACAAATGAGGGCTAACAGATGGGAGAACACGTTAAACCAGAGGGCAACACAGAGATCATAGTCAACACTTGTGTGCTACAAAGCAACACAAATGGATTACGAAGTATCTTGAGATTGAAACCAAAGATTTCAATTTCACAATGTCAGCTCTTCTTTACCCTGCCTAGCTTAGCGGCTTATGCTAAATGTGTCACAATACGCTTTGATCAGAGTTTCAACAAAAAAAAAAAAAAAAAAAAAAAAAAAATTAATGATCAAAAAAGAAAAGAAAGCAACTCCTTCACTGATTCTGTCTGACAATATTCTCTATAAAGGGGTTTAGAGTCAGTTTCTTACACAGCTGATACCCAACAGAATGGAAGGTGACTATTGAAGACAGAAACCACAGACTCACAAAAAGTAAATCCAAAGTAATCCCAAAACTTTCAGGTACTGTAACAATTTCAGTGGGATATGTCTGGTTCTCTTACATGTTTTTCGCATTTTGCCGTATCAGTAGTCATCACCTGATAATTGAGCAAGGACTGCACCACAACAATCTGCATTAACTGATTTACTGAGTTGAGAGGGAGGATGAGACGTGGGCATCAGGGGCGGCATTGTGATGAGCCAGGTGAGCGAGACTCAGAACAGGGGTGTCGTCCTAGTTCTTTCGTGTGACCTGGCTTATAGAATCCTCCCAAATGTTAAAACGGAGAGGTAGGAAAAAAGAGAAGCTCAGAGGAGTGGGAGAGGTGGAGAGAAAAAGAAAGGACAAAAAGGTAGATGGAATGAAGAGAGAAAAAGAAGACTAAAGGGGTAATGGATGAGGAGGGATGAGAGATAGGTCAAGAGGTAGGCGGGAGAAGAAAATACTGGATAAAAGGGACATTGAATGAATGCGATTGGGAAGGCAGAGTGGAAAGGGAACGGGTAACGTTGGGGTTGAGAGGCGTGTGATCGAAGGTGAGCTAGTGTGAAGAACTGGAAGGGCTGCTCTGCTGGTCGAGAATATGAGAAAGAGCTGAGGAGGTGAAGCGAGTATAAAAAGGTTCACCAGGTGACTGGAGATGTTGCTGAGGCCTGAACCTAAGTTAACCTATTAACTTTATTAAAAGGATCATTTTGAACAGTGTGCTTTTTTGGTGTTCCCATGATTCAAACCATGTTTTCTAGAAAAATGAAACACCACCCACCTCCCAGCATGAGGATGTGAATTCGAAGTTACCTCAACAGATAATGTTAACATGAAAACTAATTGTCCAAAAGTACATTTCCTGCTTTTATTTTTATTTTTTCCCATAAGAAAAACTAAAATCCTATTAAAAGCAACCCTTACCAATGTTGCATTGTTACACTATTTAAAATGTTATGAATAAGGTAGTGGAACTCTGAAATACAAGACAGACCCACCATTAATCAAAATAAGATATTATTCCAATCTCTAACCAACCCTCAACCAATCCTTGCAGTGGGGCCCACGCTTGATTGGCCAAGGGACCTGATCGTCAGATCTTTGCTTCTGCATTGGGAGGGTGGGGGGAGTCTTTGGAGTGAGGCAGGATTGTTTATATTCAAATAATCTTGCTGTGCTTTCTGAGATGCAAGATCGGTAAGGGTTGCTTTAAAGGAACTGGAGATAAAAGATGGCTTTGAACCTTAACATATTGTATCATGTTCCCTCTTTCAAAAAAACAACTGACAGCAGATTCTGTTGTATATAATCTAATCAGATGAGTAAATTTGGACCTTGCTTTATTTGAAAAATAGTGATGGAACTGGCGCCCCATAACGAAGGTTAACTCAGGATCCTTCTTGTATCCTGTTTCTTCTCTCAATCCCATCAACCAGTAAATCCAGTCGGATGTTGACACATTGTCTTCTCTTGTTCTGTCACTTTTTAATGTCCTCTTGGGTTTATTTGCTGAATTAGCCACAGTGCTGGTGCATGATGCAGTACTAGCAAAACGCAGCTGCTCCTAGCTAACACAAAAGGTATGAAGGGTGGTTTCTCTTCCCTGGGATGCTACAGGGCAATGACAGCTCCAGGAATCTGAATAATGAAATGACAGTGTACAATCAGAAGAAGGGAATTTTAAGGTCAGAAACTTATGTGATATTGCTTTAACTGTTTTTAGCAAGGGCTTGGACTTTAACACATAAATTACGATTAATTCATCACGAGAAAATTTATGCGTTAAAAATTTTAATGTATTTCATCGCAGTTTGCATTAGAAACAAAACCTTTGTCATGGCCGATTTTTGGTACACCCAATTACACTGACGGACACGGCAAAACTCCATGACTTTGTTGCTATATTTAGCAATTTTTCAGACCCCCTCTGACAACTTTTTGTCTGAAGTAGCTTTCAAAAAGTCTAGTGAGATTTTCTGGTGTTATTAGAAACTTTTAAAAGACAGACTTGAAAGAACATGCCTTTACTTGCTTCTGTTAGCTGTGGGTGCTACCCAGGCCCCTCCCCCAACAGTAAACACTAAAAGGCTGCAGGAAGCATCAGCTGGAGACAACAGTAGATATTCACCTCTGCTTCATGAACCAGAAAAAACTCAAAGCTGCCACTGATCATCAGCTATTAATGCCTCTTAATGAAAGTGTGGACAGAAACATTTAAAAAAGTACAGTAATATGTTTCAGACTCTTGGTATACATTAACATTAGGTCTGTTTAGTTTTGGCAAGGGATAATTTTTTCCTACGTTTTTGAAAAGTTGAAATACAATTAATTGCATTTGGCCAGACAATAACAGAGTTTGAATTTACAATATTGATATGTGTCTATTATTTGATTCAGTTGTCTTTGAAAACCTATTTAAATAAAGAAAATGTTTCTTTTTGAGGCATTTTTTAAATGTGATTAATCAAGATTAATTAATTACAAAGCCTCTAATTAGATTAATTTTGTTTAATTGACTCCCACTCATTGTTTTTAGATAAAAAAAAGTGTCCCTAACTCTTGATTTTAAGACTTACAAGTAATCTGTTTAATTTTTAAGTCTGCTTCATGCGTTGACTATATACTACATTTTTATTTTTTTATTGCAAATTAAGAATAGAAAGTCATTGCTTGAAAAGAATGCAAATACATATTACCTATTTAACATCTGCACTGTTATTCATGTTGGATAAACGCACTTTTCTCTGGAGTTGGACAGTTCTAAAAACCTGTGCATGTCCTTTGAATGGCTGCCAACACATTGGAGGTGTTTAGATCAGGATACTGAACAGACTCCACGTGGAGTATCCTTATCTCTGCTCTCAGCTGCTCGTCTATCTGCCCCGGACCATCTGCCATTCATTTAAATAAATACTACAGGTTGTTAGCTTGTCTTTGGTTGAAAACCTGCCACAGGTCTTTTGGATTTTGGCTTCATGTCTGAGTGCTCTGGGGAAGACACTATCAGGAGATAAAAACAAACATCTGCTGCTTTCTCTCAGGTGTATGAACTTGAAGTACATCATATTTACAAAAGAGGGAGAAACGTTGGTTTGTTTTCTCTCACACAGACTAATAACCAGTGGAGATGATGAAACCACATGAAATGAAAAGTGATTAAATATATTCAAGACTAAAAACAACAAAACTGCTTTTGACTTCCGCATACAATATTGTCTGTGGATGTCAAAGGGATTTTACGGGGAGGCAAGTTTCCACTAATGAACAAGTCTACCAAGGTTCAGGGACAGCGCGAACACGGTGAAACCCAAATGTGTCAAGTTTGTTGTCTGCAACTAGAGGCATGAGTTGGACTAATGAAATATAAAAAAAGTAAGTGTAGGATACAAACAAAAGCCCCGTTTCCACCCGCGGGTCTGGGTCGGGTCGGGCCAGGCCGCGGGTGGGTTTTGGTATGGATGTGTTAATTTCACGTTGCGTCCCCACAGCAAACTGTACCCTTACTCTGGAGGCGGAGTATCAACCAGATAGCGCTGCTACGTGATCGCGTGACATCATTGCCGTGCAACACCTTTTAACCAAAGCACCACACCAAATGTGACAGAAACAAAAGGAGTCACCCCTGCTTTGTTTTTACGCTGGGTGATGTTTGAAGTGACGGAGTTTTCAACAAATCAACGGATTGCTGTGTATTAGCTCCACCTCTTTGGTCTGGATCGGTTAGATCAGTACTCCTACCGAAGGGTACCAAAAAAGTAGGCCGGATCGGGTCGGATATACTGTAAGGGTACCCGTCCTAGTTTTTATCTGTGAGGACACAAAAAAACGTGGACTGATCCAGCCCAACCCGACCCAGACCCGCTAAAAGTTATATATTCATCATTTCTCTCAGGACCTGCACTCTTTTAAGTGTAGGCTGCAATGCCATCTGGTTTTGACCTTTGACACCTGATAATTGGTGTCACAATGTGAGATTTTCTTATCTGCTGTTTTATATGTGGTTTTATGAGTTTTAAATTTTACACTTTTTTGTGTACAGTGTCTTGATTAACCAGTTATTGTAAAGCCTTTTATAAATATAACTTGATTTCTAACTCCAAGGCCCAAGTCATTTAATCTTTTATCCATATCACCAAGCTCTATCCTTTTTTTGCATGCTCACACCAGAGGCTACAGTGTTCTGACTCATTCTGGGATGGAGGGATTGGGCAAGGTAATGTAAAGGGACTACATGATCCTTGAAACATCACAGTCAACACGTAGTTAAAGTGATTGCATCCCATGTGTCCAATTTCACACTCCATGTATTTGAGACAGGAAGGAGAGACCTAAACACTTGATCATGAGCTGAGTTGAGGCAGCCAGGAGAACAGATAAATTTTATTGTAAAAGTACTGGTAGGATGCAAGGACCTATACAAGAACCAAAACTGAACAGGACCCACTCTAACTAAACAACTACTCAGCAACACACCAGCTGATTTATACTGAGGGTTGAAAGAGAGAGGGTGAGGTTAGGCCGGGTGTTTCTTTAGTTTGATGTCAGAAAGAAAAGGTCTTGCTGGCGAAAGGTTTTGTGGTAGTTTGAGGCCGTTTGTGGTGGTTTTTGCTACGAGGCCTTGAGGTGAAATAAACAATTGTTTTTTGGGCGATGGGTCTGAGCTGTTTGCTGAGGGCAGAAGTTCTAGCGACCAATCAAAACGCATACGCAGATCACATGACAAGGCATAAAATACCCAAAACACTAGACTGTATTTGCACTGGGTTATTGTCGGTTTACAGAAAAGAGTTTTGTTGATTGTTGACTAAAAAACAAAAACTTTCTCGCAATGTATCAAATATTCTATAAACTAATCTGCTCTTTTCTAGTCAGTATGTTTTGAAGCCATTATTATTAATAAAGATTTCCTTTACATGTAGAGTTGCAGCCTACAGTATGTGTGGCTGAAGCTCCAAATATTTTCTGAATAGCCCAACATCTAGAAACAGAGGAAAGATAAAAGAACCAAAACTCATTCCAATCATGTATTAAACCCTAATAATGTTATAAGTGTTAAAATTAAACAGAGTTGGTTTGTCTGTTTTATAAGCACCATGTTTAAATTGCTACTGAGACTGTCTGTGACGAGATGAGTGATGAGAGAGGGGGCACCGGGCTGACAGCAGGCTGGGTTCTCCAGTGGTCCTTGAAAGCTACTGTCCTGTTAATTTTTTTGTTTCCTGCTAACAAACAACTGCTGACGTACCATAATATTTGGTAAGGTCAATTTCTGGTTTCTGAAAGATTGGAATAACCTGTTACACGCGTGAGCTGAGTTCTCGTATACAGGATACAAACAAGTGGAATATCCAAATAAACCGCAACGCATGGAGAACGTCGGACATTAGTATGTGCCATTTCCACTTCTTCCTGTATCCAAGACAACAGCAATAGCAGCAGTAGGCAGATAATGACCCAATTAAAAATATCTCACTTCGGTCCTTTCTACTGTCCGTAAAACACAATAAATGCACGTCTTTCACCACTGTAATGAAAATTTTGTTCACTTCTCGCTCCAAAAATGTGGTGTGATGCATCTTGGTTGCGCCATGTTTGTTTATTTCTTGTCATGTATTTCCAGTAGATTTCACGCATACAAGTATTTCCTGTAGGCTACTCAAAAGAAGAGTCCTTACGGGTAGAACATCCGCAGAACCCAGGGGTAATATTCAGGTCTTTAAAAACCATAATATGAGCATATTTGGGTATTGGTGTTTACATACCCGTGCACAACCAGATTACTGCTAATATTCCGGTTATGAAAGTTTATTGGCTGCATGTAAACATAGTCATTGAAGTTGATCTCCTCAACACCCTGTGCACAAGATATTTATTTGGGCCCGGTGAGTGCAAGCAAGGCAACAGCTAAAACCTGCTCAAGGACCGGACTTGAGAACCCTGACCTACAGTATGATATCCAGTTGTTGTCTAGAACAGGTTTTTCCTCTGTTATGAAAGTGCAAGTGTGGCTGGAAGTATTTAAAAAGAAGATCTGTTAAATAATGCTGTTCTGTGAAGAAATAGCATGATAGGCTAGCATGATTTCAGTTATTTTACAGGATGTGTATAAAACATTATTCTGAGGCTCAGTTTGCAGATTGTTTGTAGAGACATAAGGGGCCTGACCGACACAAATACTTGTTTCTCACTTGAAGCTGTTGGTTATTAAGATTTTTTTTTAAACACCTCCAGTTGTTTTTTCCAACAGTGAATGTAATTACATTTGCACGATAAAATGAACATCCATCAGTCAAAGGGTGGGGGGGATGTGGAATGTTTGGTTGGCAGATTAATCTATGAAATATGTGCGTGTTTGTATGAATGTTTCCACCACAAGCTGAAAAATCTGCCATGCTGGGAGGATTGCTAGAGGTTAAAGTAGGGTCTGCAGAGGAAGACAGAAAGCTCCCTAATTCCTTATAAGCCAAGGCAGAAGTGGTATTATTTTATATATATATATATATATATATATATATATATATTTCCTTTGCTGCTCTCCCTCAGGAGTTAACCATTGAAATCTGTGTGTGTGTCTGTGTGTGGCCACCTGCTGAGCAGTGCATAGCAACTACACTGGGATTTTGGCATCAATACTTCAGGGTCTGTCTGATAAGCTTGGCCTACAGAGAGAAACCAGACCAAAATAACCCAGAGAAAGAGAAGGATGTCTACTGTTGAAGAAGGAAAAACACTTCAGGAGAAAGACAAAACAACAGCGGAACGGGCACAAATTTAGATTGTTCCCAAAAAGCTCATGTTGTTTTGACTTTTGTCATTTCCCATTTAAAAATAACATTTGAGAAGTGAATCTTAAAGGGGTGTTGTTTTTGTTTAGTATTTGTTCCCACTAATACTGGTTTTAAATGGAAGGTGAGTAATCAGGACAACAGATGCTGCCATGTTTTTCTTGTGGTATTTTAAAAGATAGGAAGGTTAAAGTTCCCCTGAAATGAGTCATAGGGTGTCCAGAGTTGGTCCTTGAGGGCCGTCGTCCTGCAGGTCTTCACTGTTTCTCTGCTTTAACACACCACACCTGACTGATACTAAATGGATCCAACAGCCTATGCAGATGCAGTTCTCAGGTGTGTTGGAGCCGTGATGCATAACCCCCCCCCCCCCCCCCCCCCGACAAGTTTCACAGACATTTCCGGTTTATTTCCACAGTCACCAAATTTTCTGCTAAGCGCCTCCGGTCGAGTAAAATCTGTTTATTTAAATTGAATAGTGATGTCTCTAAAATGGTAACATTCTCATGTAGAAGGTGTTTTATTACTTCCTCACCTGCTACAAGATTGAACTGGGAGGCTAATATGATGAAACGGCCTAATGCTACAATTAACAACATATTTTTGTACTTTGCTGAGTCTATGTCTTTGAACAGGAATGCCATAGACTTACATAGCGATTGATAGCGACACAGCTGGTTGTGTGTTGGTAGCCGACACAAACATGGCAGTTGAGTGTCCATGAAGGCGGATGTTCAACCAAGTCATTGTCTGAATGATTTTTGTCAGAAGGCTTGGGTGGTGGTTACGGAGGATGGAGAGGTGAAGACTGCGGGCTGCTCCTGTATAGCTGGACCCGCTCTGTCATGCAGCCATGCAGTTGCCGTCCTATGGTAAGTCCGCTCACTTTACAAAGTATATATTTATTTGCTTTCACAAGCTGTTGATACCACGTACGGCAGAATATGTCCCAGAACCCTTGTTGGGTTTCACAATATTTTTCAATCATTGAGGCCGGGCACCCTTCATATGTGTGTTGTTTACCATGCGTATGTCATCAGTGTAAAATACTCTGTAACCGTGGTAACCGGAAGTCCTTAGCAGAAACTAGCAGACATGGCGGCTCCCATGGTTCTGTCCATGAAACTTGTCTATTATTTGCGTCCCAACCATGACATTGACACTGAAATTTTCACAATTGGTACACAACCATGATTAAAGTGGTAAAGAAAAAAAGATAATTCTTTTAATCAAGATATTTTGACATTTCAAGCATTCTTGAGTCCCCTGGTGCTGTGGGGTCCCCGAGACACCAGTCAGGGCTGGGCCTTTCTGTATGGAGGTTGCATGTTCTCTGTGGCTTCTCTGGGATGAAACTACTCCGGTTTCATCCCACAGTTCACAAACATGCATGTTAACTGGTCGCTCAAGTGGTGAGTGTGAGTGGTTGTTTGTCTCTGTGTTGGCCCTGTGATGGACTGGTGACCTGTCCAGGATGTACCCTGCCTTTTGCCTGGCAATTCCTTGGATAGGCTGCAGCCCCCTGCATTTCAATAAGTGGATGGACAGAAAAATAAGGCTAAACAGTTTCTGAAATGAAATGAAAAATACCTTTTTAATCCCAGAGGGAAAATTCAATAAATTATAAAACTACTGATAGTGAACTCTGTCTGAGGAATAAAATCTGTAAATCTTTGGTGTGTACTACATGTGTGTACATTGCGTAGTGATTTCATTGATTGCAATGCTCAGAGCAGTTGTGTCCCAGGCAACATGGTTTTAATGCTGTTTATTTCCTTGCTTTTAAACTCAGGTGTCATGACACATATGAGCTGGGGTGTCTTGTGTTTTGCTGCAGTTACTGGATTGACGTTATTTCCTATGATCTCTTTCTCACCCAGAAAATGTTGAAATGGACTGTGTGACGTAGTAACAATATCTGAAATATTACAGGTAATTATGTGATGCTTGACTTCATTCTTTTGGGTTTTGCTGTTGTTACTTGCATTAAAAAATCATATGCTTCGCCTCTAGAGTAACGGGTGTTAGACCCCTGTTCTTCTACACTGAGCTTTGCACCTTAATATATAATGCAACAATGATCAAAAAGACTGTTCTTAGAGGTATGAGTAGACACAGTCAAGGTGGAACATGAGTGGAAGCAACGTGTTCATTTTTGCTTCAGCGTCACAGTTCCTTTTCTATGCTCAGGTAGCTGTCGAGAACGTGGAGAAAGAGAATACTAAAAAGATGAAATTCAGTGAACAAACTAAAAAGCTTCAATTTGTGTTACTGATTCATGAGATCCACCTCCAGTTTAATCTACTTCGATGCAGTGAAAGTCCTAAAGATGGATGAACTGCGGGTGTGTGTGTGTGTTAGAGGGGGTGTTACTGAATAATTCAACTGTTCTGTCCAAATTCTGTGGTGAAGCCAGGCAGAAAGAGGACAACATGCAGTGTGTGTGTGTGTGTGTGTGTGTGTGTGTGTGAGTGGGAAGGTCAGACATGTTAGGGGGGATTTAAATGGGATTTCTTTTTTCCTTTAGCTTTAAGAAGGTGCAGTGGAGACAGCGGTGAAACTAGGTCAAGGAAATGGGTGAAGGTGAGTGTATCCCTCAACAAATTACACACACAAAGACGGTCGGTTGGAAGCCCTCAATGATGGAAGGATCACTTCGAAAAGAGTTATTTATTTATGGTCTGATAAAAGCATCTTTTGTGTGATTCCTTTTTCTCTTTTTTCCTTTTTTTTTTCTTTCTAGAAAAAATCCTTGAATTGCTGGGACCCCATGAATCTGCTAAGATACAACAGCTTTAGATGTTTTTCTTTTTTTAATTGTACATCTTGACTGTGAAATGCTGTATCATGCAACAATGCACCCCGTTGCCAAGCCAACAGTATCCATGGATGTGGTACTAAAGTTCGGTGAGGCTTTCTCTTTTGTCCGATTTGCAATCTTAGAGATGGGACAAGCTTTAATCAGGAGAAAGCAGATTATTTTTCCCATGATCTGATTTAAATGAACTGTCCAGAATGGAGACATGAGTGAGAGGACACAGGAAACTAGAATAGGTAATGTGAGACCCAGAGAATAGGTTTGATGTTATGAAACGTCTTTGGAGTCAGAGGGTTAGCCTGAAGACGCCATCAGCTGATCAAACTTTTTCATCAAACAATTTATGATGATAAAGAGTAGATTTGATGGATGCATCAGTGCAGCAGGGCAGAAATCATTGTTTGACTGGTTAACAGACGCAATTTATGAGCTGTGTTTAATCTTTTTTTCCTCCCCCTTATCTGGGTGTCCAATAATTAAAGCTGAGAAATGTGTAAATGAGAACAGCTGAATGATGAGCTTGGCTGTATTAAAACACATTGTGAGCAGGAGGTGAAAGATTTGAGACAAAAGAACCAGTCTAGGGTTTCCCATTTCCTAATGATTTTTGTGGGCTGGATGTGATTGATTGCTCATAGACAAAAGCATTGGTATCTTTCTTATTCTTCTTTTTGTCTAGTTTTAAATAACCAAACCTTCAGATTACTCGTGTTCCTTTCTTTTTCTACGACCAGCTAAACTCTGCAGAGCGATTACTTTTTAATACATCCCAGGGTTTAAAAAAAAATTGCCAGTTAGATAACTTGTGTGATTATTCATGAAAGGAATATAATTAGATGTAACATCAGGCTCTGTCAAAAACAAAGCATCATGTTGCTCTGCAGATGCAGCAAGTAGACAGTAAACAAGACAAACTTTGCAGCTTAAATACTCCCCCCAGACTGGATGTATACATTTCATATGTGGCGTGTAGACTGTGAGGTGTAGATAACGTTTATTGACAAATGAAACCAAAGCATAAACTCTCTAATGGCCAATTTAGAATCAACGGTTTACTTAACAAGCTTGTTCTCAGACTGCGAGGGGAACTTGGAGTACCCAGAAGGGGCTTTCAGCTGGTCTTGGTTCTCATTTTGGTCCTGGCACTGGATCTGTTTTGGAGTTTGGTACCAATGAGGATGGGTTTATTACGCCTAGGAAAACATGAACAGCTTGTAGATCTGGGGTCTGTTGCACGATGCAGGTTTAATGAAAACCCTGAGTTTTTTAACCCTGAAATTCGGGAAACTCTGAGTTTTATGTAACACAAAGGTAGATACCAACTACAGGGAAGGAAGAGTAACTCTAGCCTGTTTCATGAAGAGGGGTAACTTAAACCCTCAGTTACCATAGTAACAGACTCTCTGAAACTAGCCTGGTCGGGAGCAGGTTAATGTGGAGAAACCTTGAGTTTCTCGCTGTCTCCGCCCACTTTCAGCCACACTTACTGTTTCATTTCCTCATTCATTCATTCAGTGCTGCTGCCGTCTCAAATAAAACATGATAAAAAATAAATCAGTCAGTAGGTTACAGACGTGTCCTTTCAATGAGGATTTTATGGATGAAGATGCTGCATGACTACAGAGAGTTAAACATTCAGAGATCGTTGTCAGACCGTGGATAGAAGTTTCATTTCCCGACAGTTGTCATTTCTGGCGTTACAGTTACACATCACAGTCAGTTATCTACATACACAAGCTGATCTGTCCATATATTTGTGATATTATCAGCCGTATGTAACAGCTGGAGGTCCTGACTCTCCGTTTCTGAGAGATGTCTCACCTGATTATTTAACCTTACAGCTGGCTCGGTCTCTGGGTAAACTGTCAAGGCACGTGTCTGTTACGCAGTTGGCTGGCGTTCAATACCGGTTGTGACTTTTTTCGTGTTGCCATACCCTTTCCCTTCAAAGCAGATAGGCTATTGTTTATTGCCCTGCGTTCTTTCGCAAATGGATTTTTTTTCTTTCATTGGAGATGCAGGGGATTTGAGAAATGCAACGGTTATATTTCATCTTGTTGCTGCCGACAAGAGCGCTCAAGTTAAATAAATAAAAAGGCTGCGATAAAAGTGTAAAGCTGGATTCGAACATTTCCCTTCAAGGTGGAGACAGGTGTGCAAACCATTCGAGTGCTTTCTGTTACTGAGCCTCTGTCTGCCTCTCATCCTCTTAAAGGTGGAAGTTAGTGCGCAACTTTGTTGCATTATATTGAAACTGTATTTGTTGTTATTGTCATTCGTTTGGTTATTTGTGCATGGTTAAACGTGAGTCTTTATATGCCGATTTAATTTTCTTTTTTTCTTTTTGAAAGGGGGATTGGGGGGGGTGTCAACCCGGTTGGGATGCAAAAGGGGGGACACTGCAAAAAAAGTTTGGGAACCACTACAATAGACTAATTAGTACAATCACAGGCTTCTTGCCCCTTGGTTGTGTCCATAACCGCCAATGTTCATTAACAGCAAATCCATCAATAAGTTTTTTTTCATATTTGTTTACATGTCCTTGTACTGTATTAGAATATTTTTAACTTTCACTGTTTTCACTAAAAAACAAAGGTGAATGGAAAGTAGGTAAAATATAGGCAAATAATAGAACATTTTAATGTGAAAAAAAAAAATGAAAACATGCTCTAATGAGGGTGGATTTAAATGACTGGAGCACAAGCAATTTCACAGACAAGCAGTTGTTAATTTTGGCTCTAGTTATTACTGGGGAGGGGGTTGAATAATTACCCACATATGTGCTCCAGAGTGGATTGAAATCACTGACCAGGGCATGTAATATTAAAATGACCCCACCTCCCCCAGAGAAATAAATTCTGTTCACGTAGGGCTTTTGTTCAGATGTACCCTCTTTGCAGTTACAGTGGTGTATAATTGAAAATAGAAAAAATTATACAGCAATTTTCATGCTGCTGGAAGAGCTCTTTCATTGGCTGGCAGTTGCTGGCTGAATATTCACAGAAAAAAAACAGAATCCTTACTCTTAGTTGTTGAGCACATCAGTGTTTGTTTACATATAATTAGATGTAACATCAGGCTCTGTTGATAGCTGGCGTTGACAGCTTAGCTGTCAATTAGCAGCACAAAAATTAAGCAAAAGCAAAATATCATATCAAATCATATATTGTGTCAAATAGATGTAATTGTTGACCCAGTCAAGCAATAAATTGTCATTGTAATGTATTTAAACTAATAAAGATACTGTATTTCAGTCCCAGGCTTGTTGTCAGTGTCATTTTATAATGTTTGTATGGATGTAATCTGCCATATATTTATTAAGAGAATAATTAGAAATGATTCCATTTATAAACAAGCCCTTTCTAATTTGCTGATGTCATCAAAACTGATTTTACTCACCGTTTTTATATAAAAAAAATTGGGCCAATTACAAGCAACAGTGAATTAGTTTGTGAATATTGGTGTTTAGACCCTTCTAGCTGTATCAGTTTATAATGTGTGTATATTGGTGAGTGTTTTTCTGTGTGTGTGTGACAATGACAAATGGAGGCAGTCTCTAGTCCATCAGCAAAGTGCCTGCTTCTTTGTGTGGTTGATAATAGCTAACAATAATTGCCATGAGACTTAAAATGACTTGTAATTACATTGTGCTTTTCATATTCCAAGTCCTGGGCTTGTTACACAGTGGGATTTGTTTTGATGTCATGTTAACATCATCACTTTTTTGGCACTGATGAACAACTGGGCCTCCAGAACGCTCAGCTTGAACAGCAATGGCACAAGATCTAATTCAATTTTGTTCAAATTTGCTCATGCAACCTGCTCATTAAGTTGGATCTTTGTTTGTCTTCAGAAAACATGAGCTGAATGCAACTCAATACGCTGTAATTGAGCTCGTGTTTAAACCAGGAGAACACAAACTCATCACTGAGAGTAATGACTTTCATCCTTTTTCCTGATTGTAGCAGATAAGACGAGAGAGAAGTGAGGGGGGGGGGGGGGGGGGTAACTAGCACATGAAGATAATTAATGGACCCACAGAAAATGGTTCAATGGTCAGAAACACCAGCTGCAATGTATGTGTCTTTGCTGCCCAAAATTTCAGCGTTCCTGCAGGCGTCTTTCTACTCTACTTTCTACAAAATAAATCACCTTGGGAGAGTAGCAGAGCTGAGATATTTAGGAATATTTAGGTGAGCAAAATCCAAAAGGTGGATTTGCACATGGAGCACTTCTGCTCAACCTGCTGAGACACTGAGCACCTCTATTACTGATTAGAGATGCCATCAGATCCATCAGAAGAGAGAAATATGAAAGCCAGATGTTTAACTTGGACTCTTGAGTTCTCAGAGGCCTCCTTAGGCATTTTTCTGTCCTCCTGGGGTCTGTTGCACGAAGCAGGTTAAACAAACTCTGAGTGTAACCCTGAACTCTGAGTTGATCTACTTGGAGATTCGAAACTCTGAGTTTTCAGTCCCAGAGCAGCTGATTTGAGTTGGTTTAATCAACTCAGGAGAGTCCAACCCGGGGTTTTAAACTTGCTCTACCATGATAAAAAAGCAAGCATCAAATGATCACCGATTTGACGAGTCACCATGGCAACATAGACGCAAAGGCAGGGCTGCATTCGCCATTGAATGGAACAAACTTCTAAAGCCTCATATGGCGAGTTTGAACTGCTGCTGCTGCAATTAAAAAAAAAGGAAAAACAAAAAACAAAAAGAATGATGGCGTGGGAGAACATTTAAGTTTAAATGCTGTCCTTTACAATCACAACGATGTTATAGACTAGAACTGTTTAATGGTAACGCGACATGTTATGTTACGCGAGATGTTATCAGTATGATTCCAGCTGGTTTGCAAAGGTAACTACTTGGTCAAATGGTTTGCGCATCTACCTTTCACCTCTGAGGCTGTTGTTCAAATACTTTCATCGCAGCAATTTTATTTATTTAACTTGGGTGCGATCCTGCGGAGGAGAAGCGCTTTTGTCGGCAGTATTAAGATGAAATATATCCGTCACATTTCTCAAATGCCCTATATCTCCAATTGAAGAAAAAAATCTGGGATCGAACATTACTTTTCTGTGTGACAGACGTTAACCTTGCTCATTTACACAGAAATGGGGACAGCTTGATGGTCAAATAATCAGCAAAAACCATCTCATGGAAACAGAGAGACAGGACCTCCAACTGTCACATACGGATGGTGATATATAAATGTACGACGGATCGGCTTGTATGTAGATGAATGACAGTGATGTGAAACTGTAACAACAGAAATGACAACTGTCGGGAAATAAAAAAAACTTCTATCTGTGCTCTGATAACAATCTCTGAATGTTTAACTCTCCGTAGAAATGCAGCATCTTCATCCATGAAATCCTTGTCCAAAGGACACGTCTGTAACCTACAGACTTGATTTATTTTTTAACGTCTTTTATTCGAGACGGCAGCAGCCAAAACTGACCGCTGAATGAATGAATGAATGAGGAAATTAAACGGCGAGTGTGGCTAAAAGTGGGCGGAGACAGCGAGAAACTCAAGGTTTCTCCACACTAACCTGCTCCCGACCAGGTTAGTTTCAGAGAGTCTGTTACCATGGTAACTGACCGAGGGTTTAAGTTACCCCTCTTCGTGCAACAGGCTAGAGTTACTCCTCTTTCTCTGGGTTGAGTTACCTACCTTTGTGTTACGGAAAACTCAGAGTTTTCCCGAATTTCAGGGTTAAACAACTCAGGGTTTTCATTAAACCTGTTTCGTGCAACAGACCCCTGGAGAATAAGGCTGTTGTAAAGGCCCCTCTAAGACTGGATACAACATGCTGCACTTGCTGCTGGATTCAGGACACTAGTCAGCGGAGGCCTGCATTGTTATCAGCAAAAATGGTGGGAGTTTTCCAAACTTTGATATGGTTGTTGTGAGATGGGAAGCTTCCAGTTTGCCTTCAGCAACAAAGATGCACCTGTCTTATGTTAAAAAAAATCAAGTAAGCTGTTGGAAGTTGTTGGTTTTTGACACACAGAGAGCTTCTTGAGGGGATTTTGGTTCCATAATAACCAGTTGTAATCCAAGTGCCCTAAGTGGGTAGCGTCCAGAATTTACTTGAAACTATGCCATTTAGTATATTTTTAGAGTCTAAACAATACTACATCGCATGCCTAGCAAGCACGCCAATGCACGTGCATGAAACTACGGAAGCCACGGCAGACGAGATCGCGCGTTCTCTTTTTCTTTCTGTCTTTCTTTTAGATCAATATCCAACCCCTCCTGTGTTTCTCCTGGTTTGTCTAGAGCTCTCGTGCTCTTACCACAATGTAAACAGTGAATTTCTTCTTCTATGCTTGCATTATCGGCAGAGTAGGCTCTGAACGCCGAGGCTTCCGTAGTTTCGTGACCGCGCATGTGCGCGCTTCATGGAAGTAAACAATACTTCCTTTTAGGCTCTAAAAATATAGTAAATGACGTTGTTTCGAGTAAATTTTGGATGCTAACAGCTCAGGACACTTGGATTACATGGGACGAGCAGTATGGAGGAATATTGACAATTTTTTGTGGACTTTTATGGACCTTTTTAGCTTGGACCCTGGCGAACTCCATTGGGGGGAAACAAGAAGTCGTCCTGATCTCTGGCTGCATTTGACATATCAAAAAAGTGGTACAGAGTCTTGCTCACCATCAGGGTAAGTGGAAAATAAAGTTACATCATTCTGAGGGTGAACTATTCCTTTAACATGTCATCGTGGGACCCAGAGCTATTGAACTGGTTGGATTTTAGATCACAGTGGTACAGAATGCTGCTTTAGAAATATAACCTACTTCAGAAAATTGTCTAGTGCATCCATATGGATGCAAAGATGCAGATTTTTCCCAGTAAAATAGAGTCATCACCCGGAAATCCCACTTTTTCACGTTAAAACATGTGTACTGGAACAGGACCTCAGGTATAACGTGCCAGAAACTCCGGAAAGTGAAAGTAACTTCGTCTTTGAGTGCTGGCGCTCTCTTCTCAACAGAACCGGCCACAAGCCCGCGCTCTCCACACTACGCGAATTGGATTTCTTTCTCCCATTGACGTGAACGAGAGAGGCTGCTAGCAGCTAAGCTAGCCTCTTTAGCGCCACCTAAAAGGAGCTGATTACCTGCCGTGGAGTCGTTATGATCAGCTGTTATGACATGAACTAGAGAGGCTGCGAGCGAGCTGCTAAGCTAGCCTCTTTAGCACCACCTGAAGGCAGCTGATTACCTGCCACAGAGTAGACCAGCTTTGTCAGAAAGGAGGCCGGCGATGAGGAGGAGGTTGGTTGACGGTGGTTGAAAAGCGGACAAGCTGCTAATGTAGCTACAGAAGCTAACACTGTTTGGTTAACTTCACGTCAGACGTCCGCTCCTTATATTCATCAGAGTCCAGCTCTTTTACTCCGCGGATCCTCTCCATCAACCGCACCGTTACATTTTTATCACGTTTTTCTCTGTTGGGACATCATTTCCTTCACCTGCTCTGTCCTGGTAAAACTTTGTTTTGGCTTTTTACGTTTGCCTCGTGAACGCGCTTACAGACAGGTCCAACTCTCGTGCGTATTCTCGCGACAAACAATAGTTGGGGATTAAAAGAGGTTAAAATGAGCTCATTAAATTTTCCTCCCACCCAACTAGAATTAAAAATTCATTTAAAGATCATTTAAGAAGGATTGTGTATGTAAAACAGCAGGTTATGACACCTTTAACTGTCAGCAGCAGGTAATCTCTGCATTTAATCTATGTTAAATAGCAATATGGCAAGAAGTTGCCGTGTTGTGAACTGCCATAATTGTTCTCATGACTGCAAATACTCTTAAAAACCCAGGAACTAATGATTGGTTTCACTACATGGAAGAAAATCTGCACTAGCCATGCTAACGGTGTAAAAGAGATGTCTAATGGTTTAGATTGCGGCTGTAACCAAACATCACCTTCAATCAGAAAATCTCCCAGATATATTATTATTAATATAATAATAGTAACAATTTAAATACTATTATTATTATTATTATCTAAAGCCCACAAAGACACTTGCAAAGCTAAGCTTTGATGTCAGCGGTTTGGTTGGCCCTGGCGTCCTGAATGAGAGTCCTCTAGTCTGGTGCACAGTTAGAAAGACAACAGCTGAGTCATGGAGACTGGTGAGCCAAAGAACGAAAACAGACAAAAGGAACCACTGCTGGATTCCTCCTGGTCTAAATACAAGTTTTCCAAAGTTTAGGCCAAAGACAGAACAGTTCATCTTCACAACCTCCAGCTGAACCAGAAACTGGTCCTGCTACTGCTGGCGGCTCTGAAGAGGGAACCTCTGACTCCAGATCATGTGTGAACATTTTATAGAGGAAATTAGGAAAATGATCAGAAGACTTGGAGTCTGGTAAGCTAGAGGTCCACAGAAAGCTTGAAGCTGTGTTTTTGATATAACCAGCTGAGCTCCATTAACCTGCGGGTCTGCAGTATCGGTCCGTACCAACATCACTGCATAATTCTCCAACTCCGTTCCTCTTTAAGCCTCTTATTAGAAACACCTCAATCAGCAACACTCATAAATTCCTTCGCTACAGTCCGATGATGATCAGAACACCTTTGCAGCAGGTTTCTCTGAAATGACCGTCATAAACTGTTTCTAACTGGGACTTCCCGTTATCAGCGGTGGGTCCTGTTATACCAAACACCGCGCTCTCCCTCACCATCCTGCAGCCTGGATGCTTTGCATCTTTCCCATCATGTCCCTGTCTCGCTAAACCACTTATTATGTTTTATATTTAATCACCAGCAATTACTAACGTTAGCTTGTCTAACAGTTAGCGTACCTGCTGTTCAACCTCCAGTGTCTCAGCTCCGATCTCGTTCAGAGACAGGCTGGAATGCTGCAACAGGATCTGGATGCTGGACTGGTCTTCCAGCTTTGCCTTTCATTATGTCCATCTTCTAAATTGTGTTACGGCTTGTTAGTTGTGTAGCTGGTGATACCGATGGGTTCAATGTGGAGCTGGAGCACAACCCGGTGACTTCAAAGCTGCCATATGGCGACGACAAAAAAAAAAAACAAAACATAAAACGTCACTGCTTTTCTCTTATATGCTCATATTTTTCATATATTTTTCAACTGTCAAATTAATAAATTTACTTTGGTTTCATTTCCGTTTTAAATCAATACTGACTTATTTTAGGAGCAAAGTGTAAATTAGAGGGGGGAAATCTGTACTTGCACGCATGCTCCCTTTTTTTTTTTTCTTCTACTCGCACCAATCTATTTTTAGGCGCATAGGCGAGTAAAACACTCGCACTGTACTGCCCTGTTAGCTATAAAGGTGCTTGAAATAAATAAATAAATAAATGAATGAATGAATAAATGAATAAATGAAACTGAAATATGTCCTAACATCCTATTTTCCTGGATGTTAAAATTACCTGGATTGGAACAAGTGAGTTAGACATTAGGGAAATAGCTGATGAAGAGGAGGGTGAGTAAAAGTTCAGTCCGGGGCAATGGTTAAGGTGTGTTCAGAGCAACCACGTTGTCGGTGGCAAAAACGCGCTTGACACCCAAAGTTTGACGCTGGTTCACATAAAATCAGAAGCTGACATTCAGGCACCAAAAAGCTGTTGACATGCGGCAAGAGCGTCTAGATTAGTGTTTTTCAATCTTGGGGTCCTTTAATTCAAATGGGGCCGCCTGAATTGTCTAATAATTAATTAAAAAAAAAAATTAAGAGAGGTTTTTTAAAAAGAAAAAAACATAATATTTACAAAATTAAACACAAAATTGTATATTACGTATTCTAAACACTCAATTATAAATCTAGTTTAAATGAAATGTCTTGTCAGCCTTCAATGATGACGCACATCAGTGCGTCATCATTGAAGGCTGCTACAGCTGCGGCTGCTACAGCTGCGGCCGCTTCAGTTGCGTCGCTTGGCCACTGGGAGAACAATTTAAAAAAACAAAATGGAAAGATTTCTTTGTCTGTCTGGCCAAGCAAAGACGGCTCAAAGAGGAACAGACACACAGACACCGAAAAGACAGAGAAAATATGACAAAAGTTTTCTTCAGGATGGATTTACCAGTGTCTTTGAAAGCAATGAGGAAAAGCTAATGTGTCTGCTTGATGTACTGTCTGCTGAGAGCATGAAACCTAACAAGCTCAAAAGGCACTTGGAGACAAGACACAGAGAACATGTCAGCAAACCAAGATCTTTTTTCGGAAAGAAATTTGCCAAGCTGAATAAGCGGCAACTTTACTTAAAAAAGGCTTTGATGGTCAGTGTGCGGGCAATGAAAGCATCTCTGGAGGCTAGCTATCTCATTGCCAAAGCTACATACCATTGCTGAGACATTAATATTCCCAGCTGCTATCAATATGGTAAAAACAATGTGTGGGGAAGAAGAAGCTCAGAAACTGAAAATGATACCACTGTCTGACAACACGATGAAAAGAAGGATCGATGCAACTGCGGATGACCAAGAGAGAACACTGACATAAAAACTCTGCAATTCCCCAACTTAAGCTCTCCAAATGGATGTTTTTACAGAAGGAAAAAAATGCCCATGCTTTGACATTTGTTCGGTACATGCAAGAAAATGCAATTCATGAGGCTATTTTGTATTGCCTCCCTCTTCCTGAACATGAGACTGCACAAGCAATGTATAATGTCCTTCACGATTACACAGAGAAAAACGAAATCCCCTGGGAGCGCATGGTGGGATTTTGCATAGAGCTCTGTCTACGGCAGGACGGCAAAGTGGTTTGCGGACCCTCATCACCCAGCGGGCCCCATCTGCATTGTGGAATCATTGCATGATTCATCGTGAACAACTGGCATCTACAGAACAGAGTTAGCCCATCGCAGACATACTGCAACAGGTTGTAACCATTGTGAATTACATCAAGCCGCATCCTCTGCGTGCACGTTTGTTCGCAAAACTGTGCGCCGACATGGGCTCTGAATATCAAAACTTACTGTTCCACACAGAGGTGCGGTGGCTGTCGAGAGCAAGTGTATCTATCTGCGCTTGCAACCCAGTGGGTGTGTCCTATAGTGGGCGTGTCGCATTGTGGGTGGGTCTGGTTAGGTTTAGGGGAAGGGTCATGAGTAGGGCTAGATTTTACCATGCTCTCTTTGGCCTGGTGGGCGTGTTGTCGAGTAACGTCACTCTATGACACGCCCACTCCACGACACGCCCCTGTCTTGCGAGCCGCAGATAGACCCTTCTCGTCGAGAGGGAACATGTTGGAGCAGTTTTTCAAGCTGAGACACGAACTGTTGGCGTTTTTCATGGATGTGAAAAAAACTGATTTTGTTGACTTTCTGTGTGACCAGCAGAAGATGTACCTCCTTGCATATGTAACGGACATTTTTGGAAAACTGAACGAACTTAACAAAAGCCTACAGGGGAAAAACAAGAATGTCATGCAGATGAATGATCGTATTGGTGGATTCAGGGAGAAACTCACATACTGGAGAGAAAATATTTCAAAGGCAAACTTCGCCGTTCCCCTCAGATGTGTCAGTTTTTAGAAGACAACATCGATAAGTGCTTCACAAAGGAGATCTGCTGCCATCTGAAATGCCCAGGAGAGAACTTCCATACTTATTTCCCTGATGTGAAAGTCAAAGTCAAAATTTGATTGGGTGAGGGACCCATTCCACAGTGATGCTGGTGCAGTGGATTTGCCTGCCACCACTGTGGAACAGCTGATTGAGCTTTCGTTTGACAAAACTCATTAAGGAGTTCATTTACATTCATGAGTGGCAGTGGAAGAATTCTGGTTTGGAGCAAGAGCAAGAGTACCCAGAAACTGTTGGTTCATACTTGCACATACTTGTGTGAGGCTGGATTTAGTGCACTCCTGTGCATGAAGTCCGAGTATCTTTCCCGACTGGATGTTACATCAGTTAGAGATGAAATGTGTTTTGTCTACTACAGAGGTGTGCAGACTCAGACATCCCATTAATTGTGGTGAGTTGTTTTTAAAAAACGTATTCTAAAAAATGTCTCTGAGGTTGCCAGAAATTTGAGATGTCAAAATGGGGTCACAACCTTAGCCTGGATTTTAGATTTACTTAAACTACTTGATAAAAATGTACTAAAATAAATAAGTTTGAGGTCATTAGTAAGAAATACTGAGTGCACTCTGCTAATTTGTAGAAAAAGTAAAATGTGTGAGTAATTTTAAAGTGCTGATGACACGTTTTTGACATTCTTTGCCATGTTTTATCAACCAAAACGTTCTTCATGATGATCTATGTAACAGAAACAAGCGCAGCTGCATAGATGAAAAAACATTGCTGCTTTTCAGCACATCTGACCAGACTGTAGCGCTGTGAGCCGAAACCAGATATGACGTCTTCGCAGCTTAGTCAATGGCTTCATTGCGGTTTTTAAGTTCCTTTTCCAGTTTTACAGACAAACAGTAAGGACTCAGCCTTCAAATTGTATTGACAGTTAATGGTTAAAAGCTCGTAAGCACCTTGTAAGTTTATTTAGGTCTCCTACAGATTTAGAATTTTATTTTGAAGAGGAAAAAGAAGCAGGTCAGAGTTGGACTCACCGGGAAACAGGAGGCAGCAGTAGGAGCCCGTCTGCTCGTCTCTCCTGTCTGTGTCTGTTTACTGGAGCTTCAGCCACCAACCTCCTAAACATTGGATATTTACGTAAATACACTTCTGATAAACTTCTAACTGCACAGAACTACTTATTTTGACTTGGTGTGTTGTTGTATGGCAAAGTTACTTGAAGTTAAGGTTGTGTCATCACTTCAGCACTTCAAGTTTGATGGACACAATTTTTTAAGTTTTGGTCATGACCACGCAAATGTAAATGTAACATTGGTTTTAATAGAATATATTTAGTAGCTATAACTTAATTTTAACTTAGTTGTTAGCAATACTAATCTGTATTTCACTTCAACTTTTTAGTTCAATGAAATATCTACTTTAAATTCCCTTCAGTGAGATTAGTGATGATAAGGGAGCAGGTTTCCCTCAAAAGAAGTTCTATAAACTGAAACCATTCTCGTTCATTCTACTTAGTCACTCCTATTAATGTAAACTTAATTTGCGACTACACTGAACTTAAAGTGAAATACACTCAAGTTTTTACCATGCATAAGTTAAAATTTTTAGGGCGACAGGTTTCCTTAAATATTTTAAGTAATCTCAACTTATCTGGGTTTACAGTGCACAGACCAAATAAGATTGGGAACCACTGGTCTAGAGAGTGGTGGTGGTCCCAGTTGTTTTCCTTTGTCTGTGTGTTTGTAGTATGGTGGATGAAACTGAGCAGCTGCTTGGCTTTATTTGCTCCACAATGCCAGAGAACGATGATGTTGGGAGTCTATGCGCCGTGTCTGGATTCATCAAACTTTTCAGAGGTGTTCTGAGTTTAGTTAGGCTGTTTTCACACAGGACCCATTTAGGTCGACCTGACTTGGATTTGGTACCAAACACGGTGCGACTGGGTCTGTGTGAACATGCCACTCGCACTTGTAGTCGAATTAACTCGCCCTGTCTCGGACCGGCTGAACGGGTTGGTTTCGGACCGGCCTGCGTCGACCTGGAAGTGGTGTGAGTGATGTGTGCACTAGGGATGGGCGATATTTTATCGTGTGCGATATATCGTCAAAGAAATTCCCCACAATAACAATTTGAATTTATCGTTTTTATCGTGAGATGACAATTTACCAGGTTGTGTTTTACTTAGTTTTTTTTATTAATAAACAAAGTTAGTTTTGCTGTTTGCATCGTTTGAATAAATGTGGCATTTGGTCTCATATTTCAGATTTGTTTGATTGGTGTCACTACAGTTTTGCAATACAGGTGTACTACTTGAACTTAATTGATATAGTGGCTTCTGGTATTTTGTAGGGCTTTCAAGACAGAATTTAGTGACAGATTTATAATACAAAATATTTTGCTGATAGCTTTTATCGTCATTTATCATTACCGTGATAAATAAGAGAAATTATCGTGATACATTTTTTAGTCCATATCGCCCGTCCCTAGTGTGCACCCACTTTAACTCTGCCTAAATCCCAGATACTCCACCTTTTTTTAACTAAACAGGTATCCGTAGTAGGGAAGTAACGATTACCAGTCAAATGGTTAACCATGATAAAATTACCAACGATTAGTAATACCGTTTCAAATTTCAATTATCGTTAAAACCGTGACTGATTGCTGCACTTTGAAAAACTGCTGTTCATTGGCTGGAAAAGCAGGTGTAGTCGCAGTTTGTAGACATTTAGGATATTATTAAAGATGCTAGGGGGTGTTTCTGTTATACCATGATAAAAATGATAACCGTGATTATTTTGGTCACAATAACCGTGATATAAAATTTTCATATCGTTACATCTCTACTTAACGGAAAGCTAAATCTGGACTCAAGGGACAATAGTACTCGTTTGTTCATTCTCATCAAGGAGTTTTAAAGGCTGCCACGTCTCCGCCATTATATGGATGTACACCGAAGAGTGAGTCATGAAATATCATCCGAAGGAGTCAAAATGATACGGAAATTTTACCGTTGAGTAAATGCATGTCTAAACTCCTATAAATAAGGTCCATGTTGAAAAAAAAGAAAGTAATCCTTTAATAGCTGGGCACTCAAAGCGCTCACAACACAATTCTGCGTGCTGACACAACAACTGGGGAG
Organism: Atherinomorus stipes; assembly: GCA_023101725.1. NCBI lineage: Eukaryota > Metazoa > Chordata > Actinopteri > Atheriniformes > Atherinidae > Atherinomorus > Atherinomorus stipes. The sequence goes on from JALJCO010001162.1 coordinate 463,841, forward strand.
CAGGATTCAAACCATCGATCCTTTGATCGTTGGCCACCAGGGCCACTGCCAGTGACAATAAATCAAACATGAGAGCTATCAACTTTAAACATAGCAGAGATTTTTTTTTAATAAAAGATGTAGTATGGGGTCTTATTCAGTCTTTTTGTCCATACATATGCACTTAGGTTATAATTAGGTTAGGTAATACTTCACACCTTTACACCAAGTTCAAGAGAGGGATTGCCTAATTATAACCAAACACTAAAAAAATCACTAAGATACAAGATTTAAATAAATAAATAATTGCTCATTGTCAAGATAACATAAGCAGCATGTTTCCAACTGGTTTGTAGTCCTACAGAGATACATATACAAATACAAATATGCCTGCTTTATTTATTCATTCATATGTTTTTACAGCATAAGGCAGCTTCCATGACAAAATAAAGCCTCTACTAAGGCTCAGTTGTGCTGCAGTTAGACTGTTTCCTCTGTCTCTGAGGCAGCAGTGCGTCTGCTTGTATTGATCTCTGCTGCTCTCTGTGTCCATTAGTGACCCAGGAGGCAGACGCTCAGTCTGTCTGAAGTGTGTATGTGGCTCTGTGTGAGCGTTTATCAGATATTCAAACACTGCAGAATCCTCCACAGCAAAGGCCTCATCTTTAAATGTCACAAGTGTTATAGACTTTCTGAGAGACTAAGGCAACAAAAATATGCAGAAGAAATTTATTTGCATCGCCAACCATTTGTCACGAATGATGTGGTGTCTTTTATTTCCTTTTAGTTAAAAGGGAGAAAAGGGGAAATATTACTATTCTAGTAGTGAAATTATTGGCCTATTAAGAAAATGTGCAGCAGAATCAGCTTGTACATTATTTATTAGGTAAGGCCCCAGTGACAGTCTCTGTCTCTGACATATGAGCCCGTGGGGCTTTTCTGTTCTGTATTGTTGTAGATAAAGTTTTGAACCATTTTAATACAAAAAGATATTTGAAAATCTCAGCTTTGGCCTTTTTTCTAATAGAAAACTGGCATTTTTACCATTACCACAACACCACTGTAGTCAGTGATGAGTGTTTTAAAGGTTGAATATGGAATACAGACAGAACAGCGACATCATGTGTGTCTAGGTTGTAGTTGGCAGAAAAACAACTTCAGCCATTTGGGTGCCAGGCTCGCTGCCGATACGCAAGTGACCAACAGTCTGCAGCATGTCTAACAAGAAACGCAGAGGAGTTTATAACTGACAGCTAACGTAAGGCATGTTAGCAAACAAGTTAGCTTACTGATCCAGGAGAAAAGTCGCCATTTCCGTGTTTTGACGCTGTGGAAAACATTTATGTGGGTCCATTTAGTGTAGTCTTCACCTAAATTTACTCCAGGTTTTGCTCTTCTCAGGTCACTCCTCCTCCTCATCTTGGAATATGGCCGTGCCATCAGGGAAGAAAAAGTCCATGATGGGATAACCTGGTCATTCAGTATATTCAGGTAGTCAGTTGACCTCATTCTTTTAGCACATACTGTTGCTGAACCTAGACCTAACGCCCTGCGGCACCCCCAAATCCTAAACCCCCCCCCCCCGGCCTTGTACAGTAGGCACTAGGCATGATGGGTGCATCACTTCACCTGCCTCTCTTCTTACCCTGATTCGCCCATCACTCTGGAACAGGATAAATCTGGACTCATCAGACCACATGACCTGCTTCCATTGCTCCACAGTCCAATCTTTATGCTCCCTAGCAAATTGAAGCCTTTTTTTCCGGTTAGCTTCACTGATTAGTGGTTTTCTTACGGCGACACAGCTGTTCAGTCCCAATCCCTTGAGTTCCCTTCGTGCATGTGGAAATGCTCTTACTTTCAGTATTAAACATAGCCCTGAGTTCGACTGTTGTTTTTCTTTGATTTGATCTCACCACACGTTTAAGTGATCGCAGATCACGATCATTCAGGATTTTTTTCCGGCCACATTTCTTCCTTGAAGATGATGGGTCCCCACTATCCTTTCAGTTTTTAATAATGCGTTGGATAGTTCTTAACCCAATTTTAGTAGTTTCTGCAATCTCTTTAGATGTTTTCTCTGCTTGATGCATGCCAATGATTTCACCCTTCTCAAACAGACTAACATCTTTTCCACGACCACGGGATGTGTCTTTCGACATGGTTGTTTAGGAAATGAGAAGCAACTCATTGCACCAGTTGGGGTTAAATAACTTGTTGCCAGCTGAAAGATAATCGCCCATGCAGTAATTATCCAATAGGAGGCTCGTACCTATTTGCTTAGTTAAATCCAGCTGGCGACTTATTTTTTGGCAGTGTATAATGCCATTATCGAACCCGTTAAAATTTATTTTATAATTATTTTTAGGCTAAATATAATTTTTTTAGGAAATGCTGTACTTTCATTCTGTACCCTTCCAAACAACCTGTGGAGGTATCTATTTTTTTTAAATATAGCTTTTAATAATGTGTAATAATGTTCCATATTCAACCTTTAACTTCATTTAGCTGCATCTCAGTTTTCTCTGTTAATCTTGGGAAATAGATTTAGGCTATTTAGATTTAGCCAACAGGTTTCACATCTCTAAGGTCGCTCTCACACCTTACCAAGCGGACTCGGTCCGATTGGGGAGCTGAAAGTTGCAACATTGTTGCATTTATCATTTGTTTCAGTTCTGCTTTCACACTGTGATTTATGATGCGCTCCGAACTTTCTCGGCAGCATTACGTGGTTGAAAGGGGCGCTCACTGATTGGACAAAGTAGGAGCGGAAATCTCTCCCTCCTGCCCCACAAAAACAACAGTATGGTAAACATGGAGCGTTATGTTAAGATGGTGGTTTTGGCAACAGTCTTTCTTTTGGTAAGGCAGCGAGGCATGGAGCTTTTTCTGTAATGATTTCTACACTAAGAAGATGCTAAATTTGATCCATTCTTCATAAGGCAAGTAAACATAACAATAGGTGCTTTCAGACTTGCTCTGTGGGATTTTTGCAGTAGTCTATCCACTCTTTAACCAATGTTGTCTTTTCAAACATATCGCTTCCTTGTAGACCCCTTGCATCACGGCCACGTTCAGAAATCAGTAAATTTTTCGGATAGGTCAATTGTTGAAACAGGATAAGATGTCTTTGAGCCAGAACATTTCTTGTGCGATCGGCCAAAATGACGTGATGCAACATTTGCACACCTTTGACATGGGGGCTCGTAGGTACAGCTTTGAGGTAAAAAAAAAAAGCGGAACATTTGTCTGAATACAAACGGTATAAAAGACAAAGTCCACACTTTAACTTTTTTCCAGAGCAAGTCTGCAAGGGACTAATGAGAAATGAACCATTTTAATCAATAAAGTCCTCAATTTTAAAGAACAAGCAAATCATCACATTCTGTTCTTACTTTCTACACAGAGCACCAATTTTGGGGGGATAGAGGAATCTGGCTGACAGCCAGGAACAAACCGCCCATCTTAAGTGGACATCATGTTTCCTTGACCTCATATCACTTGTATCGACAAACTCTCTCATTCATCTGAATGCCTCGGCAGTGTGTGAGTGAACAAGCGAGAGTTAGAAGCAGCACTTAAAACACAGCAAATATTCACTGGAGCTACAAGAGGCTCATTAAATTTTGATGCTCTCCTCTCTGTGCAGCTCTTATCCAGTGTAATGGAGGCTAATTAGTGCTCACACATACACAGCATTGCTAATGGGGAGTAACAGGTTCTGTCCTATTGATTCAAATGACTCAGTGTTTCCTGGACCGGAGGGAGAGGGGGAAAAACAAATTGTACTGAATGCCTGAACTGTGTCCACTATGGAAGTTTTGCAGAAAGATAAAAATGATGTGTGAATGTTTTCTTTAAATAAATGGTGTACAAACATCTTCTACTGAAGTCTTTCTGTAATGCAGGAGCACCTTCAAGCAGCTATTCTCAGCCACTGGTTCCAAGAACTAATTAGAATAATTAACAAGTGTTGAATGTCTCTGATTAATCCAGCATGTTTGAATGTTTTAGTCACCTTCTGTGTCAGTTCTGCTTAAAGGTTGAATTTGGAATACGGACAGAACAGCTACATTACATGTGTCTAGGTTGTAGTTGCAACGGCAGAAAAACAACTCCAGCCGCTGGGATGCCAGGCTCACTGCCGATACGCAAGTGACCAGCAGTCTGCAGCATGTCCAACAAGTAACGCAGAGGAGTTTATCACTGACAGCTAACATTAGCCACGTTTGCAAACAAGTTTGCGTACCGATCCAGGGGTCTGTTGCACGAAGCAGGTTTAATGAAAACCCTGAGTTGTTTTACCCCGAAATTCGGGAAACTCTGAGTTTTTCGTAACACAAAGGTAGGTAACTCAACCCAGGGAAAGAGGAGTAACTCTAGCCTGTTGCACGAAGAGGGGTAACTTAAACCCTCGGTCAGTTACCATGGTAACAGACTCTCTGAAACTAACCTGGTCGGGAGCAGGTTAGTGTGGAGAAACCTTGAGTTTCTCACTGTCTCCACCCACTTTTAGTCACACTCGCCGTTTCCTTTCCTCATTCATTCATTAAGTCAGCGGTGAGTTTTGGCTGCTGCCGTCTTAAATAAAACATGTTAAAAAATAAATCAGAGTCGGTAGGTTACATCCTTATCTTTTGATGAGGATTTTATGGATTAAGATGCTGCATGAAGGGTTAAATATTCAGAGATCATTATCAGACCACGGATAGAAGTTTAATTTCCCGACAGTTGTCATTTCTGACGTTACAGTTACACATCACGGTCAGTTATCTACATACACGAGCTGATCCGTCCGTACATTTATAATATCACCAGCCATAAGTGATAATTGGAGGTCCTGTCTCTCCGTTTACAAGAGATGCTTTAAGCTGATCATTTGACCATCCAATTGTCTCTGGTTCTGGCTAAATGGATAAAGTGTTCGTTTGCCACGCAGACAGCTGCGGTTCAATTCTTGTTGTGTCTTTTTTTTATGTTGCCATACGCTTTTCTCTCGAAGCATATTGTCTATTACCCTGCATTTTTTCGCAAATAGATTTTTTATTTCTTTCATTGTAGACGCAGGGCATTTGAGAAATGCGACGGTTATATTTAATCTTAATGCTGCCGACAAGAGCGCTTCTCCCTGAGGGATTTCACTCAAGTTAAATAAATAAAAAGACTGTAGTAAAAGTACAAAGCTGGATTCGAACCCCCCCCCCCCCAGTGGCAGGCAAGCGCGCAGACCATTAGACCAACCAGATATTCATATTCAGTCACCTGGAACCATAGTGAAATTATACGAGACTGTCGCGTTACCATTAAACAGTTCTACTCTATAACATCGTTGTGATTGTAAAGGACAGCATTTAGCCTAAACTTAAATCTTCTCCCATGCCGTCTTTCTTTCTTTCTTTTTTTATTTTTTTTGCTTGCAGCAGCGGCAGCAGTTTAAACTCGCCATATGAGGCTTTAAAAGTTATATCTCCATTCAATGGCGAGCGCAGCCCCGCCCTCGCGTCTACGTTACCATGGTGACTCGTCGAATCGGTGCTCAATTGATGTTGGCTTTTTATCTTGGTAGTGCCGGGTTAAAACCCCGGGTCGAACTACTCTGAGTTGATTAAACCAACTCAAATCAGCTGTTATGGGACTGAAAACTCAGAGTTTCCAATCTCCGAGTAGGTCAACTCAGAGTTCAGAGTTACTCTCGGAGTTTGTTGAACCTGCTTCGTGCAACAGACCCCAGGAGGAAAGTTGCTATGTTTTGATGCCTTGGAAAATGTTTATGTGGGGCCATTTAGTGTAGGCTTCACTTAAATTTACTCCAGTTTTTGCTCTTATCAGGTCACTCCTCTGCAGAAACAGATAAGAATATCTCCGTTGCTCTGAAGCAGCTGCTTGAGTCGCCGTCTCCACTGTTTTCCCCTGTGCCAGTCTGACTGTGCCCAACATACTGTTGCCACACAGAGATCGTATTTGGCAGCCTGCAATGGCGGCGTGTTTGGCTTGTAGATGAAAACATAATGCCATTGTCAAACCCGGTAAAATTTATTTTAAACTCCCCCCCCCTAGCTTTTAACAAAAATGCTCCATATTCAACCTTTAAGGAACAAATCCGGTCTGCATGGAATTGTAGTTGCTTTGAAAATGCCAATGATATTCTTAAAATTAAACAGAACAAAAGACTATTGGTTATAAAAGAATCTGTGGCCCAGCAAAGACTTAAGGTCTGTGAACAGCAGCCATTAAGGATCCTTCTGTCGCACTTTTATACTCCTGCTGAATCAACTCACCTCTTAAATGATTAAGAACCAAAGGAAGGAGGAGATTTTTTAAAATTTGTTTTTAATTTAACCTTTATTTATCCAGGAAAAGGCCTATTGAGATTAAAAACCTCTTTTATAAGGGACTCCTGGCCAAGAGGCAGCACTTATAAATTACACGACATTATAAGAGATATACAATAAAAATAATTAAAAACAGTTACAATTTAAGGAGGCAGTTTCAAGTTCTCCTAGTCTAGACCTAAAAGCATTCAGGGATAGAGTCACTGAAACCACAACAGGAGGTCAGAGTGTTTAAATGGGTCAACAGGGCAGAAACAACCTGAGCTGTGTGGGAGTCTTTAAAAAACTATTCGAAGCTGGTCAACAATGTGCATTGTGCAACATAGTGAAAGACTCACATCTCATTTCGTGGTGCATCACTTTCACCTTATTTCCCATAATCATGTTTGCAATTTTAGATAAACAGTCATTTTCATGGTGTTCAAACATGAGTGGGTGTGACGGCCACCAGTTAATTTGAGACAACAGCAAGGGCATGGTCTTATTTATTGCCACTAATTTCTTGTTTTTGTCGCTCAACATGCATAAAGCTTTAAAAGAGGAAGAAAAAACACGTATGTCCATAAATACACAGTAGCCAATCAATTAGCACATGACCACAGCTCATTTTCCTTCTTCATGTTGTCTTAAGGCAACATTGTTTTGATATAACGTTAACCATTAGGTGCTTATTTTAAATTTCACAATTCAATTCTTAAATAAATAGATAGATTTTTTTATGCTTAAACCAAAAACTAAAATGAGAATAGTTTAATCGTAAAATAAGATTATACTATGACTTGAAATAGTGTTTGATGGTGTACGTGAGTGGGAGGCATACTTTGCAGAAAACCTGTTGTGTTGTATTTACATTTTGTGACAACTGAGTAAATGTCTGATTAGTTAAAAATTATTAAAACTACTTCATAAAGATGATTGAAAGACGAGCTTAAAGGTAAAGTCCGGAGTGTTCCCCCATTTCCGTTTGTAAACACTATTCAAACTGAGACCTCCCCTCGGGCTAATGGACACATCTTCACTTCAGCCCCAAGCTTCTCCTTCAAAGCTAGAAAGTGGGTGAAAGCCAAACCAATATTAACCCATGGTTGTTGAGCATACACCCTGCCATTTTTATTGAGAATTCGAGTGAATCTGGTGTTGGCTCCAGTTCGCTCCAATCGCTGAGTTTATTCCTAAAGAATGCTACGCCCTTAGCTCTGTCATTTGCTGGAGAAAACATGCAAATCTCTGCCCAGAAACATCCGAATACACCAAAACAAAGGGAAAAGGCAAAATACAGCCAGAGGAGGGGGAGTTGAAAACAAAACTCACCACCACGACAAGCAGAGGCCCAAAAGGTGTGGATTAAGCCAGATTTTACTCATACAAGTCTAGCGTTTATTTTCAGGGGGGGAAACTCCGGACTCTACCTTTAAATTACATTGAAACTCAGAGTGTGTGAACATTTTAAACTGTGTGTTTCAGATTTATATTGGTGTATAAAAAGAGCCTGAAACTGACCTGGAACACCCAAAGATGGCATATCCATATGGAGAGAAGTTTAGATTATCCACTAAAGATTTTTTATCTTTCGGGAGTTTCATTGACGTCGTGGAACCAGAGTTTTGGGAGCCTGAAAAAGCTACGGCTCCTCCAGATGAGCCGAATGTGGTGATTCTTTCATCTGGTCAGGATTCCTTCTGGACGCCTTGCTGGTGAGGTTTTCCGGGCACATCCCACTGGGAGGAGGCCTTGTGGAAATCCCAGGACATCTTGCGCTTCCCTGCTTAGGCTTCTCTCCTGTGACCCATCCCTGGATGAGCAGAGGGAAATGGTTACATATAATAAAAGCCTGTTTCTCAGATCTGTTGTTTTAGATTTTTTAAAGCCTACTTTTGTTTTGATGACAACTTTGTAAACTCCGGATTCCCTGTACCTGGAATAGTTTTTAATGAACAGGTCTTGTCAAGAGTTTATTTTGGAATTTCATGTTTTTTTCCATGTATGTGAGACCATCAGCTGTGTTGTGTAGTGGTAGGATTTTTGTAACTTTTACCCTCAATAATTCATTCCTATTCCAGTTCATTTCAGTTCAGGTTTGCAGGGAAGCTGGAGTCTGTCTCAGCAGGTGAGTGGCAGGGTCCAGCCGGACAGGTCGCCAGTCCATTGCAGGGCTTCAAGCAGAATAAGATAAATTCATGCATACTCCCACATCCCTTGGAACTCTGCTCATCTTCTCCAATCTACAGTGACAGCTTTAAGTTTTTGACATTACCTGGGATGAGTTACAGCACGGAGAATCGCTTTAAGGTTACGATTCACTTGTCATTTGATTTCTGTCCTGGAAAGTTTTCCCAAGTTGATTTTTCCCTGCAGTTGCATCATCTGTCTCTCTGTCTTGACTGAGAAGGTCTTCTTGTATGATCTGATGAAAGCATTCAAACAGCAATTTTGGCATCTTTCATGTCAGCTCACAGAAGTTGGACTTGAAACGTCCTTGTAGGAAAACAGAGATAGTTTAGATCTCGTGTGACGACTTCTCTACAGTTGTAGACCTGTTTTTTTGTCTGATTTTTCAGGTTTTTACAGCCTGAGTTATATGAACAGTGAGGAGGCAATATGCCCATCCTGCTACTTTGGTCTCATTACCTGAATTACTGTCATTTGTGGTCCTGCTTGTGACAACATAATGATTGCACATAGGAGTGAAAAACAAAGGCAGAGGAGACTGTTTCTCTATACATCCCTGATGGATCCACATTACAATTATTTTCTATTATGTAATGGCTGTTTTGTGTTTTCATCTTGTTTGCAGTCTTTGGTAAAAGAACACAAAGGATGACATTTTGTATTTTGTTGTAGTCTCAGGGAAATACAAAGAAGTCAGGGATAATTGGGAGGAGTATAAACAAGAAAATGATCGGAAAGTGTAAAGGAGAGGAAGGTTGCATACACAAACAAGAGAAGAGTTTAAAACAAGAAAAGTACAATGATAAATAGTAACAAAAGTACCTGGAGAATATTGAGTTTGTTTCTTTCAGTCTGTCCAGGATTTTGCAGCTTCTTTCTGTGATTGTTGTGAACTAAAATCTTTATTTTACAGCAGCATTTGTGAAAAGTTGCAACAAAAACTGCTGTGATTTTAGTGTTGTTGCTTTTTTAATAGTTTTCTTGCAAAAGCAGCTGAAATGTATTTAAATCCTCCCTACGGTATGTCACTTTCATATGTGGTCCTCAGCATTTCTCATGTCATGTCACATTTTATCCACCTGTATATCACCAAAGTGAGACAAACGTTCCAGTTCTGCACCAGAGGAGGCGGGCACATAAACACAGCGTGCTGTGTGGGACATTACATCTCTTTGCCAAGACCAGACTGTTCACACTGGAGTCTGACGCTGGAACCATCACACAGCTCCGGAAGTGTGATGAAGCCGTCAGATTTGCATGCAGAACAAGGCCCAGACAGCCAGCGAATCCTGGAAGTGTGATGGAGAAGCCAGATTTAGGTGCAGAACGAGGGCCAGACAGCCAATCACCTGCTTGTAGGAAACACAGTCAACAGCAATACATAAACAGACCTGGGCCGTAGCACCCATTTCAAACCATAATGTGAATAACTATGCAGAAATCGCTGGAAAAAATTGACATTGAACATTGAGACCTGTAGTGTGAATGTTGCTTTTATCAAAATAAAAACAAATATATAATGATATGATGAAAAAGCCTTTTTTCCTCCTTTATTTCACCATTATGAATGAGAAATAAGGCTCCTTCACTCAGTATTGATGGTATTTTTACATACAAACAACACTCACATCTAAAATGCCTTTAGAAATACCTCCAAATACAATAAAAAGAGATATATTTAAAAAAAAAAATAAAATGAAAATCTGTCCTTGCCTCTGAGCATGTATAATGAAAGCAAAAGAAAGTTGCATCACTCAGACATTCACTTCAAAGAAACCTGCTCACAGAGTTGAACATTTGGCAGCGTGACTCTGGCAGAGTCCTGAAGGTTTAGGTGCTTTTTCCCAAATCTGCCAGAGCGGCTGCAACGTTAGAGCTGTCTTGTACATCGCATGTCCATTACTCAGTGACCTTCATGTTAATGGATTTATCATGTTCATATCCAATTGCTAAAAAAGTCAGCTATGCACAGCAACTCCCGCTACACCCTACAGACAAGGGACAGTCTCTCATTGAAAAGTTCAAACATAACTTCAACATGTTGATGTTTTATAACAGATAAGAATCTCCGTTTAATCTGAATCCTCTTCCTCCTCTTCAATGCTGTCATGCTTGACCATGGGTTTTAAAAATGCCACTTCAGATCTTACATGATATTATTATTCCCGTCTTTCATTATGACCTTTGGCCGAGGCTGTTTTTTAAAGTAAGAGTGAAAGGCAGAATTGAGAGTACTAGAGAAAGATGGATGATTTATCACACATTTAATGGTAAAAAAAAAAAACAAAAAAACAAATGGATAAATAAATGAAGCTTGTTTACTTGTCAACTATGTTTTTGTCAATTTGTATTTTCCTAAAGCCTCAATCATGTCCTCTATTTCTATTATGATTTCATATCAACCATAAATCTGCTTCTCAAACATGTAAAACAGACAATATGTGGTCCAATTATTTGCTGTAAAATGTTCATTTAATTAAACAGCATTAAAAAAGAATTAAGAGGGAAGAAAGATTGTGATTATTAAAAGTAAAATATAGATTAGAACACCCCAAAAAAACCAGACTTAAAAAAAACTGTAATTCATGAGGACAGTACATATGACCTCAGTACAAAGTTTAGTTAATCAATCAGTATGAACAAATGTAAAAGTTTAGTTTCATTCATGCTGAGAACCCGACTTTTCCACATCTTTATTCGGCCAAAAGATCCAGAAATGGTAAATCCTTTCAACTTGGTTTTAATCTCTAACGGTGCAATGGAGTATCTATAACGAGCATCTTCTTCGGTGTCCCATATTTTTACATACATGCAAACACTCTTATAGGCAACAAGATTTATTTGAACATAAGACAGCAGTTAAAAACCAATGAGAAACAAAAGGAGAAAGATACTATTGAAGAAGAAAAGAAAGAACTCTTTGTGCAAAAGGAGTGGGAAGAAGCCAGCGCTTATTTAATCCCACCCCTTTATCGCACAAAATACTGCCCCTCAGTTACTTCCCCCTGAAGCTATTACTGCATAATAACAATCAATAATACCAATAACAATAAATACAATGATAAGAATAAGATTATTAATAATAGTATTAATTATAATAACACTAGCAACAACCATTCATCAAAATAATCATTAGCATAACAAAACTACACCATTATCAACAACAACAATAATAATAATAACAATAATAATAATGATGAGATGATGATAATAATAATCACAATAACAATTAACATAGTTTATGAGAAATAATTATCACCTTCCATTTTTATACATGCAACACTATGCATACAACACACCACATCTTTATTTGAAGATTTAAACTTGTCTATTGGGAGTTTTCTTGTGTTTGTCTTCCAGGCCGTTTCACAGTTTTACTCCACATACAGACAAAAAACACTTTGTAGTGGTTTTCATTAAGTGCATTCTGAATTTTATGTTCCATTGTAAATGATGACCCGTATTCCTATAACAGAAAAGATGTTGGATATTGAGTGACAATTGCTTGCTAGCTTTAAACATGATCTGTGCTGTATGATAATGGACTAGGTCCTGAAGTTTGAGCAACTAATAATGGGATTCCCTGATCAGTTTTGGTCTCAATACAGTTCAAATTTTTGTGTCTTGATACTGAGTTGGTCCAATAACTGCACTCATTCAACCAATGCAGCCAAAAAACCTCCTGACTCATCAGGAAACTGCATCTCAATGATGGCATTGTCGCAGCAGAGTGTTCAGGCCCAGTAAAGACTGTTTTATAAGTTTATATTCTGCTTGTTGTTTGCTAAATTTATTGTTGATGTACTTTAAAAAAAATATCAATAGCTGATTTTATTATTATGAAATTCTAAAATTTCATTGTCAATTTGTCTTTTCTGCCTAAAACATCCTTTTGGGGCATAAAACATCCCTTTTTCAAGCTTGTGAATATAAAGTTGTATTCTTCAGTTAATGATACTTTTGCCTATTAATAAATAGAGACATTTCTTTTCCTTCAAGAAACCTTTTCTTTTGTCACTTGTCTTTAATTTAGTTTTTCTTGTTTGTCTGCTTCACTTCTTCCTGCTCTTCATGAATGTTTCCTCCCATCTTTCTGGACCTCCCCTGCTCTCCTCCTCTTCCTCTCATCCGTCTCTCCCTCTTTCCTCAGAAGTCTCTAACACGATTCAAGGTGACAAGTTCACATCGTCTTCTGCAGAACCCTTCTCTCCTGACCTACTTTCACTGCCTGCCATGCTGCAGTTGCTTGCAAAAAGACACATGCAACACACACTGAAACTTACAGATTTATGTGCACAACAAAAACTCATAATTGTCCTTTTTTTTTTTTTTTTTTTTTTTTGCATAATGGCAAATAAAATGGATGTACACATGGTTGCAACTACAGACATAATTAATGATGCATTAAGATCAAATGTGAGTTAAATTAAACGTTATTATTTAAAAAAGAGACATTAAGTCAAGACAAAACACTATACGGTATAGCTGGGACTTAAATCTTCTAAGGACCTCACACAAAAGCTCTGGCCAGGACAGCAGATGCACTCACACTGTGATGGTCCAGAAAGGGCCTCCACATTTTATAGAAATAATCAGTCTTGGATTGTGTTTTAAAGGTTAGGAAGTCTAGTGGGATGTGCTCCATTATTATCCCGTACCAGCCACATACTACGGGAGCCTCATGAGAAATCCTGTAGAGTTCTATATTTTTCCTTCCTTGTATTTCAAGACATTCAAAATCTTCTATAGTGTTCAATACAAATGCACATGATGGGAAGACATGGGAGAACAGATGCTGGAACCAATCGAAGTTCAGCTCCTAATGTAAGAGCTGAGATTGACAGATAGAAATCAGTTCAGCTTTATTAGCCGATTAGTGCTGAGCACACAGTGCAGTGAAGTTTACCATCACAAATCAGACCAAAAGTTAAGGTGGCTGTATGCAGCTGAAGTATTAAACATAACACAAAGCAGATGCTGATGTTCAAAGATCAGCCAGTGCAGCTTATATTATGACGAAAATGGAAGAAAGTGTTAACCAACAGCAATAAAGAAGAATTGACTTTGACATCTCTAAAATTGTCAAACAATCTTGGAG